>CM021739.1:2081737-2327672 GCA_011075105.1 Heteronetta atricapilla | reverse complement strand
GCCCCCCGGGGCCGGGCCGCGAGCCCCTGCCCGCCGCGGCCCCGCCGCTCCCCCTCTCCCCTCCCGGCCCCTCGCGTCCCGCCCCCGCCCCCCCGCGCCCGGCCCCCACTCGCCGCCTGGCGCCGCCGCCGCGCCGCGCTCTGCCCGGCTCCTTCTTCTCCCCCGCACAAGCTTGGCGGCGTCTGGCGAGCGGCCGCTCCCATTGGCCGCCGCCCCGCGTGAGGTCGATCGGCCGCCGCCCGCCATTGGCCGCACCTGGTGTGTGTACACACGGCGGCCGCCAATCCGCGGCGAGGCGGGGGAGGGGGCGGGGCCTCCCGCTCCCCTCAGCGCCGGGGCGGCGGCAGGCAGCGCCGGGGGCTGGGCCCCGCCCCAGGGGCGGCCTCATGGTAACGGCCCCCAGCCGCGAGGGGCCGCGCTCTGGCGCCTGTTCACACCTGAGCCCTCAGCACAGGGGCTGGGGGGGGGGTCGGTTTCTTCTCATCCTCTACAACATTCTTTATACAAGACCTTTATCAACACACGCAGCAAAAAAGACACGTCCCATACCTCTTTTCAGTTCACTTGGTTTACTTCCCTGCAAGAAGCCCCCGTGAACTGAAGGCAGGTCCCGGGGCTGGTGCGAAACGTGAAAAAGAGGCTTCTAACCTCTAAGGAAGGGAGAAAGAACGAAGGCCCCACTTGGAGCTTGCGTGGGCTTTAACAGCCTGCAGAAGGAGGTGGCTCTATGCGGACACACGGTATTGAGGTGGAAGCTGCTGAAACAACACTCTGGTTGAAGGAGACTGAGCGTACTGCGTGTGTAAGATTCCAAACCAACACATTATTTCATGATTTACACAAATCCCAAAGTCAATCCCAGAATGAGGTTTACATTGAAAACCATGTTGGAAGGGGTTTCTTAGACACACAGAGGCACGCACTTGGCAACTTGTGACGGTAAAGCCTGCGCTGCAGCAGTTCCTGACATGGTCAGTGGCCTCACAGCTGTAGGACATCTTGCCCCCTTTGGGCTAATCGTAGCCTTTTCAGATCATCCCCCCTTCACAACATGGTATTTTCCACTGATTGCTAGGTTTTGTTTCTTTCTTGGCAACCCATAACCCTTGCTGTGATCACCTACGCTCACCCAAAACACCCCCACAGCCCCCCTTTTTCTCCTGATGAGCTGGTTGAACTTGCCCCCTCTCCCTGTAAAACAAACTAAAAAGCTGTCCAGCTTCTGGGTCAGAACACCACCACGCAGTACTGACATACCTGTTGAAAGAGGGAACAACAACTTGGTCTGGACTTTCTGGATCAGAATAGACAGCACAAAAAACCAAACCAAACCAAAACAAAACAAAACAAAAAAAAAAAACAAAAAGAAACCACCACCACCACCACCAGAACAGCATATTCCATGCCCCACTGGTTAACAAGAAATGGTTCTTAACTTTTTCCACAAGACTGCTGTTCAAATGGCAGTTCTCTGAGCTGTTCCTTGATCCTCAATATAGTGGGACTAGTTGCTACAGAAGCCATAACAAAAAGCAGCTAGCAGACTGAAATGGCAACTCCTTTTTTTCCTTTGTCTGACAGTGGAGCAAGTATAAACACTCTCGCTGAAAACAGGAATGAGAGACTGAATTAATGTTTCATAAAATTAGCTGCTCCAGGAGAGAAGAAAATACTGCTTAAAAAAGTACTCAAAAAAAGTACTCAAAAACCTTGGCAAAGCTCATTACATTGAGATTCTAAACATAGCTGACTTTTCTTAGTTTTGTATGAAAATTCATACTATGTCTGCTCAGATTTGAAGATTGTTCTCTCTTCTCTTTCTACTTGCATAATTAATCCAATAGCTCTGAGATCCCGTCAACATTAGAGGGGTATTTCATGCCATGTAGTCCCACATATCAGGAGCTGGACTCGATCCTTGTGGGTCTGTTCCAATGTGGGATATTCTACAATTCTAATAAATGATGGGATTATATATCATCATGAATGATACTTTCATCCCAACTTGGCCAGCCTACCTACCATCAGCACCATGCGCATCCGTGAAGGCAGAGATTATTAACACATCTCTCAGCTCAATTCCTGATCTTCACAGGACTGATGAGGTGCATCACTGCCCAATCCTAAGTAAAACATTCGCAGTCTCAAGATGGTCCATCTCTTAAAATGATAAAACTTAGCAATATTTTTATCTTATTGTATTGTTACATTTACTGTCAAACTTAGCTGGTAGCAAGTGTAAAATTGCATATTCTTTTCAAACTGATGAATACCCCCCCCAAGACAAAATCTGAACTGAAAATGAAAGGGCAGATGTAAAATCTGTCATATTTTAAACAGAAGTTGATATGAATGAGTTTACACAGTGCTCTCAGTGCCCTTCTACGTGACAATACTAACAAAAACTGAGACAGCAAAGTGCTGGTAAAAGTACCACTTAAAGCCCATCTCAAACACACTATTGATCAACACGTACCACTTTAAAATGCCAGGACATTAAAAATTTCCTGAGAAGATATTTTTTATAGCAGATAAACAAAAGATGCTTAGTGATCAGTAACCAAAGTTCTTCAAGATGTGGTGTCTATTAGCCTGTTCAGACTTTGGGCAGCTACACATCACACGCTGGAACAGATGCTGCAGTCTCCAAAGGCAGCTTCACCAGCATCCAGAGAAGAGGACTACACAATACCTAGGGGCATCTTCTATCCTTCTAGCTGTGCTATGGCCAGGATGAGAACCACCACCAGGAAAAGGTGCAGTGCAAGGCACACAGATAACTGTTTTCAGGGGAATGGTTTGGACAGAATCAGATTTAAACAAAGCCCAGCATAAACACAAAACTACAACAACGAACAGAAGTCAAGGAGATTTCATCAAGAGGGTAATATGCAGACATTATTCTTTAGGCAGACACTGATAAAAGTGAACTCCTTCAGTGAGAACAAAGCACAGAATAACTACAACTAAGGCCACAATCTTCTGCTAAGAATGCCAGACTGAAATTCTTGTCTGTTTGGTTCTAGTAGAACCTTCTTGCCAGTAACGAGCGTTTTCTTTAGCAGTGAGGTTGAGATCACACGAATTCAGAAGCTGAACATGGGCGCAGAAGCACAGCAAGTGCTTCACATATTCGGTAACTCCAGGTTCTTGCCTTACAGCAGAAAGCACAGTGGAGGGAACCTCATCAACAGACTTTTATATTTGGGCTTTGGCATCTGGATATCTGTGTGTTACTGGCCAAGAAGAAAAATTCCAAGTATCTGGAACCAAACACCTAGACTGCATACGTCTGCCACATTAGAAGATCTGGGTAGGGGGAAGGACTCCCTGGACAGCCTTTGGTAATTGTCAAGTGGATACAGGCTGGGCCAATAACATGGAGCTCGCCGTAAAGCACAGTTTAATAGTGCCTTAGCTTGAGGAAAGAAGTGCTTGTAAACAGAATTATCTTACCTTCAATAACCATAGCCTGTATACGCTCAGAACCCATAATTAGAATAAATGCAAGTCTCTTCAAGGAGATGAAGACAACTTGTGTATGTGTTCCCAAGACTGCAGGCTGCATTATGGGTTGTCATGTTGATCCATGGCCTCTATCAACTTCAGGAACATCCAGGTGGAAAAAAAAAAAAAAAAGGAGGGGCAGAAGCACCACCAAGATGTATCCCAGGTCTTCTGTCTTTCAGACAGAAAATAACAAAGATATGGAAGAACACAAAAGGTAAGTTAAGCTAATGGTGACAGGTGGGGTCTAGCTTGAAAAAGGATGCAGCTAGAGTAGGTACACCAACTCATGGTAGATGACTGAAAACCTCAGGAAATGGGGTATGATTTGACCATCTATGTTTCAGCACAAGAAAAAGTGAGTGTCAGTTCTTCGTTCTCTCTTCAATGGTGAATCTATAAGCACCTTTTGTCTCCAGTTTCTGTGGACTACAGTCAGCCACAGCTTGAACTGAAATGAAAATGGTTAATGATTTTACAATTTGAAAGTGATTTGCACACGCTCCTGAGAAACTTATAATAATTTAAGATTAATGATAAACAAATGCATAATTACACGTTTCTTTAATTACAATTTATTTTTAAAATATAAAAGTAATTAATAACTCCAAAAATAGACTTTTGACCGTTTCATCTAATAGTAATAGAATGTAGTGAGTGAAGTGAGGGACTTGAAAATACTGATGTTACGGTTCTCTTTTAAAAAGTCAGACAGCATACCTGTAATGATATTTAACATATTCATACTAATCATGCCAGACAATGCATTTTTTTTTATCTTTATAACTTTTTAAAAAATAGCTCCAAATAGATAGGAAACATGAGTTACAAAAAACCCTGGAAAGATGCATCTTTTATGGAGTCCTGAAAGCACCTTTGCTTTTGTATTTCATCGTAATTTAGTGCTGATCCCTGGGTACCACAAAAATGTTATCACACCTCTAGGTCGAATGCTTCCTTATAAAGTCAAACAAAATGTGGTAACAGGCTACTGTCAAGAAAGTATCTTTATACACCACCAATTCCACAGCTCCCCTCCAAATATTCATTTTACTTTTCTTAGAAATACCTGTCCCTTTTTCCCCTCCTTGATGGTTAACATATCAAAGCTTTCAAATATCAGAAGGGAGGCGAGTTCCTCAGAAGAAAACACATCATAGGAAAAATCTCCCCATCTCTAATGCATGGTTATAGGATTCAAGCAGCTGGGCCACCCACAGGAGGTCACTGAAGGGACACAAATGCAGCTGGTCTACAGCTGTCATGAAGACAATATGAAGGTTCATTATGGAGTGATAAGTAATGTAGCAGCAGGAAGGTTACTCAAGTACCATGTAACTTTTTCTATTTACCATCACAAATTCCAGTTACAGTTTTTACTGTCCTGTTAGTTAGAAAGTTTTATAAATATTAACAAAACATTTGAATCCTTCTATGGTTAAAACGCCAGTTTCTACCACTGCAGGGAGCGTTTCACTGCTTGCATCCAGGTATCCATAGCAGGTCTGTATTCCTCCAAGTCCTTCTGGGGCTCAAAAACTGCTTCTATTCGCCTCAGTTTCTTTAGTTGTTCTTTGTCAGTCCAAAGTCCTATAAACAGAAAGTTCATTCTCAAACTCTACTGCAACTATGTTTTTTTTTTTTGAGTTGTTTAATTTATTTCCAGGAGATCCAAACTAGAAACACAATAAGAAATCATGACAGCTTTTCTTTATTCAACCAACAACTTTCTCAGAGGGAAGCATGTTTTTTACATTGTGAAACTCCCTTCCAATAGCATCCACTTGTTTGGAATGCTGACAACAGCACATCTGCTTAACTGGGATGGTTTCCAAGGAACAGCTCTGGTACAGTGAAGTTCACTAAAATTTCATCAACGTTATGCCTTCAGCTGCAGGTCCCTCGAAATGAAGAAGGGCCACAGAAACCAAGACTTAGCACTAGCTGCTTTCCCAGTGCCTTAAAAAAATGCATAGATTACAGAGAACAACTGGCATCACCTGTTCAGGTTAATTTATGGTATTGAAACATTCTTGTCTACCAAGGACCTTCTTACAGTGTTAACTGCTGAATAAATCTTACCTGAGCAGATATGTTTTAATCTTACGGTTAACGTTATTTACTTATCACAGCAATTACAGAAGTATGAATAGACTTACAAAATATATTTCCATTAAGTAAGACCATTAGCAGTTTGTAGCTTAAAGTCAAGTTAATTTTATGTCAGTTCTTTGTGAGTAAAGCTGGATTTTCCGCCATCCCTCCCCCAAATTTGTTCTGTAATTCTGTTGTGCATATTTGTGTGAAAACCTTAAAAGAATAAGGGCTTGGTTCAGAGATGATAGGACACAGCTCCACTATGAATGACACTGCCCAACATAAGCAAGGCAGCTTCCTTGTCACATGATCCATCACACCAAGCACAGCTTCACGCAGTATGAAAATGGAACGGGACACACAGTGCCCGGGTAGAGAAAGGGGGAGGGAGCACAGACAGGATTCACCTCTCTTCTCCAGCACTGTATCTTCCTAAATGTAAATGAACCTTGCAAACCTTCACGCAGATACATTTCACATTAAGCTCACTGTTGCTATTCATTTATGTAAAACTAAACAAGCATAAAACTACTTAGCAAATTAGGGTGTTGTGATAAAAATACAAATATGGTCCTTATTTGGTTAACATATGACCTGCTTTCTTTGGTCCATGAAATACAACCACAAGGGTAAAAGGGATTACGCAGAGAAGGGCAAACACTTCTTACCTTGGCTTCCTACAAAAATGGGTGAAGTAATCCTTTGGGGGGCATTTTACAACAATTTGAAGTTATGCACTGTTTTCTTTTTCCTTATCACTGATACTTTTTCCTTATCTACAAACATATATGTTACGAGGGGAAAACAAAACCTTCAGAAATGGATACATACCTGAAGCAAGACCTGCTAGAAAAGCTGCACCAAGACTAGACATATCTGTGTTTGCAGGCTTTTCTATTTTCCTATTAATCAAATCTGAAGTCATCTGCATGACAAAACTATTATTACTGACGCCTCCATCAGCTCTACAGGAAAGAAGAATAAAAGGTAAAAAAAAACAAAAACAAAAAACCATATGCTTAGTTCAAACACTTACTGCCAACATTTCAGACACCTATGCCTAAATCTATCAGTTATGCACAATCTAGCAGATACGCATTTTCTTGGAAAATTTAGAGACCAGCACAGGGTGCCAAGAAAAAAAAAAAGATGCCTTTAAATTGGGGGTCAGAGGGAGGACAGGAGAGGGACAGGCAACAGACACAGCGTTGAAAGTTTTGAGCTCTCTCCTCAAAACTACACATCACCCTGATTGCAATGGTACGGTTTACAAAATTATCACCATAACATGACAATAGTCAAAACCATTACATTAAACAAACCCTTTCCAAGGGCTCTCACACCTGTAAAAGTGCTTTTTTCATTACTAGTAGATCTTTGTACTAGGAAACTGAAATGCCTTCATGACCATAAGGCTTCCACCTATTTTGTTTACTTCCTTCCTAGCTGCACGATGTCTGAGACCTTCCCTATGCTTTCCTTGATGGCACTGAGACAAGTAAAGAGGAGTAATAGGGACATAGAGGACAGATGAAAACAATGACTTTGTAGGTGCTTGCAGGTGGCAAAAGCTAGGGAGAAACCAAGGATACAGGATACTAGCCAAGGCAGAAATTAACATTCAGCAGAGGTTAAGTATGCTGAAGACAGGATAAAAACAAACAGAAAAGTCAGAAGGTATTGGTAGATATTAAAGTTGTGAGGACAAGAGTAGGAGAGAAATTTACAACCCGACTGTAAAAGCCATTAGGTGTGTCATTACCCTCTAATGCTTAATCCACAAGCTAAGTTGCTACTCATCTTAGCTAACTCTATTATAGTCACTATATGAAACGGCAATCTTCTATTAATGAATAAAACAGAACACGGTCACACAATGTAAAGTTTACATTACGATGTAAATGAGACTGAAATTCTAGGGCTCCCTAGGCAGTACTTTCACACTTTGCATTTTTCAGTGTGTAATCTCCATATGACTCCTCTACTTCTGGGTGCAATTTTGTACATAAAAGAAGCCTCATAAGGAATGAGGAATCCCAGTACTTTCTACCTCTTCAGTACCACCCCAATCCTGGCTGTTTCTTTACATTGGCCTACTCTGTCCCGGTATACAATGTAACACCCAAACTTTTACCTTCCCCTACCTCTGTACTTGCACCTGTCTTCCACCACTCAAAATTCTGAATTCTCAACTGTCTACATGCCTGCCAGTCTATTTCTTCCTTTGCATGAGTATCACTGGTGGGTTGGAGGAAAGGAAGGGACAGAAACACTCTCCTTGCTGTTCTTGACTGTGATACTACGATGACCCCTGCTTGTCAGAAGGAGAACTTTGGAAAGCTTTTCTCTGGAGAGGCTTGAGGCTCTAAAGCAACTGGTTTGTACAGTATCTACTAAAACGTAGAAAGTAGTTTTCCAACAACACATAATTCAGCTAAATCTTTTCAAGAGATTGTGAAAAGCATATTCTAGGAATCACAATCACCTCACTGAATTTGATTTGCTTCTCAAAAGACTGAAACAAAGCCAATGTCTTGACAGCTGAATTGTAAAAATATTCTTCCTTGTACACCTCATAAATAGATTCAGTTTCAACTGTCTTGAAACACTGATCAGTCTGTGACAGACCCCACAGGAAAAAATTCCAGTAAAACTGGGTTTTGTAATAAAGGGTAGAATGACCTTTGTAATAGGCATTCCTGTATGTACTCTAACACTACATACAGGCACAAACTTATTTGCCTTTGTTTTTTTGTTTTAAATTAGAGCAAGTCATTACTCACCTGTTGATAAACACCAATGCCAATGGTTTAATTAACAGTCCTTCTGTGCCACTGTTAAAGCACATTAACATTTTACTCGGTAACAATCTATTTCTCATCAGCAGAACATTTACAGTAAGATAAAATGCATACTGAAGTTCACACCTATTTACATCAATCTCCCATATTTCAACTTAAGTTACACAGAACTTACCGAACAGTTTGAAGAGGAATGTGTACCTTCTTCACAATGATATCATAAAGCTGCTTGTTTCTTTAAAAAAATATTTAGTTTAAATAAGCATTATGTATTCCATACAGTGTCTCCAGTATCTACATAGTTAGAAAATAAAATACAAGGCAAAAAATGCCTCAGTTGTGTCAAAACCATTGCACAGATAACAAGTTTCCAGAACGCATAACTTTTTTTTTTTTTTAAGACTGAAATTTTTCTCTGTTATACATCATTGTGAAGGCACAAATACGGCTAAATCACCGCACATTTTAAAGCAAAGGCACTGTAGAAGGTACATTTATTCCCACCTGAAAATGATTATAGGTTTTCACAGACAAGATGCAATTACTAATGTAAGAAGTGGTTTAGAGTGAGGAAAGCATGCTCCCAGAAGTGTTGAGTGGAGTTTATCCTGCTGTTCTTTAAAGGGAACATCTGAAAGTTCTAGGTTTGACCAGTTCTGAAACCATTTCATTTAATAGAAAAAAAACCTATGCACAAAGGGTCTCTACTTTGTTTTCAGAAGATGCAGGCTTCAGTTCAGGAATTACTACATCTCAGTTTTTTTTTTTTTGTTTGCTTGTTTGTTTTTTTTTTTTTTTTTACAGTGAAGAAGAAACTGCATTAGTTGTTTTTTTTTTTTTTTCCTCTTTGCAGGAGGTTTACATGCCCAAGACACAGAGCTGGTGGCTAAACGGAAGGAATAGCAAGTGTTCCATAATTGGCCATAGTAAGGCACAAGCCAGGATCTAACTACATTTACCTTCAGTTCAGGGCATGCTGGCTGGGACTGCAAGGCAGAACAACTTGTTTCACAGTGAGCTACTGATGTGATCATACCAGTGGCTACCAGCAATATTTGCAGTCCTGACAGATCTGGAAGTTCTCGTCCATTCACATATTTAAAACTATCTAAGGTGCCTATTACCACACCAAAATTCAAACTTTGGCTAATACAAAGCTTCCAACCCACATTGCTGGAGTGGGATACAGCTTCTGACAGAACATCTCTAAGAAGGTAAAGACAAACTTCCAACAGAAAATATTTTTAGGACACACAGAAAACAATATAATTTAAGAAGCCCTATGTGATAACTTTATAACAAACTCCAAGCTAATAAATATGCATAAGTTTATTTATAACGTGTTCAAAAAAATAAAAGCAGCAGCATCTAAAATCCCTTTTTCAATGTTACTGCAATGGATTACTGCAATTCATATTTTACAAACTGCAGAAGTCAATGCATCCATTTAACGCTGCTGGTTAAAACAAAAGTGAACGTGAGAAAGTGCAAGGGAGACAATTAAGCAGTTACCTGAAAGCTACAGATTCCAATATAGCTCGTACAAGGTGATTTCTGCTCGTAGTAGGTTTCAACCCCATGAAAGAGGCACATAAATACGGGTCATTCGCAGAAACCTGTGGAAAAGATTTCACAATGAGTTCAGTGAGCTGTGTTTGTAGGCTTCTGGGAAAGAAATAGTAAGAAAAAAATAACTTACGACAGTTACAGGCAGCATAGTGAAAAAAGAGAATTGAAAACAGTGTGTAAGCAGTGTACAGTGTTATTAACTAGCTCAGCGAACAGTTTAGTTTCAACAGCAAAAGGTTTAAGTGACTTACTAAGTAACATTAATCTGCGTGACTTCTCTTGAAAATTCATACAGTGTACACAGCAAGTGTCTAGCTCAGGGCACACTGATACAGCTGTTCTCTAGCAAAATTTCACTTATTTTGTAAACTCTCCTGAACTTCTGAAGAACAGAGTCTTAAGAAATAACCCTGAAAAGGACAGTGATCGTTATTTGTTTGAACCGGTTTGTATTACAGTCTCTTTTCAGTGACACCAATAAACAGTTTCCACCTAAAGGTCCAATGATCACTAAGTTGTCTTTTTTTTTTTTTTTGCAGGAGAACTGGAGGACTGATTTATGAATCTCCTTTCCACCCCTTCACTCCTTTGATGAACTTTATCACAAAATATTGCTTTGCTGGTCCATAGCTGTTTTGTGACAATGGTAAGTTCTATTTTCACTGTAATTTTTGATTTGAAACAATCTTCTCCAGTTGTAATGCTACACATCAATTATGACAATACTTAAAACAAGTTTGAATTTTATACTTATAAAATGCATAGTCGCACAAAGTAAATGAAGAAAACGCTAGCATATAAAAAAATGATGTACGGATGGGTACATATGCAGCTGCCCAAGAATAAAAGATGCTGAACTATGACTTAAATAGTAGATCATGATCAGCAACTACCAAAAAACTGGGGTTCCTAAATAGAAAAAAAATGTGCTTTTATGGTCAAAGAAAATATTCTCTCCCCTCCTCTCCCCCCCAGTACACAAGTAACCTTTCCATTCTAGGAACGGAACTGCCTTTCCAGCCCAGAAGCAAAAAAAAGATTCATTATTTAAATTCACAGATTCTCATATACAAGAGGGCAAACCAAAAAGCATGGATTCACGTTCCACGTAAAGGTGAGGATTTGACAGAATCATCCATTTAAAAAGAGTAGCCATTAAAAAAAAGTTGTACGTATACATGCATACAGCGAACAAAGAGCTCTCTGTTTTTGCTCTTACTACCAAGCACAGCAAATTAAATCTGGAAACCCCTTTTCTTGAAGAATAAGAGTGATTAATGCACATATTCTCTCAGTTTCATATCTACTTCCACAATGATGCTTCCCTTTCAACAGGCTGCATCACAGCAGTAGAATTCAGTAAGAAACACGTTCTTTTTGCCTTAATATGGATAAATTGAAAAATGTTTTACTCTGGGTAGGAAATGAACATATGTGCTTCATAAACCCCCTCCCCAACTGCCACCATTTTGAGGTCTAAGAAACATTATCATACAATCCATTTGTGCTAGCATCCTGCCAGTGAAGAAGCCAAGCAGCCACGTTACTGTTTCAGAAGCATTCAACCCTATTCATGTCCCTTTTCATACCATTTAATCTATTCCATCAATAAAGATTCTCTCACTGTGAGTCTACTAGCTAAGTCCCACTAGAGCAAGGAAGGCACTAGTGGATGCTTGTAGTGGGTTTACGTGGCAAGGTTTTGGTAGCAGGGGGCCATAGGGGTGGCTTCTGTGAGAAGGATCTAGAAGCTGCCCCATGTTTGGTAAGGGCCCCACTGCTGACCAGAGCTGAGCCAGTAAGTGGTGATGTTTTGAGCCTCTCTGAGAGCAGATTTAAGATGCAAAAAAACCCGCTGTGCCACACAGCAGCTGGGAGAGTGAGAGGAGTGAGGAACAGCCTTGCAGGCGCCAAGGTCAGAGAAGAAGGAGGGGGAGAGGTGCCCCAGGTGCCGGAGCACAAGTCCCCTGCGGCCTGTGGTGAGGCCCGTGGTGAAGCAGGCTGTCCCCCTGCAGCCCATGGAGTACCTCGGTGGAGCAGGGCTCCACGCTGCAGCCCGTGGAGGGGACCACAGTGGAGCAGGTGGGCCTGCACCAGCGGAGACTGCGGCCTGTGGCAGACCCCTGCTGGAGCAGGTTCTGGGCCGGACCTGTAGGCCATGGAGAGGAGCCCACGCAGGAGCAGGTGACCTGGCAGGAGCTGCTGCCCGTGGGGGACCCAGGTTGGAGCAGTTTGCTCCTGAGGGATGGACCCCGTGGTATGGACCCATATCTGGAGCAGTTCTTGGAGAGCCTGTGGGCAGCCCATGCCGGATCAGTCCAGCAAGGACTGCATCCCGTGGGAGGGACCCCACAGCACAGGGGGCGAGAGTGACCGAGAAGGAGCAGCAGCGAAGTGCTACAGACTGACCACAACCTCCATTCCCCCATTCCCTTGCGCCACTCGGGGGAGGAGGTGGAAGAGGGTGGATGGGGGGAAAGGTGCTTTTGGTTTCTTTCCTTTCTCACTTCTCTAGCTTGTTAGTAATAGGTAATAAATCTTACTATTGCCCTACTCTGAGTCTGATTTGCCCGTTACGATAATTACTGTGAGATCTCCCTGTCCGTATCTCAACCCTTGAGCCCCTGTCATCGTATTTTCTCCCCGTTCCTCTTTATGGAGAGGGAGTGAGTGGTTGTGGTGGAGCTTGGCCGCCCACCCAAGTAAAACCACCACAATGCTATTAGTGGTTACTAGGTGTCACAGTTGAAAAGAAACACATTCAGTTTTCTAAGTACAGGTCCTAAACATGGAGTGGGAATATCTGAGTTAGGAAAAAAAGAAGACTGAACCAATGTTTACCAAGCAGCTAACTGGGGTTCCTTCTGGAGTCAGTGTCAAGAATGAAGGGGAAAACAAAACAACACAAAACAAACAAACACAAAGGAGGTTTTAGCAACACTTCTAGAACCTTTATAGAATTAAAGAATAGAATAACATGTTCAAAAAAGTTTCAGACTAACATTTGCCTGCCTTGGGTCTCCTGTCTACAAATACTGGCATTGGTCATGGCTCAACACTTCCTTATTCAGAGCACAATTACTCACAGTAAATGCTAAATAGAAGAATCTTAGCATAGCTAAGCTTTATTGCCCTAAAAATAAAGCTAATGGTTAGGGTGTTTGAGAGAGGGTAGCTGGCCTACCTGTAGGAGAAATTAATTTTTTCCCTAAGACACTAGCCCTGGGAATGATTAAACTGAATATGGTAAACCAATGAAAAATCAAAAACAAACAAACAAAACCTTTTGGAACCACACTGAAAGACAAGCTGTCAAAAGCATTCCACGTAATTCCCAATGTATGTATTCAAACCAATGAATTAAAAGGCTTGTAAGGGAAAACAAGACAGTGGTGATTTTTATTTTTTTGAGTAACAAATAATACTGTTTTCAGCTTGATGGCATTTCTTTAGTTGTTTGCGTAGGATAACCACCTTTGGACACCAAGAAGTTCAAATACCAGTTGTCTATACATCAAAGAACCAGATGACAACAGGCGTGCCTCAATGCCCACAGCACATTGACAGCTTTCCTTTCGGTGTGCCTGGGCCCTCTGTCCAATAAAGGTCATAGCGCCAATAATCCAAAAGACAATGCAGAGACCAGGTCTACCCCACAGAGTTTCTCCTGAACAGCCACACTGCTTAAAAAACAAATAATTATTTGTGGAGAAAAACTGCTCTTTTCACGCTGACAAACCCACAATGTAGAAAGAGTTATGCTGCTGAAAGCAGTTTTGTCAGACTATCTTGCATTGCTTAGGAAAAGCAGCACAACTAGACAAAAACTTTAGGGGCTCTGCAGTCCCTAAGCCAGGGAATGCTACATTAGCAAAACCTCTTTATTCTCACATTCTGTATGCAGGTTTGCCTAGGAGTTCTGACTTGCAGCTCTGCCATACTTTGTGGTGAGAAATTAAATTATTAGTACCAACTGTCAAGCTCCCCAGCTCCACCATTTGTCATCTAATGGAACACTAACTGGAATTCCTATCAGTTCTAAACTAGGCTGAACTGCATCATCAACATCACCCCCCTTGCTGCCCCTGTGCACTAATTATGCTCACCTCCATAATGAAATTCAAAAGGGGTCACGAAGCAGAGGTGGAAAGGACGGACATGGTAGATGCATCTTCTTTAGCATAAACAGAAAGCAAATAAAAAGAACCCAGGACCTGTGATCCAGAGGGGATCAAGTAATTGCAGGAAGCTCCTTAATTGAAGAGTAAAATAGAAGAAAGCTACTGGAAAATGTAGGGAACTGAAATGCAGAGTGAATGCCAGGAACTCCTCACTATAGCAATTGTACTCAGTAACAATACCAACAAAACACAAACCCCATTTCAGATGGAAAAAAAATAGTTTAGATTAAAACTTGCATAGCCAAGAAACGTCTGAATGTTACTATTGTTTTGCTTTTCCTAACACCAGGACCTGCAATCGTACTCATATTTAAGTGCATGCTGAAGTGCAACCAACATCTTGAAAAGAGGCAGAATAAAATTATTTTAGAACCGTGCTTAGAAGTATTATCTCAATGAAGGCCCCACACTGAGCAGAAAAGCTATGGGTTTGGTTTCTGTCTGTAGGCACCACCTGTGGACAACTCACTTAGTTTACCAGTCACCATCTGCAAAATGGAAGTAATTTTCCTACTTTGTAGGCTTTTTGTCTTGCAAAGGGAAGGAACCTTTAAGTATTCTATTATCACAATGATCCTCACATGTTGTGGTATGGGACAGAGAGTAAGAACCCATTACAGAATAATTACAGTGATAGGATGTAAAGTACTACATTGAAACAAGATAAAAGTTAAAATTTTAACCGAGTAGTTATTAAGAATATATTCTTAGTCACATTAAAAACTATAAGTTTACCTGAAAACCTGGAACAAAACAAACGCCTTCAGAATCAGCAATACTCCGTGCCATTTCTGCTGTTTCATCTACATTGGTGAAAAGATCTGGAAAGACACACAGGTCGTATGTTTGTATTAATTTTGATTTCTTCATGTATCACGAAGGGACAAAAAGCTAGAGTTGGGCTATCTCCTTTTGCAACGCTTCTCAAACACATTCTACGAAACAATACTTCTGTATTTCATGTCCATCAGTCACATACACAAATCCTATTCAGATGAAGACTAAATGAAAAAGATCCTCTTGTAACTGCTATGCCTTTTAATCTTCACATCCTATAGAAGATCATTAGCTTTCCAGTCAAATAGACATAAATGGGAGTTGAGAAGGCTAACAATAGCACCCTAAGTACGCTAAAAACTTAGGTGTTGCAAAACCTAAAACATGTTTTTCTTGTTTCCCTGCAAATACACTGTTTCTGTCAGCCCAAGCACAAAATGACTACAGAGAAAGTCTTTAATATAGGGCACTGGGCCTGTTCAGCCTGGAGAAGAGGAGGCTGAGGGGAGACCTCATCGCAGTCTACAACTTCCTCGTAAGGGGGTGTCGAGAGGCAGGAGACCTTTTCTCCATTAACACCAGCGACAGGACCCGCGGGAACGGGGTTAAGCTGAGGCAGGGGAAATTTAGGCTTGACATCAGGAGGGGTTCTTCACTGAGAGAGTGGTTGCACACTGGAACAGGCTCCCCAGGGAAGTGGTCACTGCACCGAGCCTGACTGAGTTTAAGAAGCGATTGGACTGTGCACTTAGTCACATGGTCTGAACTTCTGGGTAGACCTGTGCGGTGTCAAGAGTTGGACTTGATGATCCTTAAGGGTCCCTTCCAACTCAGGATATTCTATGATTCTATGATTCTATATATTTTATCAGTACTTACAATATTTTTACAAGTGTCTGAAACAAATCTAAGTACAGTAGGTCCTAATATCATATCAATAATATTAAGTGTGGATAAGTAGCATGGAATTTGATGTAGCAAACTTACACATGTAGCACTGATACTTGTGTCTGTAGCACTCAACTGCATGCTGAAATGAGTAGTTTCCTCAAAAGACCAATGGCTTAATCACATGTTGAATGAAGACCTGAGGATCAATCTTTGTCATACACAATCCTTTAGGGCATATAAATGTGCGTGTATGTGCACATATGCACCAGCAGTTGAGAACTTCAAGAAATGTGGAAGTTTGTGGTGAGCTATATTTCAGGAAAACCTTTCTCAGATAATCCAAAATTTGGGAGATTAATTCATTTTTTTGCATCCCAGCAAGGCATACCAAGTTTCTAAGAAAATAGGTAAATAGTGTAATAGAGCACTCAGAAGAGCTGTCCTATAAACAGTCAGTAGTTCTCAATATCAACTACCAAAGGGCTAGATTTTTCTTTAATCATTTATCAAACTGATGTGAAAATCTTACATAATAATCAAAGCCAAAAGACACATTCCTTGTATGTGCCACACTCATAACACTGTTCACTTTTAAAAATAATGTTCATATGACTCAAATCTGTTACTAATTCTGAGATGTACAGCTAGTGAGCTCTCAAAAGCATTAAAACAATTTTTTATGGAAAGTAGCATTTGCAATCATGCTACCTAGACTTAATTGATAGTCAGTTTCTGTGCTGCTTCTCAACAATATCTAGCCTAAAACAGGTCTCCTTTACAACACTTCTATTCAAGACTGGATACCAGCTTAAAAAACAGGAAAAAAATACAAGAAAATTTATGCCCAGAAGAAAACAAGTGAGGATGTTCCAGGAACATAAAAGTACATATGTAAGATGTCCTGAGAGGCAGAATCTGAAGAGGAAATGGTTATACAAACTGTGCAAACCAATCAGAGGCATTTTAAGAGGACAGAAATTAATTCTACTTCATTAATCAGTTTCAATTTTTGAATAAGGAAAATTTATAGTAGTGCCTCAACTATCTGCAGTAAACACTCACCAAAAAACCTACTGCAGTAACTATGGATATTCCACTGTCCAAAACATGTAGGATAGTTTCTTCAGTTATGGATAAGAAAACCAAGCCCAATACCCTAATGATAACCCTATAAAGGAGTAATGTATTTCATCGTACTACAAAATTAAATAACTACTTACTTATCTCCTGAGCCCATTTTATGGCATTGCCAATGTCTGACATACAGCCTTCAGTTATGTAGACAACTTCATCCCCAATCTTCCAACCAATCAGTGGATACAGATCTTTATTATTTTCCATGAAACAAACCAAAAACACCTAATTAAATTTAAATGCTTCCAGGGAAACATATGCAAGCAACCCCAAAATAAATCAAGCTAAATAAAAAAAAAAAAAAAGTATTTTCTTAACAGAATTTAAGCTAAAAATAACAGTGGTATACATTAAAATTGATTAAAATTTAGTGGCTGAATTACAAAAGACTTCGACAACATTTTATTAAACCAAGATAAGCTAAAAAAAATCACCACCCAATTATAAAAAGTCTTGAAACTAAAGGAAAAAAGTTTTCTGCAGAAAGAAATCACTGTTTTACTCTACCAAATAATTTTGGCTTTGCAATAATGCAAAAAAAAAAGTCCTTGTATTTTTTTTGCTTTTCTCTCAGAAGAAAGGCAGAAATAAGCTATCACTATTGTTTTACTTGAAAATATAGCACAGAATCTTTCCAATAGCTGTCTTTTTGAAGGTACTATCACATTTTAGAAAATAAATAGTCAATAATGAGAACAAATCTAACAATTTGTTCTCCCCTTTACCCTCCCCAAGACCATGCTGAAACCTTAAAAAGAAAATAAAGATATCCTCCTTAAAGGGTGAACACAAACACCTTTGTGTTTGGTATGTGTTAGTAAGAAGATAAATTCAAAGTCTTCAAGCACTTGCCAGACTGAAAAGGATACACCTGTTACTAGGGGATACACCTGATACTACTTAACTGCTTTGCAGTATCTCACCATACCGCCAGCGATGATAGAGAACAGCCACTTCTAATGCTAAAGCAAAAAGATTGAGTATCTAGCTGACCCACTGTACTGGGTCTAGCTGGGATGGTAACTTTCCCTGCAGCAGCCCATACAGTGCTATGCTCTGCACTTGTAGCTAAAACAGCAGTGGTATCACACTGGTGTTGTGTCTGCTGCTGAGCAGTGCTGGCACAGCATCAGGACTTTCTCTAGCCCTCCTAGGGGGTGGGCAAAAAGTGAGAAACATCACCAGGGCAGCTGACCCAAACCAACCAAAGGGATATTCCATACCATATGATGTCACACTCAGCAATAAAAGGTGGGAAAAGGAGGAAGAGGGGTGGGGTGGGCTCTCGTTGCGAAAACGTCTGTCCTCCTCTCCGAACGCCGGCTACGTGCATTGAGGCCCTGCTTCAAGGACGTGGTCAAGCATCGCTTATTTGTGGGAAGTAGAGAGTAATTTTTTTTTTTTTTCCCTCTGCATTTCCACATAGCCTTTACTTGTTTTGTTATTCCCTTTCCCCCTTCCTCTTCCCCTTTTCCCTTTCCTCCCTTTAGTTGAATTGTTTAATTAATAATAATATTGTTAATAATAATAATATTGTTAATAATTGTTTAATTAATATAATATTTCCTTGATAATATATTTCTCTCTTTATTAAAATTATCCTTATCTCAACCCGTGAGTTGTTTTTTTTCCCTTTACTTCTTCCCCTCCTCATCTGAGGAGGGGGAGTGAGAGAGCAGTTGTGGTGTTCAGTTGCCTAATACGGTCAAAGCACCACACCCACGAACATTTCCCAGGGCTGCACCTGGACAAATGGGTTCTTCAGGTCACTTAACCTAAGCATTCAGTGGCCTCTGCAATAAAAACTGCACAAACCCCAAGTACCCTAACTGTCCTTGAAGCCCGGCTTGCAATAAGAGCACCCAGACCTTCTGTAACCCTGCTCAGGCTGAGTGATCACTGGTGATGCAACAAGGATAGATGAGTCCCAGCAACTACGTGACCAGAAAAGACAGAGGACCAAACCTGTTTTTTTCCTCTCTATTCCAGTACTGTATAATGCTGCTATCTTTCTACAGCTGTATATAGTAATTATATAGTAATAAGGCAAAGCACAACCATATTTTATCCATTTTTGTATCCTCATCCATAACAGCTGTAAAGTAACATGAAATACCCAAAAAACAAAATTTCGCTAGCTTACCTCTCTTTGATGCATAGAGATTCCCTCCAGTATTGATGTTCCAGAAGCCACCTGTTCCCATCGTCAGTTTAACATCTCCCGGGTGGAAGCAGCATTCTCCAAACATGGCAGACTGCTGGTCAGCTACCTGCCATGCCAACCAAAACACACCAACAAGTTGGCTACCAACCACCAACCTACAACGCCGCTGGATTTTAAAACAGCCACGTAAACGTTTCAGAGTTCTGAATACAAGTAACCATTCAGAAAGGAATTAAACATTTCTACACGTTTTCTCAAGTATTAGCAGACCATTCAGGTTTATCAGTCAGATTTATCACTAGAATCAAACTCTACCAGGTTTGGGGCTCAACATGAACTTCTGAGCTATTACTTGTGTCACTGAAAATATGTTGTGGAAACAAAGGACTAGTTCATGTTTTGGTACCTCACGTGGATAAACGGGGCTTTTGTAACGCCGGGGAGAAGAAGGGAGTAGCCTGGCCTGAGTTTCTCTTCCTCAAAGTATCATGCTGAAGATGTGAGGTCTCGGCTTCCTTTTTTTTCCTGTGATCCGTCCTGTACCAAATTATTTCATGCTCACCTCTTTCAATGACAGTTTGTTAATTGTATTTGCTTATGTTTGTGCCTTGGTGTTACAGGAAATTTGCAGGTAAGTAGAGGCTACTATTCTTTAAAAACAGAATGCCAATGACATTTTTTCCATTTAACTCGGCTGAAGCTCATTTTTTCTAGTCAAGTTCTATTTTTTTTTTAATCATCACATGACTAAAATAACATGTTTTACTTATCAAAACCCTAAGTACTAACACAAGAAAATATTATTCTCCATTTATTTTGAGGGTAAAATATATAAACAAACAAAAGGTACCACAAGTGGTTCTGTTAACAAACACGCCTACATTTGCAGTCTTGGTGAAGTCACACCAGGGTGTATCCCACTGCAAAACTCTATCTAGAACAATGGATTTTAAGCCCAAGAGGGAGACATTACCACAGCTTCAAATAGAAACCGGGTTTGTCAAGCCCTACACATTCCATACTTAATCATCTCATCATCTAACCTTAAAGCACAGTAACCTCTAGAAATCCCTTCCCATTCCTCTCCTCCAAGCCGAAAACTCAGTTTTCAGAGCAAAATTCAATAACCCACTCCACTATAGTTAAGTCACACAGAAGTAATAGAGAATGCTTACTGAACAAGCATGTATTAAATCAGAACTAGATACAAAGGAAGTAGGTACAGAAATACAAATATAGGAAAAATATCTTCACTCACCAATGACATTATTGGAACAGGTACCCCAAATATTTCAGAGTCAGCTGATCCAAAATGGAAGCTTCAAATAAATGTAATACAGAAAAATTATAATCCTGAATTGACCCTTTTGTTAAAACAAAACCAAGATATCTAAGGCCCAGGTCTGTATCATCAATTAAAGGTAATGCTACCATTTTATTTTAAAGAAAGCATTAAAATTATCACTTTAAGAAATACTGATAGTACAAATGAAGTTTTGCATGTAGCATAAAAATGTACTTATGCAGATAATCGTAACACACTATTTTAGTGCATCTATTTATTACTTTGCCTGTGCAGGTTATGCTTATGTTTTTCTAAAAGAAGTTAATGTTCTTTTAAATGTGCTGTTGTAGTTACCTCGTGTCTTTCACTGGAGGATAAACAGACATAGGAATGGAAAGTAAATTAGACAAAGTGGGGTTCCAACATTTCTGAAATAATACAAAAAAAAAATATCAGTAATAGTTTTAGAAGTACAGTAAATAGCAATGAAGTTTTTTCTTAATAGCACATACCGTGAACGGTTCAAAAATGCCTGTAGAACTAGCATTTGAGTAGTCTGTGGCATATACAGAACCTAGAATAAAAAAAAGAACAAAGTAAAACATTTGGGCATCTAAAATCTAAGTCACTAGAAACATTTTTTCTTTAAACATGCCCACAGCTCCATGAAATATAAACTGAGTTTCTATAGGCAAAATCATAACAGATACCACAAGTACACAGCCTTTACCTGCTGCTCCCTACAAGGTGCATATACTAATTACTTGATTTAACTCTCATGAAGCTGGCCAGAAAAGAGGTGATACTCTTTACAGTATTTATAGCACTGACTACATTGCAGACCATCATAAATCTATACAATTGCTCAGGCATTAGCCTTCACACAGCTACCTGCTCTGGAACAGAAGCTTGTAATTCTTCCACGTTACAATTAGTTGTTCTTTTGCTTTCACTGGTACTTTTCTTTAAACAAGGCTAATTAGTTCTGATCATATTTTTTAGATCTTAAGCATTTCAGAGGTTGATTAGGTTGAATAATTACTTCCCTTTCTGACTACCATTCAAGGCAGGCCCAAAAATGATTAAGAAGTTTTATTTATTTATTTATTTTTAAACAGTAGATATCTTACAATATTCACCATTTATAAGAAAGCATAAATTATGAAAGCAAATTTAAATTCTAAGAAATATCAGTTTCATTCATTAATGTAATTGCTTAGATTCCAGTATGTTTTATTAGTATTTAAGAGCAACTGTAACATTCACCTTTAGTCAATCTATACAGTAACCACGTGTCAACTGTTCCAAAGCAGCAGTTATTTTTTTGGGCAGCTTCAGCAGCCTGGGAACAAATATACATAAAAAACAAAAAACAATACCATTTACAACTGGATATGATAAAGAGGAATATATTTATTTCTACTTTTTTATTCTCTTTGTAGGTTAATGATAATTATGTCCTAAGAAAATAAGTCTCCAATTACCAATACTTCTAAAAAGGGTGAGTCACCTTTTAATATAACATTGTACATTATTAACGTATATAATATCTTACACAAAAACTGTTCATGATCCTAAAAGAGAGTAAGGACAGCTTCTAATAGCTGCTGCAAAGAAAAGAAAAGCAATTACCCAATCTTCTACTGCAGTAGCGTCAAAGATCTAAGAAGGGAAACTTTCTAGTCACAATTCAAACAATGGTGAAGGAGCAGTGAGTAAAGAAAACAAGATCCAAAGCATACATTATTAAAAAACAAACAAACAAAAAACCCCCCACAGGAATAGAAGCAATAAATATATTTTAAAACATATCCTGGAGAACAGTAAGAAACGAGCAGTTGCTTTCTGGTTTGTGATGTCTGTAAAGTCTAAAATGTTATTTTCCTTGGGATTTTTTCCTCCTTTAAAATAAGCAGCTTACATTTCATCTGATTTCTACTAACTGATACTGTGTACGACTACAGAACCCAAAAAAAGGACATAGCTACCAATTCACACAAAACATGACTGGATACATTGTTCTCTGTAATCAAGAGACACATTTTTGAGCTTCTTGGTTTGACATTCACATATTTTAAGTATCAGTGCCTGGCAAACTTATGGGACAACATTCATCTGACATCAAAGACTCAGCAGCTGCTTATCTTTCAATTTTGTAATATTCCAAATTCACACCTCACATTTTCAACAATGTTTTCAAAATATGCAAGTAAAAACTATCACTAACCTTCTCAATAATTATGACAGAAAAAAAAGGAAAACATTTTGAGCTTTCTTTACAAAGGGAAGACAAAATTGGCTGTTGATAGTTTTCTTCAGAAATGAACACAAAGTAAAAAGAAGCTCAAGTTATAAGTACTGGCAGAAGAAACAAGGAAAAGAATAAGGATTAGAGCAAGAATCAAGTAACAAACAGCTTTGTGTTCATTATTGCATTAGATTATTCCAGCAAAACTTTTGTGTTTTCCGATCTGCACTACAACAAAATGCAAAATAAATTGCAATGTTCGACTAAGTATGGTATTGTTTAGACAAATACGGAAACTGGAAAAGTGCAGACTAGTAAGGTAATAGTGCCAGATGAAAACAAACATAATCGTCACACAAAACTGAAGCGCAAACAACTTTAAAACAAAAAGTACAATTATTAACAGTAAAATTGTACAAAAGGAAATAAAGTGATTTGACTCTGCTTCTTATGCATAAAGAGAACTTCTTGCTACTAGACAGTTTCTAGACTCAGAAGCAAAAGTTGTATAAACGTGATTAGATCTTATGTAGGTAGATAGGCTTTGAATGTTGATGCAGACTGTCATTCTAGTTCTTTTGAGGAAAAGCATGAAGAAGCCGCAACCAACCTAAGTCACTAGCCATTATTATGATTTAAGTCACTACTTTTCCCTTTCCAACTTACCTCAGGTATGTTTTTGAAAACCCACGACAACTTCATAGAAGTCTGGTGTGTTGAAAAAGTAAGAAAACTGGGAGCCAAATATCGATCGTTCCCAGTCAAGAAATGAAGCATTGTAAAAATAACATGGATTACCTGTTCCAAAAGAAAACAATTAATTTTCAATCTCGCCCTTTAAAGGTTTTTGATAAATTAGTGTTAAAGAATGACTACATAGATGAAAGCAGCGTCACGAGATTACATTCAGAATGCTCAAAATCTATTAGAGCATCCTTACTTATGATGTCAGTGGCTACCCTTCCCAGAACAGCTAGCGAAGAAAAGAGCAGCTATGCTAATCAAGTCTGCTTCCTGATTTCTGCTGGCACACTGATAGAAACGGCATTACAAAATTACATTACCGACAGGAACACAATGCACTTTGTGGTAGACAGTGTTGCAAACTGTTATGCCATTGAAAGTTCTTCCACATGACAGGCTCAATCATGTTTTAAGAGATTAAACAAGAATTACTAATTAATCAAAGTTCCAATCACAAAAGAAATCCGTGTCAAAATGAAATATTTAATTAATTATTCTTGATGTGCAGGGAAGACACTTAAAAAAAGTAACTTCATTTTTTCCGTTTCGAGCAAATGTTTCTCTTAAAACAAGTACAAGCCACCAGCAGCATAAAACGTACCTTCTCCAGATAACCTCAGAATACATTTAAAAAACACAACCAAAGCACTGCCAACCAAGAATTACCGCACCCAAAATTTATTCTACAGCCCCGCTGACATGCAACATTTTAATACAGCAAAGACTAAAAAGTAACAAAACGCATGCTAGACCTACACATGTTTTTTCCCATAATTAATGAACGTTAGGCACTTCATTTTTTTCTTGGTACCATCTTCCATGCAAATCTTGCTTACTTTTTCTTTAGATGTTTGAGGCCATAGCATATTTTATTAATATGTTAACATTGTATTTGCAATATTTCACATGCTCTCCCTGCTCATCACAAAAATTAAGCAGTTATAGCATGCTCAAGTAATATATAGCTTAGCAAAGTTTTACCTTCAGCAGAAGGGATCTATTCCAGGAATTCACAAGTTCAGCACTTCTCAAGTCTTGCCAGCTTATGAAATTATGAAAAGGTTTCCCTGTCTTCCTGAAAAACAGTATTTTAACATTCCCAAATGAAATCACAGAATATACACAGCCATCCCCCTCCCACCCCCCAAAAAAACCCCAACAACCCACAAACAAAGAAACAAACACATCATACACCATTTCCATTTCCAATCACAACATTTAACATTAGCTCAATTCCTAAAATAAGTGCATGCCTTCCTCTTGGATTTGAGGAACTGGTAACAAGCACCCAGACATTTTTGGTGTAAGACTTCTCACCAGAATTTAAAGGAAAAAAAATCTGTCATACAAACATAAGAGAACACGACTGACTGACTTTTGCTGCTTTTCAGTACCTGACTCAGTTCAGGATTTCTACAAGCTGCTCCTGTCCAGTCTGTGGCAATGAATATAAATGAATTGCAGCTAACACACAGGGTACGTACTTGTGCCACGTAATGAACGTTGCTCTCTGTGTTGAGATACCAAGACCAGCAACTTGCCTCATGTGAAGTCCTGCAGCTAAAAAATGAGAACAAAAAAAAACAAACAATAAATTCTAATATAAACATAAAAGCTATGGAATGTTTAGGAAATAATTTAATAAAATATATCTCTATATACTGACTGAGTGGCTAGAGCAGCAAAATAACAGAAAACTCTGACCAATTGATTCCAAAGCAGGTCACTAAACCTACATAATTCACAAA
Source organism: Heteronetta atricapilla (assembly GCA_011075105.1). NCBI lineage: Eukaryota > Metazoa > Chordata > Aves > Anseriformes > Anatidae > Heteronetta > Heteronetta atricapilla. The sequence goes on along the minus strand of CM021739.1, from coordinate 2,302,526 downwards.
GGAGTTGTGGCACACTGACCCTTTGCACATTCCGAAGGGCCTGTTGATACTTTGCCTCAACAAATCCAGAGACAGGCCTACATGTAAGAAACCAATTAAAATGTTAATTTCACATCGATGAATGTCAACAAAAGCACAAAGAGATGAAATAATCTTCACAAAATTAAACAAAAAACCCCAACAACCAAAAGACATTCCACAAAGAAACAAAACAACATTGATTCTGTAGGCAGTAAAGACATTGATTCCAATATACCACAATTTTTGGCATCGATCTTTTATAATGACATTATCTCACCTAAAATATGATATGCCTTCAGTAAGCTTTTAAAATTAGTAAGAAAAAATTGGTTAGAATACTTATCACTGAATGCAGCGAAGTATACTTCAAATTCAGAAGTAGAAAAGTCTACATTTGGGTATACACCCATTCTGCTGTTATACATTACCTTCAAATAACTGTACCAAAACATCTTTTCTAATATACATACATATAGATATACATATATACATATATATACATATATTATATATATATATATATATATAATATATATATATACATATATATGTAAAAGTATCATGTAAACATTTAAATTTATCCCCAGCCATTTTTGAAGTGGCTCTGGTCAGCTTCCATAGTACCTCCATGCATGCTTGGAGAAGCAAAGTTATGTGAAAAAAATATAGGCTAAGGAATTCCACATCAGTGTTTTGCACAAATAGTGTTGTTCCGCAGGGCTCTCAATTCAGCTATCTCAGTAAATCACAGGCTACGTAGGTATGTACCACACACAACCTGCCAATGTCTCCAGGTACTTCTACCCCTTCTTACCTTCTGCCCCAAGAACACAGCAGTCCTTGCACTGAAGCAGGCATTCACAGCAAGGCCCTCGACCAGCTGAAAATCAGATCCCGCTTGGTAGCGGGAGCATAAGGGAGGAGGACATTGGAGGGGGTGGCTTGTGGACAGCACTTTTTCCCTTCCAGTAGCAGCTAGGCGTAGACAAACCACATCGGTACTGCTGCAGCTCCTGGCCAATTGGGGTGTCATGGCTTACTCCTCGCCACCTCCACAAGCTGCAGGATCCCACCACTTTTCTCCTATCAGCTATGATGCTCTCTCAATTCCTCTATGTGTAGATCTAACTTCCATTAAAGACAAAAAGAAAACTGAAAACAAAAGACAGACACTTTTCAGCTAGGCTTGTGAGCTGTCTCTTGGAAGGGCTGAACAAACACCTGAATAATAAAGGAACGAGACCACAAAAGCCAGGAGCAATTTCCAGCTTCCTGCAGTACCAAGCTCCATCAGCTCATCCATCTGCACACAGGATCACATCTTAGCTCCACACAGTCCACAACCAAAGTGCTCCTGTGCCTTCTTTCTGCTTTCCGATGTCCTTCCTGCCCCTGCTACCACACCCTCTTCTTGTGCGGGCACAAACACTCATGAAGCTTGGCTGGCACAAACAGCTGTGTGATCTGACTCAGGAAACTGCTCTGGACAAGAAACAACCCTGCGGAAAGAAGGGTGGGACTGCTTCTTTTTGACAGCAGCGTGGGTTTATGCGCACTTACACACCTACTTAAAAATGCCTTGTGACAGGGCACACAGCTTGATGACACGAAAAGCTTCCTCTTTTAACACTTGCTGAACGATCTTGCTTCCTGATTCACTCCCCAGAATGGGAGTGGAGGAAGCTAGTAAGGCCTTAAGGGACTGAGGTGGCATTACTAATCTTGTGACCCAACAGTTGTGGCTGTTGTGAGAACAGACCAAGAGTCCAAAAATAATGAGCTGCAGCTCACACCTGGTAATTGTTACTTGCTCTGTCCCCCCAGGCTGTCCTCCAAAGAGAAAAGAGCAGCTTTGCCTTGAGCCAGGCTTGGAGGCAGAGCAAACGCTTCAATACCAAACTGCAAAGAAAGGAGGTGCCTAAGGCCTCGAACAACAGAGCAAGTACAGATGCACATACACAACAAGGTGGCTGGGACACTGTGAGAAAGTGAGATGGGGTGCAGGGACAGGCTCCTGGCATCAGAGTGGAACAAAAGGTAACCCATGCTGGATCGTGGCACAATGGGAAAGCAGTGAGAGTTGTGGGAAGTGAGTGCATGGTTAGAGAAGAATCCAGAAGAGGGAAAAGCAAAACAAAACAAAACACCATCACCACCAAAAAAAAAACAAACAACAAAAAAAAACAGAACAAACAGGAGCCTATTAGACAAGGGAATTGTGTGTCATAAGGTATATGAAATATAAAGAAAAGCTAGGCTTAAGTACACCTAGAAGAGAACAATAACAAGAAATCCCCTGGTAAGAACTGTTTCCAGTTTGAATGGGCCAAGTGGGAATAACAGGTTGTAACAGAGAGGGCACAACTACGGAGCACCCTCCCTTTGCTCTCACATGCTCACATCCACACACAGCAAGTGGCAGCAAAGGGGAATCAGAAGAGGAAACAAGCCTGCTTTCTGCTCAGACACAGAAGCATTTGGGGAAAGGAAGAAAGAGACTGGTACGCGTGCTCTGGGAAGCTGGAGCAACAAGCCACTGTCGCTGATGATCAAATCCAGTACACACACTGCTTCTCATTGTGCTTCAACCTTAATCTGGCCCCAGTGAATTAAAATAACTAAGTAGAGGAGTTCTATTTTACATAATGATTGGGTAGCCCTTAAAGCAAGCTGTACACCTGTGCTCAGTGATGAACTTTCAGGATGATTTTTTAAATGAACAACAACCCTCACTTACTAGCTACTTAGCTAATAACTAGGTTTAGCAAATAAGCAACTACTTTCTCAGAGACTTTGTAAGCTATTACCTTGCACCGCCTCTTTTATTACACCAATAAATTGATTCCACAGGACTTCAGGATCTAATTCCACCCAGCCAGGACGAGGATAAAGCGACTCTACCTGTTCACAAAAGATACACAGCATTATTACAGTCCCTCATCACAGAGACCAGTATTCTAGTGAAAATTTGAGAAAATATGTTTGGTTTTGCTTTACTTCTAATTTTCTAAATCTCTACTGCAACCGAAGAAATACGCATTCACTACTTTCAAAGCAGAGCTGAACACGGGTGTGCCATTTGAATTCTTCCTCAGCCCTGGAAGAATAAAAAAGCCTAACCCCCAGGGCCCCGAGAGCCTGTAAGCCTTGCAGGGCTCCAAACTGGAATCCAGGTTCCCAGAGGGCCTCCTGGACACCCAGGGATGTCTGAGGCCCGCTCTGTCAAAGCAGCATGCCAGGACAGGGAGGCTGCCAACGCGTTCCATTAAAAGCATGCCGAAACTCAGACTGCTCACACCTTCCCTCACAGCACCCTGCCGGAGCATCTGATGACGAAGGAGCTGGTTCAGAAGATCACCTTGATCCCCAAACCACATAGAACACGGGCAGTCTGAAACCCACCCGTCCCGAATCCAGCCCCTGGCAGCCTCCCCCTCAGGGTGCGCGTGAGGGAAACCCCGGGCAAGCCGCGCCCGGTGCTCGGAAATCGGCCGGCGGTACGGGGCCGAGGGAGCCGCCGCCGCCACCCCCCCCGCCGCGGGCTTCACCTTCCTGCAGCTGGAGCCCCTGACGGCGGCCGCCCGGTCGTAGACGTGGCACTTGACCGCCGTGCTGCCCACGTCCACCCCCAGCACGTACCGCGCGGGGGCGGCGGTGCCGCCGCTCTCCGGCTGCCCGCACGGCATCGCCCGCCGGGCCCGCACCGCCCGGCGCGGCCGGGCCCGCCACAAAAGCGCCCTGAGGAGAGGGCAGGCGGGGAGGGGCGGCCACGGCGGGGCGGGCGGCGGGAGGGTTGGTCCCCGAGGCGGGGCCGGCCCCCGAAGTTTAACCCTGTCGGGCCCTCGCTTCGGCTGGGGCCGTGCTGGTTGACGTTTACCGAGCGCACCTCTGAGGTCTTCAGTTAGACGCTAAATGTTCAAGGGTTTCTTCAGGGGGTTACTGGCTCTCACGGAAGCAATGTTAAGACTAAGTCCTCCTTACAGCAGTACCAAATGGGGAAAAACAAACAACAACAACAAATCCCACAAGAGCAGGTGGGTGGTAAAGCCAAGGAGCAAACTGCACCAGCTTCCCTTTTGTTAATAACCAGTTGCTATTTGCCACGAACAAATTATATGTAATTAGATGAAATCCTCATTTGCAGCAATGCTCCCGTGCCACTACCTTCCTTCACACAGAGAACCACGATCAAAGTTAATTTTGAAATAAAGTTAATGACAGAAGCGTTCCCACTTCACCCTTGAACGGGGGGGTTGCTGTTGAACAGGAGCGACCAGAAATGTTCTCAGGTGAGCGACAAAATTCAGGATGCAGAACCCCAAACTAGCATCAGCAGAATTTAGTCTTATCACCAATTTAATTAGAACAATTAATCAGTTTTAACTCCTAATTAATTACAATAGGAAAAATAAAAGATTTTTTTTTTTTTTTTTTTTTTCCCCTTTGCAACTTTAATTTGGCCCCTTTACAAAAAATTGTGTTGTGGAAAACAAAAGGATGGATGGGGTAAGTTTCATGTTGTTATATCTTTAAACCAGAAATATTAATAGCAGCAAGAGCCACATAAGGACAGGCTCTCCACCTCACCCGGACAGTCACAGAGGTCACTGGGACAAAGGTACAGGCCACAGGGGAGCTGCAGGTGTATAAAATAGAAACCCAGGAATGCTGCTTTAGCTCTCCTCCCTAAGGAACGACTCATTAGGAAGTCACAGTGTCTTGGACTTGTCTTTCGTGCAGAAAATAAAGGTCTTTTACTCAGCCTTTTAGAGCGTAAGTATCTAAGATAAACAGAAAGCTAATAGATACATGTCAGAGAAAGGTATCTGATGCAATATAACTGATTAACACTAAATTTCTTTCCAACTAATAAGTTTTCATTTTGTTTGGTAATTATTTCAAACTTCCAAATAGAACTCCCTAAGTAAAATTCAACATATGCAACTGGTAAAGACTAAAACCTCTTTACAAACATTCAAAAACTAACCAGACTTAAACAAAATAGGAAAAATGCATCTAGATGTCTGTGATGTTTTTAGAGTATAAATGCAAGTGGAGCCTAGCTCACTGCAAAATGAAGCAAAACTTCACAAAGAAAAAAGCGATGCAAGTTTCTTTTTTCTTTTACAAGCTCTGTATTTGTTACATGTAACACATACCCCTCTGATTCACTGTACTGCATGGAAAAACCATAACTGATTCTTCATGCAAATCAGTCTCGGTTTAACATACTAATAATAACTTAGATGCATCTTGAAGAGAACCACTATTTATATTTTGGAAAGAAGATAACATGAACCAACTTGCATTGTTGCAGGCAATGCATAATCTCACTTGTATAGCATGTATAAGAAAATTGCTCAATTTATAAAAGATGCTTATGAAATACTAATTTTATTGTTCCAGTTGCAATACGATAAAAGAAATGCAACTAAGGAGGCAACAGATTTTTTCAGACATACACCGCTTGTCCATACATGACTTATCTGGCACCAGCTTGTTATTTTGACATAAATAATATTATTTCCAAACAGGCATTACTTGTCTGCCCCAAACTCGTCTCCCTCAGAGACAAATCTGGTTGCCTACATGGGTAAAAGCCCCCGTTTATTTTAGCACAGACTAGAAACGTTCATTTGAAGTGTGGATGTACAGGCACCCTTGAAAGCTGTTTTGTATTGCACAGCAACATGGATAGTACCTGCTACCATCTCAGTCTTCCTATTTAAATGCGAGCATGCATGTGCCATCTTTACTGTTTCAAAAGGCAGAGAATTTACACACCTGGAATCACATACCAAGTACTGCAGCGGCAATTTCCCATATTTCTGCATCTTCTGTGATGAAATCTTGTGTTTCTTCAGTCTCTGGAAAGTGTGCTTGGTCCTATCTTTTACTGGAATATGAAATCAAACAAAGGACCGGAGGCACCCTAGGGACTCATCCAATGCTGTAGCAAAGGAAAGGAGCTGTTACTCCAAAGAGCAGAACATCACTGATAACAAAATTATCTCTGGCAGTAATGACAAAACCTGCACCTTGAGGAATTTTTATGGAGTATTTGTAAGAAATGTCATCATGCTCAGCAACACATACACTTTTAGATGAAAGCCAGCAAGAGTTTTTTTCCCCAGTTATCCAAATTAAAATAGGCCTTGAGAGCTGGCAGTGCTACACGTCCAGTAGACCTACTTACTATGAAGAGAACATTATCTTCACATTTTCTAAGACCAGATTATTGATTAAACTGTGCAAATTATGAAGTAAAATGTATTTGGAATAATATATATATATATCTATTTAAAGGTATTTTCAGGTGCCTATCTGTTGTCACCATTACATAGGAGCCTCTTCCCTAGGCCTTGAGTATGAATCAAATTTTGTCATTGGCAATGCTAACAGGATTTCAGCTACTGGAATCTAGAAAAGCAAGATGCAAAGCCTGTATGCAATTCATGCCTTTTTTTTTTTTCCCTTTAGGTTCCCTTAATTAGCTGTATTTTGTCAGGATGCACATACCCTTCCTTGTGCTTCAAACTATTTTTCATTTTACCCATGTTCTAAAATTTTTAAAAATTTTAACATTGTAAACATTTACCTCAGTGTCTTTGGTCAGTTTGCTTTTAAGAAAGAAACAGCCCACTAATTTCTATTTGTCCACTGGTTATACAGCCCACATAGCTGATGCTTTAAGCCTTGCCTGGAAAATTAACAGATGACCCAAAATGAAAGGCAATGAACTTTTGGCAAATTTTGCTGCAATAATTTAGCATATGATAGTTCTTGGCAGTTCCTCCTGTCCTCCTGACACAACTTACCGCTCTCTTGAAGTCAACATACAATCACAATACATCAGTTAATCTAGTATTTTAGCTTCGTGACTGATTTTTGGGCAGTGATGGGATGTCTCTTAAGCAGTTCCACTCTTGCTAAATAATCCTGCCCTCCCACAGCGAACTGTTGTGCCAATACAGCAGTTCTTGTGGCTCCACGGCGAACTGATCAGGCTGAAAAATAACATGGGAAAAGTTTCAATCAGATGAACTTCTTGATACGTTTCATAACATGGTGATACACAGTCTGGCACAATCAAGTGGCAACAAGTAAGGAGCAACTGGTTAAGCCAGCCCTTTCACTACAGAACTGCACATCAAAACCATGCCCACATCCATTAGGTTTTGCATTCAAGTGCCTGAGTCACAGCAGTCCCTCCGTTCCGCTGGCTCCGTGACAGAAGTAACCCTTGACAGAGAATGAGGTGGACCTTGGGACAAGATTTTAAGCCACCCACCTCTTAAATGGTATACTTGTTCAGTTAATGTCTCATTATTTGCCCATGCTTTAAAACCTGCTTAAGCAATGCCTACATTTAGGCATGTGCAATAGGTATATACAAGTCGGTGTCTATCGTCACCTGGGTGTCTTTTAAACTGTGGTGTAGGCTGGAAATGACAGAACTGTGAACAGCCTTGAAAAAAATAAGAAATTATGTGCAAGTATGTGTGCACACAATTTCTACACATCTATGAATAATCGTCATTTGGACCTAGAACATCCAGGGCTGAACAGCTCTTTAAAAGAGCATTGATTTCAGAGTTTGGAAATTCAAACGAAAGACTAAAAATAAAGAGGAAAACGACCATCGGTGAAGCTTAACTTAGAATAACAGAATGGGTAGGGCTGGAGGCTAGAGGGACAAAAAGATACTTAAGAACTGTTGCCTCAGTAAGACCTAGCCACTTAAAAAAAATTGAATTAAAAAAAAAAAGAAAGCAAAGGGAAGCAAAAGGAAAAAGAAAAAAAGAAAAAAAAAAAGAAAAATCTAGAATCATCACGGTATGGTTTCAGTGAACTCAGAGGTTCCAGCAGTCTTCTATTTACTGAGTTAAGTTGCAATGACTGTCAGTGTTCCAGCTGTTTCAAAGTAGTGTGTACTGGAAGAAACATCAGGAGCCAGCATTAAGTGCCACAGTCCTACCCCAAACTAGTGCTAAATCTCAAGCATGCGTAAATTACTTCAGAACAGATCACTCACTTGCACTGGAATCACAGTTCTTGCTTCAACCTTTACCCCCAACATGCTAAAGGCTTCTGACTTATTATTGCTATTGTTAGTGGCACAGAAATCACATGGTGATTTTTGATTGCCAGCCTTTGTCTTTCTTTCCGTTACGCAAAATAGAGGTCTAAGGGTGATTAGCAACTTTCAAAAAGTAATGGTGATGCAGTAAGGCTTACTGACCAAGTTTTACCAGAAAAAAAAAAGAAGTTTTAATGAAAAATCTTTCTCTGTTCTTTAAAAGAACAGGTTTATTGTTTGCACTTGGCTTGCAGACCACCTCTGTTATCTTGGAGTCGTATTATCTCTCAGAGCAGAAACAAAACAGGAAGCTTTCTGTAATTACAGACAAGTAAACACCCCCCCAAGAACTAGCAGCAATAAGGAACTGTTGGATGCTTTTGTTAATAAACAACAGCTACTTACCTCATGACATCTGATTCCTCCAAATACTTATCAGTTAGAGTCTCAATATTCATGGGTCCTCACACCTGAATTTGGATTCTTTTGGCCAAGAATTTGTATTCAGACTGCCCTTATGCCCTTGAGGTCAGTGTCCCTTTTCCAGAGACAGAAAAAGAAGAACATAACTGTCTCTCACTAGTAAGGAAGGCTGATTATGGAATACATATGGAGATCACATCGCAAAAACAAGAAAGAAAGAGATCCCTTACTGTACATAACCACTCCTATATTGAGTTTCTTCACTCTTATATAGTAGATCAGATGAACTAAACTAAACTGAACAAAAGTCAGGTAATTTTTGAATGGGAGTGTCTATGCGAGATTTATTATGCACAAACTGGTATCTTTTGAAGTTATCCCTTTACTTCTTTTCATTTTCTTCAGTGACATAATATGACCTGTATATACCAAGCCCTGACTGTTCTATACAGAATACAGGTACACAAAGTTACACAGTTGATCACATTATGAGTATACTCCAATCTTTACACTACATTTGTTTTAATCATGCTAATTCACATAATAATCTGTGAGAAGGAAAATAACACCTGTTGCTGTAGAAGGCAAAGTCAGATCCTAACCAAATTTGTAAGTCACAACCGAAGGTATTGAAAATTAACTGGCACAACTACAGTGTTCACTGTGCTTTAAAAGGGAACAAGAAAAGTTTGAACATACCCTTAGAGACAAAGAAATCCAGCACATTATATATATATATATATACACACACATATACACACAGTACAAAGGCGAAGGGATTTATTTTATTTACCCTCTCTAAAATAAGATTAAAATCTAATGACATTAATTTGGCAGTTGTTTTAAAAATATGTTATTGTTATGGAGAAATCTAATTACAAAATAGAATTTGCCATTTCTTTCTTGAAGAAATTTAAACACGTTACACTGTCTTAGTACAGTTTGCCATTGTGTTTCAGTTAAAAGCCTTGTTACAAATGAGGTACCTATTCTTACTCTATATTAGCAGAGGTATGGACATAATGTTTTGCTCCAGATACACCAAAGGGTTTCATATTAGGTTATCAAATACTTCCAGCCACCCATGATTCCTCCTATTTTTCAGCTGTCTTCACACCTTGATAAGAACCACTAAGACTGAACTTGCTAGAAAGTGACCTTACTGCCTTTACTTAGCTTTATTTTATTTTTAATCTAACAGGTGACAGGTGCTAAAGAATTTTCAGATCACCATCTGGTTAAACGCTTTTGATTGCAAACTGACCAACAGCCTTTTTTACAAATTACATCTCTTTAACTGAACAGCAGGTGAAAGCCATCAAGAAATAGCTCACAGGAGGTGGGCAGTCGCTGCTTCGGCGAACCACGGAACTTGGGCTACGTGAATTTGTATCTTAAAAGTTTGGTTTGGAGCATACAGAAGTTCCCATATAGTATTTGAAAATAAAACAGTGGAAATAAGTAATGTGTTTTTTTTTTCAATATTTAATCCAAGCAGACACAGACACAATTTATAAAATTATTCTATTGCATTAAAGTTTTATATAGCATTTAACTCTTATGAATGTTTTTCCTTCAGTGTATCATATATTCATATTTTAAAATATCTTTGCACAGTCCTTTGTGCAGCTACATGCTAAAAATCTGCAAATGCACACTAACACTAAACAGCACAAAAAATACATTCTGTATCCATTCATATGCAAATTTAAAACATTTCACTTGGCAGGTAAACAATGAAAAGTTATTTTAAAAAAATCAGAAACTACAAAAATGCGCACATAAAAGTCTTCCCTTTTCGATTTTTAGTAAAATACTGCTCTGTATAAGATCTAATGAAAAATTCCAGTGCTTACAAAATACTTTATATCTATGAGAAAAACAAATGCTTAAATTTATACCTGTATGAACTAAACATAATCACCTCATTAAAATATAAAACTGAAATCGTAGGGGACATGGCATAGGTCAATGCAGATGTCACATGTACCAGGACATGTAGAACTGTAATTAACTGGGCACCAGGCAGTCAGTATCACAGAATCTATATACTAAAACCCAGGGACTAATACAATAAGCAGCAGCTACGGAATTAAGTGTTTAACCAGCTACATATATTAAATACAGCAATTGTACCAGAAGAGAGGAAGGAGGTGTTAAGTCTGAAAACAGGAAGTGATTAATAAAAATTGCTGTTTTTACTGGTATTAGTGGTATAGTGTCCTTCACAACTTTTCCTACATCTGCATAAATTGGCTATCCAGATATACCCAAATTCTGTATTTTAATCTAAGTTCAGAAGTAAAACCACAACACTTCAGCAATCATGACGACTTAGTCTTTTATGATGACACCTGTGGTGAAGTTTAAAGGAGACTACAATAATCTGGAAAGTCAGGTGATGCATTAGAATCTAATGCACTCTAACCTCCATCACAGTAATTTCTGAACAGATCTTGTCTCTGATGATCAGGCAATCCGTGTAGGATACAGGGGACTAACATCTGTCTCTGATAACAAAATTTCATATAAACACTTCTGAAATATCGGCATGTCAACATCCTGTCAGTATCACATTGTTAATGACAATAAATCACCAAAATGTACAACTTGTCCCTCATGGAATATGGCTTTAAAACTTCTTGAAACTACCTGGATATAAAGAAAACAACAAAATCAATGTATTTTTAAGACTGTATACAGACTATTCTACAAGGTTTGTAATGCTAAGTAAAATGAAGTAAAATTTCTTGGCCCTGTTTTTACCTCTGTGATGCTTTTTATAGGGTTTACTGCTTGTTTTGAAGAAATTAATATTTAAAAATCCCATGAAATAATAATAATGTGAAAGTTGCACTGAAAGTCTACAGACTTGCAGATCCAATATGAAACCTGCTTGGAAGCAATAAAAACGAATCACTAGAATGTAATTTATTTCTAAACTGCTGGTTTTAAAGGAAAAATCTTTTTCCTCAAACAGATTAGAACTAAGAAAAATGAATCTAATAAATATCAGTAAACAGCACCAACTGAGGCTTCAAATTCTTAAACTGAAGAATTCTCGTTAATGTAAGAACAGTACACGTGGGTAAAAAATAGTACACGTACCTCTGAGCCTTCTCTTTTTCTACATGAACTCCATATAATGTAATCAGTTCTTATGACATAGCTCCCTCCAAGAACACAAATCAACTTTTTGTTATGGAACTAACAGTAATAAGTTTCTAATAACATAATGACATTTTTGCTGTATAGAATTTCTATCGCAAAACTGAAAATAAATACTAAAAGTCGCCTCGCCACAAAAAAATAACACGCCGCATAGAAGGTTTCAGGGTTCATTGGAGGGAAGAACGGCCTGTGAGTAAGCATAGTTTTGACAGCCATACTACACAAATGGACATCTTTGAACTCCATCTTATTAAATTTCAGGATATCACTGGCATTTTAGGGGGCTAAGTAGATATCCATGTTAATTTATCAACAAAAAACAAAGAAATTGTCAGTGCTGCTAGCTTAAAAAAAAAATAGAAAAGAAGTACATTACCAGTGAGGTCTCTACTTTGTAACTATGTTTTTATTCAATACATCCTATATTTATATCTCCTGGAACGGATTCTGCATCAGTAACCACATCTTGACACTGTGTAGTAGAGATATAACAATACCTGAATTTTGGAAGTTGTACAATTGTTGCCCCCTGGCATAAAACCTAGCAGTTCATAATTACAGGGATTTGGCAGTTCTGCTGTAGCTAAGTTTTAATCACACTGATTCAGCAATAGGACCATGGAGATCCAATATGAAAACTGCACTTAAATAATTTTTCCTTTTTATCTTATTACGCTATTTAAAAATAAGCTAGAATACAAAGTGTCATGCTAAGCAATGTTTGATGCCCAACTTATTACTGCTCCATATCCCACTCAAAAAGCACAGTGATTCTGAATTAAGGTTGCCACTGTTATTGCTGCTTACCCAGTATAGTCTGTAAGCCACTGTTCAGAAACCTAGGCACAATGGATGGCATGGTAACCTTAACTCAGCATTTCCTGCCTTTTCCTGATTTAAGTCAAAATAACTAAGTTTTAACATCATTTTCTGTTTTTGTAACAACCTGAAATCCATAGCAAATAAAATGTATTTTGTTCTATACTAAACGTAAAGTGGCTGGTCTTTTTAATAGAGCTTTCTGATTTTTTTAAATGATATAACATAACAGTGGGGGAAGAGTTAAAAATAAAATACACCTAGCTACCATATTTATTCTGAAGATTTTGGTGCGCCAAAATTGACAGCCAGCTTTCTTGGCTTTCGCTTGCTGGAAGTGTTTGGTGTTGATTTGTTATGAGGAACTCTTGGAGTAGCCACATTGTCTTGAAATGAAACAGTGGATTGAGCAGCTTGAGGAGATTTTAAAGGAGCTGAAGAGCTATCTTGCTGAATGTGGTCAGAAGACACTGGCTGTTCATTCTTTAGTGGTGCAGCTTGAGGGGAACTCTGAAACTCCTTGAGCTCAAAGTTTTTCTTGCTAGCAGCCCTTTTTTTAGTTACCTTTAAATTAAATAAATATTATTTAACAGAATGCATTCTTAAAAAAAACTGCAAATATTCCACTACTAGAAAACATGCACACATATTTTAAAAACAATTTTCTAACACTAAACAGTGCTTCACAGAGGAAGTGTGATCGTATTCACCATGTAGGTACATTTTTACATGTAGAATATTAAGACAAACCTGCCAAACTTACCTGCAGAGGTATGAACTGGTTGTGAGAGCCAACTGGTATAGTTCCTGCAAGAGACATGTTTCCTGGATAGGAACCAGGATAATAATGTTTGCCATGAATAGGCACTGGAGCTCCCCAGGACACTGGACCAAACATGTGGGATGACGGAGGCATCATATTAGCTGTGAAAATTAACAACTTTTAGCAATCTTTTCTCATGAAGAGCATACCAACTCATCACAACCCAAAGTCCCCCAATGACATTTGTCTACACGTTATCTTTTCAATAAGGCCTTATTTTCTTCCTATTTGTTTGAAAACAGGTAAGTATTTATTATTAAAACACACACACAAAAATAAACTAGCCACCAAACAGTTCCGCTTTTACAGAACTTCACCTAGATGACAGCGCTCTTAAGAGCACTAAGTCACTGTGCCACTGTACCTGCATTTCAGAGCGCACCTAAGTTCATTTGGATCTTCACATCCTTATCCAAGTGAACTGTACTTGTCAGGGGAAGTTCAGATTGGTTATTAGGAAAAGCTCTTCACTGAGGGGGGTGCTGGGCACTGGAACAGACTCCCCAAGGAAGTGGTCATGGCACCAAGGAGTTCAAGAAGCATTTGGACAATGCTGTTAAACATAAATGGTTTGACTTCCAGGTAGTCCTGTGTGGAGCCTGGAGTTGCACTCGCTTAAACTTGTGCGCTCCTTTCAACTTGGGATGTTCTATGATTCTGTCCTTTGGGAAGAAGTCAACAACAAAGAAACACTCCAGGGTGGAAAGATGTAGCAGCTGGTGTGTGGGTTACTAGGATACTACAGTTGTGTTGACTAATTACTAGCAGCAAACATGAGCTTGACTAGAAGACAAAACTGATGAGAACCAAAAAGGCCACCAGGATTTTTAGTATTTTTTTATTTATCAGGGTAACATTTTGCAGCATACAGCAGCGTACAATGCACCACTGATTCTGAACAAATAAAATCACTAATGCCTGGATGACCATATACTTGGAAAGCAATAAATCCATGTATTTGAATTGTGCACTCATCAAATGCTTACCAGGGGGTTGTGTAAAGACTTGAGGAATAGGTCCAGGTGGTACAGGAACTCCCAGTGGTTGATAATTTGGAAACACAGGTGGAGGGGGAGGTGGTGGCAAAGCGAAGTTCACTCCTATAGAGCTCTTTAAAGAAGCAAATGATGCATTACGGACAGACCCAGAGCAAGAGAGACAAACATTTTAGAAGATTCTTTGCTGTCCTCACCAAACGCTGTAAAGCAAAAAGAGCAGCTTTCTCCTTTGCTTCAGCTTCAGAATGACACTGCGGTCCATGAACCAACAATCCATTGGATAATTTTATGTGACAAACTGTCATAGTCTAGAAAAATGAGAGAAGATTTTTCAGGGAATTTGTACTGCAAACAAATTGCAAGACAGAAACAAGGTTTTTATTGTGTTTTTGCTTTGAAAAAAAAAGGGGGGGAACTAAAGCAACTAAAGTTTATTTTTAGAGGGATTTCCATACTGACTTCAGATGTTTAATAAAGAACAACGGAAAGAAACTTGAGAACTTGAACTTTTGCAGAAAACAAGCCTCACCTGTGGTGTTTTTACAAAAGAGAAATCTGGTTGCGACATTCCAACAAGAGAACAAATACGAGAAAGTTCAGAAACAGGAGTAGACATCGCAGGCTGTGGACCAACAAAAGGGTGACCTCCAGTTTCCAGTGCTGGTGTATTCTGAGCGCCCGCAGTACTATGAGGCTTGTTCATATAAGCAGCTGACCAGATTGAAAAAAAAAAAGAACAAGAAATTGCATCACAAATATTTCCTGTAGTCAAAGGATATCAAGTTTGTTAGTAAGAGAAGATAAAACATTTTTTTTCTCGTATTTTTGTATCTGATCCAAAAAATAGACTAGGTGTAAAGAGATTCTTAGTTCTAAATAAAGAAGTAGAACTCAAAAATATGGACATTTTATTATTTTATTCTGAAAATGAGTTTGGATCTTCACATCCTTAGCCAAGTGAACCGTACTGGTTAGGAGAGGTTCAGATTGGTTATTAGGAAAAAGCTCTTCACTGACAGAAGACTGAACCATTAGCTAAGTATGTTTTAAACTGTTACAAGGTGAAGCTCTGAGCTATGCTGATGTATAAACATACCCATTTTTTTTGGTTGTCTATATTGCAAAGCAGCTCCGTGGCAATCCTGTCTACCTGGGGGAGC
Organism: Heteronetta atricapilla; assembly: GCA_011075105.1. Lineage (NCBI taxonomy): Eukaryota > Metazoa > Chordata > Aves > Anseriformes > Anatidae > Heteronetta > Heteronetta atricapilla. Next base: position 2,287,031 of record CM021739.1, on the reverse strand, counting down.
AGGAATATCACTAACTTGGGATTTCACTTCATTCCTCATTTCCATGTCAGAGCCGTCTATCTTCAAAATTTCTTTGAGCATCTGTGTTCCTTTCTTTGAAAAGAAAATAAACCATTTAGGGATGTGACTGTGTTCAGATGAAGCTACCTTCTTACTTAACTCTGAACATCATAATTAGACACAAAATCTGCATTTTTCTTTTCCCATCAGTTACATTTTTATCAAAGCACAGTTAACAGCACCTTAGCATAAACAAATGTATTTGTTAATTTTCATTGAGAATAGCTAATTAAAAGCTTATCAATATGCTTAAGAAGACTGTATGAGATTTCACTGAGTTTCCTTAAATAGAAGCATTGATGCTAAGATAGCAGATGTTAAATTGCTATGTAATGATTCCTGCAGCATACAGACCATAGCAAATGATTGTGGTGACAGATGTTCTTCATTTGTAGCTCTTGCTTCCTTGGAATAAGTCTGCACTTCATTTTCTTTAGAAATTTTCAAAGAAGCTAGAAGACTTTCAAGATCATTGTCCTTCTTAAAATAAATTAAAAAAAAAGATACATCAACTTAGTATATTACAGATGCAAGAGGAAAGGTACACTAGTTTGAAATGGATATTATGCTCATTCAAGCTTTTTTTTTTTCCCTCTGACTTTGGGCAGATGACAGCATGTCTTGTTAGAGTGTGAACAAAGATCCTGAGACTGCACCAAGTTTTGCACGTGAAGTAGTGACCTATGAAGAACTGATTTAAACAATAATTGAAGTTATTCCAGTTTGTCTTCTATCTGTTAAAAACATGAATTTGCACACAAGTAAACAGGAATAAAGGCGGTTAGAAACTGATGCTATTCAAGATGCACAAGGAAATCCACAACTAGATCCTACCTTTCCACCTGTACATGGACCATCACCTGCTGCCTTCTGAATGACATTGGGACTTTCATTTCTCTTCAGAAGTTTGACATTATACTTATTCACACCTGCAAAATTCTGAATAATACTGCAGCATTTATTATTGAACACTAATACGCTACTACTCATTATGACGCAAACAAATTAGAAATGCAGCTGTAAATAGATTTCACAAGCTAACATTCTTAAAGCATTTCAGTAAAACGTGTTTTCCTATTACAATAAAGCTTTTAGAGTTTGAGAAGAATAGGAAAAACATTTAGTATCATTGTTACATTCTTAAGCTCTTTCTCATTTTCTGTAAAATACCTCTAAAAAAATCTCCAAAATAAAGTTTACATATTAAAAGAATCAACTACCATGCCCATTAAAAAGAAATCTAAAATGATTAATGTGATCGGAGTAAAACGAAAAGACAAGAATACATTTACTCAAGATAGAAAAATTTACCTGTTTATTTGGTACTTTATTATGTGGCTGATTTTCACCTCTTGTCACTTTGGAATCTTCTTTAACTACAAATAAATCAAGAATAAGAATGTGTATAATTTTGTAATGCTCTTAAAAACCATAATAATGAACAAGATTCAAAAAAAGCAAACAAAAAAAACAAACCCAAAAAACTCCATACAAGTACAGAGAGTCACATTATTTTGAACATTCGCAACAGATGTCTTTAATTCTTACTTTATAGATCATTTGGCACATTTTTTTCTTGTAGCATAAAATAAATAAAAGCATGTATGATAATATATCTAATTTTATATTCTACTAATATGATTGCAAGCAAATTTTCAAAGCCAAGATTTTTATTATTTGGCTGAGATTTCAAAGACAAGATTTTTATTATTTTATTATTAGTTTGTTTTGTATTTTTTTTTTTAAGTCAGGTGTGTGGAAAGTCAATATAGTGAAAAACAACTTGTTTAAAAAGGTTTGGGATTAAGCATGGAATGGCTTTATATACACACCAGAGACAGTATTTGACAATACCACATGCCATGTAGCACTCATATGACTATAATGCACTTTTATTTTCTGTGAATAACTACGCAGAAACAACAGCCTTCTCAATGAAGATGACATAAAGCAGGAAGTTCTCTCAAAGTTTTTAGTTCCAGTACTTACATTTTTTATATGGCTCCTGTTTTCTTTGCTGACCTTTAAAGCTGCTGTCATTGAAGACTGGCTTACAGAACTGATTACTAGTTCCCAGCTTGATTTCCTGAGGTAGAACTGCACCCTAGAGTTTCAAACATCAAACCTTAACCAGGAAACTACATATCTATCATTTACATAAATATTCCAGTCCTTTATTATTACCTCTTCCCAGAGCTATGCACACCTTCTGTAACAATACTTTCATCCGCAAAACTTATTTGCATCACTAACTAGGAAGTTTTCTGACACAAGTTAATATACAGAATTAAGAACCTTCATGTTTTGAATCCTGGGATCTGTTTAAAGCTTATATACTAACCTTCTCATGCATGTTTTGCTGAGTGTGGTAAGACTTCCCAGAAACCTGCAATGATTGCCATATACTGCAGAATTCATCATCTTGCTTACTTTGTGCCTGACAAAATAAATCAGAAACAATAATTTCCCAACAAGCTCAGCAGATATAAACTCTAGTTTTGAACAGATAATCATAAACAAAGACATTCCGAAAACGCTAAGGTCCAAATTTAACAGTGCTCCGACAAGAGAACTTTTCAGACTGACATTAGAAGAACTTGCAGGTACTCAGTTTACAAAATGGGCTATGATCTATTTACATTTTTTTTTCCTCTTTTTTTTCCCCAAAGAATCACTCTTCACTTGTAATGAGCCTAGTTTTTGAGATTTTGTTGGTTCACTTACAATTTTCAGAAGTTATTAACATAGAAAAGATTACTGACTATAATTGAACACATGATAATTCAAAATGGTTTCAAAAGCATGCTCATATACTGCCAATATTCTTAAATTTTATAATTACTGATTTAGTTTGTAAGGTCTTATCAGGCACAATTGCTTCATAACATTACAAGTATGTTACTACAGAACTGACAACTAGCTACGTAAACAATAGTTCTTTAGAAAATCTAGAATATCAATGAGATAACACAGGATTTTACACTCAGTTCAAGAACTGGGACAAGTTCTGCCCTAGTCCACATCTGGACTAAAACAGCATGGGTTTCTTAAATAAGATATCTGTAAATCATGAAAAAAGAATACGCGCTGTAAATAGTGGGCCAGAACACTAAATGAATCAGGACACTCACTTTGTTTTTCTGATTGCCACTCAGAAATGATCCTTTGTGGGGTGCGTTGGAGGTGCCCTGATTTTCAGCCCTGAGATTGTAATGCTGTCTTCCATTCAGTTGCTAAATCAGTGAGAGAAAAAGCAAATGCACACAAGCCTAAAATTTTCTTTTATGCAGTACTCTTTCTTCTAGAGATTTAGAAAATATGACACAATCCTTCTCCACCACATACAGCAATGTAAAGTTACTCATTGTATCTTTTTTTTTTTAAAGAAGTCACTGGTTAGAAGCTGAAAATTAATTAACCTGAGTAGAACCCGAATTCACCTGTCATTCTTCCTGCTACACTCTGTTTCCAAGTAAATCTAAATCAGTAAAAAAAATCATTCCTTGTCTTCCTGAGCACAGATACAAGCATAGCCTACACGAAACATTACATGGAATAGGGCATTAAGGAAATAATTTCATCTCTGCTAAACCCATATATTTGTTGACACCACTGCAGTGTCACTGCTGTGAATATTTGCCTTTGGGAAATCTTACTGGAGCTACTCAAATAAAGCAAAATAACTGCATGTAAAGAACTTTTAGTCCTTTCCATTATTGGATTAAACATTTTCTCCAATGTAAAAGTTATCCTACTTTTAATACAATAATAAAAGCAAAATTTTGAAAGTACCATTAAGGATAACAACCATGACTGTAATTCAGCTTCTACAGAAAAGCATTTCTGTACAGATGAAAGCTAAGTCTTACTTGAGTAGGAACAAAAAGGGAGCGAGGAGAATGGTTGAGGCCGCCCAGATGCACTTTTTGTGAGCATACAGATGACAGATCAGATGCATATGAGTTGTAGTTATTTGCAGCTGGCTGAGGTTTAACTATGGCTGTCAGTTTTTGATTTCCCATTTCTGACCGACTACCATGAGACAGGTTAATTAAGGCACTTGACGGCAGACGATAACCTCTGGCGGGTGAGCACCTTAGGAAAAACAAATTTAACAGTTGCTTCTTGTAGTTTAATTGGTGGCATTTCAATACACCTGATTTAATAATACTGTTGCCTCTTGCATGCCAAAAGACAATGATTCCAGTTTGAACAGCAGAGGTTGAAAACCATATCCAATATTGAAATCTAGTACCATTACACACAACGTAAATCCCATTGTGTTCCTCTTTGGCTTCTAGCTTCCAAAAGTGCAAAACAACAATAATTATTCCTACTGTTTGAGTTTATACCACACCTTTCAGTGCTGAACTCAAAGAAATTTTGAAGATAATTTTGAAGTAAATGTTATAGCATAATTCTGTGGTATTTCTGTTAAAAAAGAAAACACAGAAAATAATATTTTCTTTTCCAAGGTGAAAACTGAAGACACTGGAAGAATTATAAATTGAAGTTAAGCCTCATTTAATCAGTTTTGTACCTTCCTTCATGATTCTAAATACTGAAGAGAATCTGCGTTACAGGACTTGCTCTTGAAATGAATAGGATTGTGTTATGAATAGGATTGTGTTATGCTTGCTAAACAGAGGAAATAAACAAGATTCACCTCTTACGCCTGTCTTTAAAAAAGGTGACCTATCTAAAAACAACAGTACAATAAAGCCTACTGGATAAACTACTGCCCTTAGAAATTCACCTGTTTACTTAAATACAGGTGAGTTATCACAGACTAAACAAAACACATTAACCATGGCTCCATCTCCTGAGGAACAGTCAAGGTTTTTAACATTGGTTAGTTAAAGGTCTAAGTACCATTTATTAGTAGTCCTGAATTCCTCTTTCAGAGGACCAGGTGATTGCCATGTCTGTTTGCTTTTTTTTAAAGATCTGTATGTTAAAGACATACTGATAATAACCTGTTTTACGTGCATTTTAGAAAGACATTTCAATCTAGCGCTGTAGTCTGTTGGCTCATATTTGCCTTCTAAAAGGTAGCAGCTTCAAACTATGCAAAAAAGCCTAAAAAGCATTTCCAAAACATGTCTGATAAATATTATCCCTACTCAAAGAGAAAAAGAAGCACAAAAGAAAAAAAAAAAACAACTGATGAATACCACCAAGAAACAAAGCTTTAAAAACAAAACAAAAAAACCAAACAACTAAAAACACTAAACCAAACCATACGCCAACAATTTCATGTTATTTATACCAAAAGCATGAAATAACTATAAAAACCCCAGCACAAACCTTATAGTTAGGCCTCCCAGGAATTCTTCATCAAACAAAACTTCGAAGAGAACATCTGTTTCTCTACTAGCTATAGAAAATGAAGTAAAATGTCATCCTATGTGTGACAGTAGCTGTTTTAATCTAAAATACATAATTACCTGTGTTGGTTATGCAATAGACAATGAAAAGAAACTTACTAGCTACAAAAGAAATTACTATTCCTTGATTTAGGAACTTTATTAACAACAATTCAGAAACGTTTCCCAAAGTCATGTATAGCTATCCTTTTAAGTATGCTCTGATCAGAAATACACCTATCAAAATGCATAAACAATACTGCCCTTTACAGCAGAATGTCACTGTTGTCAGAAACTGTCAGAAAAAAGAAGAAAGACGTCTTTACATTCAGGCAATCAGAAACTGACAGCTTCAACATTACTTTCACTGATTATTTCTTGCATAATAATAGATTAATACCATGGGAACAATTTCTATTACTAGATCTCAAACTTTTACATCTGGCATGCTTAGGTAAATCCTTTTGTTTACCTGGATTAGACTTAGGGACAGTCTTCTTGTCAAGGAAGACGTAAATCCATGCCATTTAAGAGAATTGGAATATCACAGAAAAAAAAATCCAAATTCCAAATAAAGAGACAAATCATATTTCATAGAATTTTACATTCAATGTAATGTTTCTTTTTTTCCCCCCCTACTTTTCTTTACTGTGTTCGTATCTTCTCTTAATTTCATTTAGTTCTTTTTGCAGCCTGTGTTCTTTCACATTGATCTCTATGCCTCCTTCATATTAAGAAGGGACAAAGGATAAGTTATTTTGTATTCAAAATACAGCTGGCTAATGCATGAAATTGAAACAGAATACCTGTAGATTTATTTCACAGCAATAAATGTATCACTAGTAGCTTCAAGTTGCATATGCTTTACAGGTGAGAAATATTTGTGTTCACAACTTGTACACAAAAAATCTTGTTCTGAAAAAAAAGTGATTTCACACCACTAGCTTAGCTACAATAGAGCTGTAATGGCACAATCATGAAGAAAATATTACCTCCTTTAATTCCTATAATGGTACCTCGAAGACCAACAGGAACAGAAAAGTTCTCTCTCACATTGACAACACGATCAAACAGCTTATACTCCGCATCTCTATCTGGAACAACCCCATTCTGTTGTTCTAAAGGCTGGCAAGAATCAAAAGACTACATTAATATTTGTGAAAAAAAAAGAGGATTGCAATCAAAATACATTTAAATTGCATTTGAAACACACTATAAAACAATCTTTCTGGAAAAAAAAAAACAAACCATAGAATCCTTTCTCCCCAGACACACAAATCAAACAAGTCTTTTTTTCTTGCAACTCTCACTCATCTTCTGCCTGAGAAACTTCAGCATTGTGCATGATCCAACAGACAAAGGGGATCAGTTCAGACAAACTAAAACCATCAAGTGTAAGCTGCCAGTAACAGTAATCATGGGTGGGTATCTGAGAAATATGACCAGCTGTTCATCTGCCTGATATGTCAACAACTGAACAAAAAGGAAAACAGGGAAGAGGAGATAAACAAAAAGTACGCGCCAATGAGAACTGCAGGAGCATGAAAGTCAGAACGTAGAGAAGAACTGAACATCAATATAGTGCATGAACGATTTGTAGGTAGCAGATATTCTCTCCCTTCAGAGAGACTACCACTTTCAAATAGATTTTCTAGAAGGCACCAGGAAACATTTTTTCATATTAACACTGACCTAAAATTCTGGTTTCTCAAAGTTGAAAATGTGTAAAATAAATATGATCTGGGCAATGTAAATTAAAAAAACAGTAACAACAAAAGTAACAAAATCCCACAACTTTTCATGTCACTTACCCTGTATAGCAAATGGGGTTTCACAGTTACTCGCACCTTCTTGTTGCTCTTTCTTTGCTAAAGGAGAGAAACAATGTCATTAAAAACTGGTGTAGGAGCCAGCACGAAATTTCAGGTACAACAAATCACCTGAAGATAGAATTATTTTGTTTCTTTTACACAAGGAGAACCCCTTATAATTCATGAAACCCGACTAAAAAGTTGACTAAATCCAGTTTTTAAAACATGACTGATTTCATACTGAAAGAGCTTGTATTGTCCAACTAATTCCAAAATGCAGACCAATTTTATCACTGTCCTTGCAAGTAAATTCAAGGAAATCACCCCATCATTTCATATGGCTTTGCCTTCAACTTTGGCTTTAGTAGCTTCTCTCTTGGTCCCTTCTTTGATCTGTGGCCTGGAGAAAATAACTTTCTAATTTTCCTCATTAAACAAATTTTCACAAAAGAGAAACTGCAAGGGAAGAAGAGCTACGACTGCACTTGGAAACAGCACTACAGAAGTTCAGAACATATGCTGATGACTGTTCCTTTCACCAAAAAGAGTTCAACGTGTAGCCTAATGCTGCTGAATCACCTCAACAACAGTGAGTCAATTTAAAAAGTTCAATCATGAGATGAATCAATAACTGAATTCCTGTGACAATTTACATTGCAAATTCATATCTTACATTCCTTTTCTATGTAATGACAACTACTCTTCCATTGTCTTATTCTAATTTAAGAACTTAGAAAAATAACGAGCAGCTACTTTTTGGTTCCCCACTGCTCACAGTGACATCAAGACATGTATGTACCTTGCATTTCTCTATTTCTTCTTCAATTTTCTCGACAATGGCTGCATCCAAAATTTGCAAGTCACAAGATGAACGAGATAAAGCAGAGACAGGATGTGCCTTTAACCAGGCAACAATTTCTTGAACTTTCTCAGCTCTACATAAAAGAGGACACAAATTACAACTATACAAACTAAACATTTTTACCAGGTTCCCAGTCAAGTATTATGACACAGGCATAATGCTTGTATACATTCATAAATTAAAGATGTAAAAGTGCTCTATGACATTACAGAAGGGATCAAAAAAGGGATCAAAAAATAAATTGTCTGAATTATGCTGTACTGTTTCAAAACTATAGCCTCAAGTCTTGCCTCAGTCAAAGAAATAATCATGAAAAACAGAAATTATTTAAAAATATTCAGTAGATTATGTTTTCATCCAACCGTATTCAGCTGTGATTTCAACTATTTTTCACGGTACAGTAAAAAGGAATTTCAGAGCATGCCTCTACTGTAAAATGGAGCACAAACATGAAATTCTTATAATAGAAGAGTCCCATGATAACATACGTACCTGATACAGACTTACAAACTTAGACCCATGAAAAGGGTATACTATGCAACAGAAGTTTCTTTTAATGTTACTATACTGTATCTAGAACCAAGGTGGCTTCCTGTCTCCCATGGAACTGACTGCATGCATACTAAAATGTGCAAATTACTTAGAATTCAGTGGGTGTTATTTTTCAAATTCAAAGTAATCTTAAACACTTAAAATAATTACAACTTTTTCTCCAAAACTGAGCTTAAGATGGCTGTCAATATTTTGTAATAATGCATACTGAGGGTTACTTTAAACACAAGCATCACGAAGTAGCCACTGAAAATTTGATTTCTCATTTATTGGACTTGACATAGGAGTCTAACAGACTTGGACTCCACAGCTGAAATGTACAGGATTCTGAAATTTTTTTCACTGATCATTGAATAATTGTACTGCTCAAGGAACAGCATAGTTTCAGGTACTTAGCTGCCATCATGAATTTCAGTGCTGCCATCCTTATTGCTTATTCTAGAAGAAAAAAGGAGAGAGCGCTTACCCATTCTCATCCTCGCCAGGCCAAATGTCATCTTCATAGAATATATCTTCCTGGCTATTCTTGGCTATATAATTAAACAACTCAGGAACCCTACAGAACGAATAAAAGGAGAGAGTTTGTTTCTAATCATGTATATACACAAAAAAACTTTAACAAAAACTTTGATAGGCATCAAAATTTCTGGAGCCCATGCAGATTTTTTTCTTCCACTTAAACTAACGTTTTACTGTTTATTTGTCAAATGTAAGCTGCTGACAAAATTAGTCCAAAATATGCTTCACTTTGGAAGGAAAGACTAGTAAGAGAATATTGGAAGAGGAGAAATTTTATCAAGCAATCTCCAAAAGCAAGCTCACCATTTCTTAGAAGACTCAAATCTAGTGGACGAGCTCATGACTGCAATGAACTTGGATAGTTTAGATGAACTTCATATCCAATACCTACCTTTCTAAATACTCAGCAAGTAATTGTTCTACCGCAGAAGAATACATCCATTCACTTCCGACTTTCTTAGTGTAGCCAGGAACTTCTTCGTTTTTCTTATTGAACTTTAGGTTCAGCCCCACGTTTGCTTTGTGATCTCCATGAGGACTAGAAATAAGAAGTTAATGAACTTGCAATAATGCACACATGACACATATATAAACTACATAAAATTAATCCTCGGTCTTAAACCACAGAAAAGTTAAGTTCATTGTATTGTTTACTTGTTAGCATTGCAACAGCTGTGAATGTTACAGGACAGCAGCTGTGGTACGCTAGCTGGCCACATGCATCCCCATTACTTATTGCAGAAGGAATATTTAACTTTTTCTCTCTTCACTGAGATCGCAATCTCCTTGTCATTTACCGCAATGTAGCATGATGTTTCTAAACATACATACACATTAGATCTCAAGCAGATGCTCAAATAACATATTTAGTGAGCTATCCCAGGAAACCACAATTCAGAGAACTACAGGGTTTTCTTCCCATATGGATTTTAAGCAGTTTTAATCTTAATTAACACAATTACTAAACGCATTCAAGTACAATTATTATTACTAGCAGTAATGATAAGTACAGTGAAATTAGATCACAAGTCCACTTCTTATTCTCAGTGTGGGAAAAGGAACCTGTGCGTTTTTTTAGCCTACATAGAATGATTCACACCAGATCAAACCCCACTTTTCCAGCTGGCTCGTGAAGTTTTGAATACAGTGTGGTTGGTGGCTTCTTTCACAAGGTGTTTGTTAAAATGGACTTACTCTGAGGGGACTTTTCTATCTAAATAAATGCTCAACTGGAAAAAGTGTTTTAGTTTATTGATCTAGTTAGAAATGATTTCACGCTTAATATAAAACATAAATAAATAATCATCATTTCTGTAAGTTTTGTCAGAAGCAAAAAAGACATTATTGCGAAAATACCTAGAATCATGAACTCAGATATACAGCCATAAGAGAAAGTCAGGTGCCTGACTTCATGTACTGAGATTATATAACCTCCTCTTTTAAAGAACGTTCCTTAAAAACAAAGACACAGAAGCTCTACATAATTAATGCAGATTTTTATTTTATATGGCTCAGAAGAGATGTATTCAGAACACGTTTTTCTCATGCACTGAGATGAATTTGAAACTATCTATATTGCAGAGGCTTCCCCAGATTCTGGGATTCTTGTTTTCTTGTGCGATGACCCACTAAGGGTCATGTACAAGCTCTGTACATGAACTTACTTTTTCTTTGATCCTCTTCCAATAAAGATACTGCCTGTAAATCTGGAGACTAGATATCCACTTACTCCAAGACGGCTGGCCAAAATATATGCAGGATTGTATTTCACAGAGTATTTCTTTAAAACAAACAAACAAAAAATTGGCAATTCCTGAAGGGTAAGGATTTATATACCAAGGACAAATGAATAACATGGAAACATCTTTTAAAAATATTAACCAATACAAGATATATTTAACAAGGTATTTAAGCTTTTACTACAAAACCAGAAGTACTTACATGCTGATTCTGTATTAAAAGATCAAGCTGGGGTTCACAAGGAATATTGAAAACTACACGAATTCTACCTTCTGGGATCACATCACGTGAATCTTGAACCTTTGAGAGAAATGCAACACCTTAAAATTTAAAAACAGCAGTCTCTGGATAATAGATCCTCAGGTGTATTTTATCAACAATTTTGCTGCAGTATGCAAAGAGGTGCTTTAGGATCATCTTTCCTTGACCAACACTGCTTTGTCACAAAGGCAATCAAACAGCATTAAGTCAAAGGAATCCTTGACTGAAAGCAGTCCCAACTGGGACCTCTATGTATTAAAATTTATCCCAAATAATCAATAAACATAATCCTCTATTCAAGCTATGCTATCTTACACCTATCATGCCAGCAACAGAGGTAGGGAAAGCAGAAGAACCTCTACTTTGACTAAATCACCAGGCAATGTTCAATTTAAAACTTCAGCTAGCAAAACAACTAGTACTGCCACTCAACATCTTTGATTATTTACAGCTTGAAAGTAAAAAAATCCAGGAAGGAAAAATGGAACTAACTTCTCCCATGCAGCCATAGTAAGGAGATCCCAGCATAAAGGCTGTGCTCCCAGGAGGAAACAAGTCATCCAAAGTTTTGATGTTTGAAAAACGAGAGTCAAAAGCTTTGATATCCTATATGAAAAAAGACAAAATTGATTACATTAAATTTGTCATTCAGTTCCAGTAAAATCATTTAAAAGTTCATATAAATTGATGCTTATTCTAAAATACTTATGAAGTATTCTTTTCAAATATAAAATAATTCATTGAGGGCAAAGAAGTTACTGCTACATTACAAATGCTTGTACGCAATCAACTGTGCTACCTTGTAGAGCACCACTACAGTACTTGATTCAAAACATCATCAGTTATAAGATGATAAATAAACATGTTTTCCTGCCGATCTCTACTTTGCAATAGGGCCCCAGATTTTGTGACAAAATACTTGCTTAAGCACATTATATTTTTTATATACTAAATGACACTAATTTAAGATGCTTATTTTTGTTCATTCTTTTATTTAAAAGGTGCATACGTTCTTCCCCCCACTCAATGGAGTAAGGAACTAAGTGCAAGAAGATATTGAAATAGTGTATTTACCTTGACAACAGTTTGGTAAACAAAAGGAAGAACTTGTTTTGACCACTGCTTCTCCAAATATACTTCACCATTTTGGTTTAGTTGGTATCTATTGCCAGTGAGTAACTGAGCATACACAACAATTGATGTTTCATGAATAATTATTCCTTTTCTTCTCTGGTAACTGAGCACAAAATAGAATATTTAGTTTGATTACAATAAACAGAACTTTGCCAAGGTAGTGGAATTAACTTAAATAAAAAGTTACTCTAAAAAGTTACTTTTAACAACAGGATTTTAATGTTTTGTTTCCTGTTTTATAAATAAACACCCAGAACAGCTTCATCAATTGCTTACCCATCATTGCGCAACCATCTCTATGTAGCTAATTTTGTTAATTTAAACCCATTTTACCTTTACAGTAGGTAAAAGGAAGGGTGAGGAGTAAGTAGGGCAGTTAACTCAAATGACGGACAATGAAATGGCAAGCTACAGTAACTCAGGTGTATTCTGTTGGTCACCCACACTCTAGAAATGTGAGCTGTATTTACATTTCACAATATTAAGTTATTGAAGTTGTACCTTGATACTATTTGATTCCATTCTATATAATTCCGTGGATTAGATTACTATACAACTGTGGATTAGATTACTAAAACCAGAAGCATCCGATACTCATTTATTGAAAATTCTTTTTTAACAGCATCTGATTTTAAACACCCAACAACTAACTCCACATACCCTGAAATTTCAACATATGCTTTTCTACTTTTTATTTTTAATTTTGTTTTTCATTCCAGTGAACTCGCTAACCTTTATTATCACAAATGCAGCAGCTCTTCTCTGCTACATAGGACTATGATAAGGCAACAAAACATAGCTAAGCGATAACATGCAATGTTAGGCTTTCATCTTCAAAGCTACTTACTGCTCTGAAAGACCTTGCACTTCTTTTAACCACATGCTTTGTTCCTTATCTCCAACATATGCCACTTTAGTTGGGGGCACTGCATTTCCCATGTAGAGCTTCTGTGTTCCATGTGGTTCTTCCAAGTAGAACCTTGAGAATATTATGATAGATATGAATTTACCAAGTGAGACAAATCTACATGTAAGCAACAATGAGCAAAACTTAAAAGAGCTAGAAATTTTTTTTAAGGACATGGAAAACTTGTATTTTTATCTACACACCCACAACAGTTCACACAGTGTAATTTTAGATGAAATACCAGTGCATGTACTGAAATGAAGATTGCATAGAAATGTTCTCTTCTATGTTATTCCATTTGGATTTCTGTGCGCGCTTTTTTCCCCCCAAAGTTCAGAATAAGCTCTCCCAGGCTTCTAAATCTAGAGTGAAACATTGAAGGACTAGACTGCTATGCTCATAACCAAAACTCAGAATGATGCCAAACAAAGCAGCTTTGGATACATCTGGACTAAATTGCCATTAATAAACATTACAACAAAACCAAAATTTTTTTATACAGCCTAATGAACTTGTTCAGAAAGAAACGATAAAGAAGGCAATTAATTAGCTATGAAACATCACTTACTTGGTTTCTCCATCTGACACAGCAACAACTCTGGCTTCTTCAAGGTGTGGCCAGTTAACAAAAACAAGCTTTCCAAGTATCAAACTGGCAACATCCTCCACTGTCTGAAAAAATCAGAAGTTACTACTATTACTCTTTTTTAACAAACTTTATTTCAAGAAAAAAAAATCTATTTTTTTCAATAAAAATCACTAGTTAAAGAACATTTTTTTCTTGCAGAAGAGACTGATTTTAGCTTACTAATTTTATTTTGATACATACTACATATAATCAGATTGGAAATGATGAAGAGAACCACATTTTATATTTTAGGAAGAGTATCACATTGCAAGTGTGTCTGCTTACAACTAGTATATGTCTGTTTTAAGACTGGGGTCGACTTCCATTTCATTTTTTTGGGTGTGCATGTATGGTAGATCATTTAGAACAATTTGCATCTCTAAGACATAATAAACAAACTGAAAATTTGAGATTAGTACAGTATTTTGTACTACAGATTTTTTTCTGTATCTCATGGAAACAAAGTAACAGCTCTCATGCCCAGGACTTTCCTAGCATTTGTAATTTTAATCTCATATTCTCTTCATCCAATTAGTTTCAGCTATCTTTTAAACTACTATTTTTGCTTATTTAACTCTTTGCCACCTATCACTCTTCCTATCTCTCTACCATAAACACTCACTTTGCTGTTTTCCTTTTCTCTTTTTTTCCTTTTTTAATCAATTTATGTAAGTTTTTTCTTCCATTTATTTTCCTGGATTTTTATTTTGCTACCTGCTATTTTGATTACCAACTAATGTCCTGTAAAGGATTTTCAAAAAAATATTTTGCTTCTTAATGTCTCTGCATCAACTCTTTCTTCTAATTCCTCTATCAATTTCATTTAAGTGGAAGTGGTAACTGCTATGTTGATGAAAAGATACTGATACTCCACAACACAACACAAGAGGCAGTGATCTGAAGGCCCTTCTTCCTTACCACTATACCATTTCCATCTATTAGTTTGTCATGAGTGAGTCTCACCAGGTCCTTACCTAACAGTATCTGACAACCACCATAGAGAAATGCCAGAAACACTACTAAGATGCCAGACATTTAATAGTCTGAAGTTAGGACAAATTCAAATCTTGCAGCAGTTTCCCAAAATTCTAGACTGTTCCCTGCACAAAGTTAGCATTTTACTGCTAATCAACGTTTTTTTTTTTTAAACTCTTGACTCCAACAGTCAACAAAAGCTTTCGGTGTGAACTAATACAGCTGATGTTTCCAATGAAATGGAACAGTTCTTTTCAAAAACACACAGTAGGAATACTACTACAAATGGGCTAAACTTTGGGCTGGCAGCTAAGAACTCCAAAGCTCCTACTCCAGAAATTCATTCTATGGCCTTGAACACTCACCTGTATTTCACTTTCCCTTCTATTCATTGAATTTCAAAAACTTATATGTAAAGCTCATTTTGAGATCAAAGCATTACTAGATAAAGTTCAGAAAAAATAATCTGAAGACATTCTTTTAAACTAACTATTCAATTCAATATATTCTACCACTCTTTAATGCTTACTAGATGTTGGAAGTTTTTAAATCTGTTTTGGAATTACTCTAAAGGATTTTCTCTTTTAGTACTCTATTGAGAAGATACGAGTAACTAGCATTTCAAATTTGACTATTTATCAAATTCAGTCTCTTCAAGACAAAGTTTTTTGGTTGATTGTTGGTTGCTTTTTTTTGGGGGGGTGAGGGGTAGTTTTGTTGTTCGTTGGTTGTTTTTCAAGTATTCAGTAAGCTGAATACTTACTTGATCTTTTGAGTTTTCATCAGTTATGATTTCTAACATCATGTTTTCTCCATGGCTGCTTTGCTGAAACACCTGCACGCCACTTTTTCTAAGATAGAACTGGGTAAGAACAAAATAATACATAAAAATTCATTGAAATGTTATGTAGTAATTTGTGAAACAGAATTTAACATGTCAGAAGACTTAAATCATTTACCTTATGTTTAATGTGCTTTAAAGTAGGAAATCCACAAAAATATAATGCACTCTTGTTGATTTTAGTTATTTGATTGTGGGTAATTTCTACATGCCAAGCATCCAAAGGTATTGTTTTATATCTAAAAAAAAAAGTAGCACAACACTTGCTCATACAGAGTGGCTTTTAACTATAGAATCTCTCATTACTCACTCAAACCTTAGGAACACTAATTAACAAAACATTTGACTACCCTGTAAGGTGGTAATTAATTTAAACCACTGGAAATCTGTACAAGAGAACTATGAAACCCATGTTATTGCTGCGAAGATACTACATTAAGAAAAGACAAAACTTAACTTCAAGCCCTAATATGTTGCAACCTTGCTATTTTAATTCACTGTCATTGTCAAATTCCAAACTAGTAATGGTTACATGTGGTAATAACATACATCTTTACAACTGTTCTTTCTCCACCAAATAAAATCTCACAACAGGCATTCCTCTATTAATGTGTCTCAAGGTTGGCTACAATAAAGGTTATATTTCCATTTAATCTTGAAATCTCAGCCTGTGTTAAATAAAGCTAGCTACATGTACTGAGAGCAAAATTAACAAAACACTTGTGTTCAATACTCCACATTGGATCCAAATACTTACCATGGTTTACAAATGGTCTGGAATTATTGGGTTGATAGATCACCACTATCTGGTATTTGCACCAATTTTTCATCCATTTTGTCATACAAAGTTTAAGAATTCTCTATAGTGTTCTTGCTGACTTAGCGTTGGTTTATCTGCTTTGCAAAGCAGCTCTTGAAGACACAGGACAACGACTCTTACCATGCTGTCCAGAACAAATAGTATCTAATGCAACAGTTTATATTGTCCAGAGTAAGTATCTGCATATACAAGCTTTGGTGAAAACGCAAACAGAAGTATTCTAATTACTTTTAGCCTACGCTAAAATAATTATTCCAGAATTACCTGGTATGACACCTTTCAATTGCAGGAAATTTCTCTGGCCAAGGAGACATGTACTGGAACTCTGCATCTTTGTCATACCAGTACATTAAGCAGGCACTGTGAGTATTTCTGCGTTTCTCCTCTTCTTTTAGGCACTTATTACATGATTCCATGGCCTGCAGCAGTCGTTTCTAAGTTTAAGAGAAATTAGCATGTGTGAAACTGGCAACAGAAATGAGCACAGGATAGTCTGCACTAGAAAGGTGGATACCTGCTCTTTTCTGGTTAATACATTCACTAAGAGCAGCCTTCCCTTCCTTATATCCCAGGTGCAGGATAAAACTAGGACAATTAGAGTGTAATAGCTTTGGAGAATAAAGATTACCTTTTTAGGAAACATACTTTGAGAATGTTAGCCACATTTTACCTTTTGGATTTAGCATTCAAAGAAATATTAGAAGGATTTTAGAAGATACATTTTTTTTCCCCTCCAAAATAACTATTGGAAAAGGTTTGAACAAATACAAGTTTTTCAAGAAAAAAACGTTGTCTTTTGTGAAGAGACTAACTCCCATCAACTTTTCACTGTGAACTACGAAAGCAATTGAAAGACAGGCATAGCTACCTGAATATATATCTATTCTGTATTTTAAATTTTCATTCACTCTTTGATGTACTTAAATTTAGTCCGATAAGAATATGACAATAGGACTTGTTATGACAACAACATAAATACATTATATTGTTATCCTACAGGCAACAGGATAGTATTACTGTATTGCTGTCCTTTAACATTCTACTGCTCAATTTGTACTTAGTCTTCTGCCTATTACTGGTGCTCAGGTGAAGAGATTTTCTGTAAATGAGCTGTTTCTTTTTTTGTGTATTTTTGTTACTTTTATTTTACTTAGACACATGGTATTTTTGTATATATATATATATAGGAATAGACATTTTTCTCAAGAAATTATGTATCTGACTACCTGATCAAAAAACCACAAATAAGCTAAAAATCCCACATTCCTTATT
Organism: Heteronetta atricapilla; assembly: GCA_011075105.1. Lineage (NCBI taxonomy): Eukaryota > Metazoa > Chordata > Aves > Anseriformes > Anatidae > Heteronetta > Heteronetta atricapilla. The sequence continues at coordinate 2,269,283 of CM021739.1, read as the reverse complement.
TAAGACATCGACTACTTGAAGCTAACTTTGCTTGTGGTAACTTAATTAAATCCGATCTCTCTAGGCAACACATAATGTTTTCCCAAGGTCTTATCAGGCATTAATTTAAACTTCTATCTAACTGCACTTCTCCTAAACTTCTTAATTAATCTATAGATAGACTTGTTACAAAGCTCTCAGCAGACATTAAAACAATTTACAGCGGACATTAAAAGAATTTACCTCATCAATAAAAGGGATTAATACCACAGCTTCCCATTCTTGTTGTTTTCCATTCAGGTCAGTTTTAAAGTCTGGTGGATAATATTCTATAATAGGAGAGTCTTGACTAATCATCAAATGCTATGAAAATACAATAGGAGAATCAAATAATATAAGACACAATTTAGCACTATTTCTAGGAAGAGAGAGAAATCTGATATTAAAACCAGCTCAAGGCTGTACAGGAGTTAAAGAATTATCATTTAACTACCCTGGTCAAACTACTTAGCAAGTTCAACATTTTGTTTTATTTACTAACTTGAAAACATATAGAAATAGTAAGAAGTAAAAGTATGTAACTTTAGATTCAGAGGTAGAATATAACTAAGAGTACATGTAAAATATAAAGAAAAAGAGTTACTCCAAAATAAAACAGACAAAACCAGTAAATGATAGAAAAACGTGTCTTAATTCTAAACCCAACCTGGTAACATTTAGGTAATAGATCTTTGCTAGCTGCTGGAAGTACAGCTAGAAGCTGTTCAAATGGCATGAAAGGTTTTCCCAGTTCAAATTTGATTTCAAGTTCACTGATGTTGCGAATATCTGACAGATAAGGTGCATAATGATATGGGTAATACCTGCAGGAAAAAAAATATCTTGAATTAATTACACTACAGCAGTGTTCACAGATGAGAAACAAACAGAACTGTATTACATGTTTCCAGCAAATAAGGTGAAAACTGTTCCATCCTTAAACAGTTTCTCGTTTGACAATTTTTCTTACCAGCTCCATGACTGAACTCCGTGGTAATAATAATGCAAAATCCATTGTATTGCCTGGACGTAACATTCAGCTTGATCAGCCAGGAAGTCACTTAAAATAAAAAGATAAAAGGTAATTCTTAGCTTCACTAGTATATAAAAACTACTCGGCACCTCGTACATAGGAATGAAGATAGAGCACTTAAGAGAACCTAATAAGCACACAGGTTTCTAGATTCATTTACTACTAAGGGATTATTTTTTCCTCTCTAGTCCTCTAATACGTCTAACAGAAAACTTGACTTGTAGCTCTTCTACCACTAGCCAGGAGCATCACCACTAAAGTGCCATGCCATGTGTTCTCTGCTTTCAACATGGATGTACGTTCTGTTTTATATTACACATATCCAAAGACCTGTCTTTTGTGTTAAAAAAAATAAATATGAAAAAAAGAATCAAACACTTACTCTGAAACTACTTCTACACCCATTTTAGTCATGTAGTAAGTTCTCTTGTATTGCCTAAACTCTGTTTCAAACAGATCATCATCTTCTGGTTCATCTTCCAATACAGCTGAAAGAAGCCATGAAAATATATGGATTAAGATTCCATAAGCTCTCTACCACAATAAGGTTTCAACGCATTCAGTTTTGATTTAACGCTTGAACTCTATTCCTCAATTCACAGTTATATATGCTTGTTCCTTCCTTGCACTGAAAGCAACACAGAGCAGTCAAACAAAATTTTCACCTGGAGATTTTTTTTTTCTTTAAAAGACTGGCAACACATTTTGTAGCCCAATTATACAAGAACTGAGCAGAAATATAAACCATTTGAAAATAACTTCAGAAAAAAATATATATATTTTTTCCACAGTTTTAAATTTATAGATTTTTTACAAGAAATTTCAAAGCAGGACCCAAAGGCATTTCTTTTGAGTAAGTGGAATGAGTTTAAAAACACAATTAACATAACAACAAAAATCCAGAGCTGTACAAAAAACAAACACCACTAAAACAAGAAATCCGTTTATTTTTCCTGATCTGTGTAATAAATTACCTAGGCATACGGTTACCAAAAACATAACGTTACTGAAGACTCGCTCATTCATATTTCATCATGGAAATACTGGTCAGGTATGAAGCATTTCAAAAGCTTTAGCCCTGCTCGCTCACCACAAGCCAGTTATATTCACTTCCATTTCCCAACAGCTGACTACACAACTCTTTCACTTAAAGAAATTTCTGGAATGAAATTCTTACAGATTTTCCAAATTTATACTCAAATTAACATTTTGCTGCTGTTGTTATATGCAAATGAAAAAATAATTTGCACTTACTTCTGGAGGTCACAACTTCATTTTTTTCTAATGCAGCCAAACAGAGAGAATTTTCCTGAGCCTATTAAATTAATATTTGAGATTAGGTAAAAATACAGGCTAATATACACATACCTCATCCATAACCACATCATCTGCAACTCAAAATGCTAAAATAAATATGAATAATTATTATTATTATTAGGTATAGGAACACTATTTTCTTCCCTTGTAATTGCCTGGGGAAAAGGATTGTTATCCATACACATCAAACAAAGACAAACTCTCCGAAAATATCTCAATCACCTTTAGACAAAAATATTTGAATGCTTGTGTTCCAAAATGCAAGTATTTCCAAAGCTCTCTAATACAAGTATTTTACCTACATCATATATTCTGCTATGGCACAGCTATGCAATCAAATTTTCAGCAACCTTAAAACAGTTCAAATTACTTTTGAGGGAAATAAGTATAGAAGGAAGTGTGTTGGAGAGACTCAAAAAAAAACAAGTACAGATTTTTTTTCTGTCTACAGCACTATGTTCAATAAGTGGAGTCATTAAGTTGGCCCTCTTTCCCTGTACCTGAGATATCATTGCCATTCAAAAGATCAGTCAAGACAACTAGCTAACACTATACAGCTGCTTCAAACTTCTGTGGCAAATAAGAAAACAACCACAAATAAAGAATTCCTTCTTAAAGGAATAGTTAAAGTCTTGCTCTTACAAATCACAAACTGCACTAAAGAATGGGATAATGATATACCGTGGCAGGTAAAATTTGAATAAATTTCCTGCTGCTACTGCTACACTCTGCTGAAGTATATACTGAAAGATAGCCAAAAAAGCTCAAAAGAGAAGATTAATTATGACATTTAACATATGTACAATTTAAATTGCTATGGCTAGCAAACTACTGATCTACAGAAAATATCATTTTTATTTCCAAAATAGTATATGTAGAACACTAACCTTCTGTTTCTTTTGTTTATTATTTCTGGCTTCTTCTGCTGCAGTACCAGCTGCCTCATTGAGGTATTTATTGCCTACTTTACTTTCAAACCATTTCAGGTCTACAAAGACTTCACTGAAGTGTTCACGATCAAACTGCAAAGAAAGATTCAAGCTTGGAAATATCAGAGGGTTGAAAAATGTAGAGTAAGGTAGCAATAGGTTACAAAAAAGATTTAGATAACTGCCAAACTTCATAATCAGCCCTACAAGTAGTAGAGGTACATATGGTCTGGGTAATATCATCTTGTACAACATACCCAACACTTTTGTAGTTCTACCCGAGAAACTGAAGACAGGGCTGAAGCTGGAACAGCAGATGAACTTCCTCCTTTAAAGCCCTTCAGAAGGTTTTGACATTTCCATTTGTAGAGGCCCTATACTTTTTTTAATCTCTAGAATGGATTACTGCAGTGGCACATAGTAGGACGGCCTCCTGAATGTCAGTTAGTTAATGAAGAATGTGGATGCATGCCTCAGACACACTAACACTTCATTGCTCTTTATGAGTAATGTTAATAACAAAACTTGCAAAAAATGTTGCTTTCCAAGGTCTCTGGACATACCTTATGCCACATAAGCCAAAAAAGTTAAAGTTCTGACCAGCAAGGAAGCAAAGAATATTATTGCTGGCAACACACTTTGCCCAGTATTGTCATTCATTCATCAGTAATTGAGAACTATAATTCTACTGGTGAACCCTCATTTGACCTGAAGTGCTAAAAGATGCTGGCTATAAAGCATAAACCCAATTATTCAAGCTTTCTCCTTTCAAGTTATGGTAAGATCAAACATCATCTAATTGGACCCCATAATAAAATAGCCCATGGCACCACTTGTAAAACACAAGTTATTAAGCAGTTCATTAAGACAATATGTATAATGCATTTTAGGGCACTATATGGAGTTCATATGTAACAGACTGAACTGTTCTCTGAAGCATAATTATGAAGGTACTCACATCTGACAATCTTGTGAGATACTTCTCAAAGCGTTTTAAATTCAGATGCCCATTTTCATTTATGTAACCTATTGGGAAAACAGAGCATTTTTTTTTAAGTTAACAATTTGAAAATTGCAACCTAAATGTTGCATAGACAATCAAATGTTTTGTTTTTTAAACTACACTCAAATGTAACTACTACTGACAGTGATGTGTTCTGTGGCAAGCCTACAGATTTATCATCTCTTAGAGATCCTATAAAAAGCGGTATGAGACAACAGAGCTAAGTTCATTGATATTTTTGTTCTTTCCCATTTTTTACACTGGTTCTGTTTCTCATTACTGAAAAGCCTGCAGTGAAGAGCTGTATTTTGAAATAAAAAAATACTCATAGAGACAGCTGAAGTCTAAAGAAGAAAAATAAATTGAGCAGATTCAGTAAGGATTATCAACCAGTACTGCACAAATAGTAGGACAGTACATAAGTTTAACCCAACCTTTTGCTCTTACTCTGCCCTATAACTCTCCCTTTGTTCAGACTTGAAAAATCAAACAAAAATCCCCAGAACTCAACCTCTTACCTCCCAGTTCTGGCAAGATAGCCATGTATGTTCTATAAAGTAGTGGCAGCGCATCATGATTAATGTGTAAATGAGGTAGATGAGGAATAAAATCATTGCCTACAAGGAAACCCATTAAGATCCAATCATCTATTATCCTTTCAATATCATATTCAAATGGAATCTTATCCTAAAAAAAAAAAAAGACAGGAGTAACATTTTTATTATCACGTTTTCATACAACCTTGCAGGATTTTTTTTCCTCCAATAGTAGCTCCATTAGAACTTACTTTTACTGGTGAAAATTCATAATCAATATATTCTCTCATCAGTGATAAGTGCAGTAAATGAAATGTGGTTTCCTCTGGTGCACATGCTCTGTAAATTATTCAAAATGTCAGTTATTTATAAACACAGTTACAACATGAGTATTTAAGAAGCCCAAGTTTACCTAAAAATATGTAATCTGAGGATTATAACTTTGCAGGACCAAATATATAAACATTTGTTTACCTTTATTTTAAGATTGAACTGTTTTGAGTCAACATGCTCCACACTGCATTAAATATCTCTTAGGCAATTTGTTGTCCAAAGAGAGGGACAGCCTAACCTTACTTTGCACCAAAACCAATCTACTTGTAAGGTATTGTAGGACTCGAGTGAATACATAGAGGATACAGACTCATGTCTAAGCTGGCTGAGTTACGTAGTCAGTCATTTGAAATACTTCTTTAAGAAGAGAACACGCTCAATGTGAAAACATGTTCCACATGCATTATCTATTAGTGGCTTCAACACATGGTACTACTGCACACAGAAAAAGACAAATCTACTATTCATATATGGTTTAAAGTAGACAACATGTATTCTTGCCTTCTTTTTCTCCCTTCACTAAAACTAGTTGATATCTACTAAAGTTAGGCCAAAATTAGTTAATACATGCACCAAGAAATTAATGAGCTAAGAAACTTTGTTGTATTTTAAATTTGTAGAGGACTATTTCACTTTGTAGATATTATAACTAGGTGGAACACCTCCAATGGCAAGCCAGCATAAACACCTGTATATTCACACACATACATACAGACTGAATTTGGGCCATAATCCTCTGAGAAACGTGTTACACACAAACATAAATGAATAGTATTAAGACAAACTCTGAGCTACACTTGGCTGTGCAGAACTTCGGATCCAATTCTGTTTCTTTTAAACTTAACTTTCAAATTGGTATAAAGTAACTGGCAAATCCAGGTTGATGATTATTTCAATAAAACAAAGAATTTCTCTCAATCAATTAACTGATAGATATTAGTTTGTATCCATTTTTAATATTTTTAAATTCCCAAGTGAAAACACTCTTTAAAGAAGTGACCATATTGACAGAAGGCAATTCCCGTAACTTCCACAAGTGAACTCCTGTAATAAGCCATATTATCTAGACATCATAAAAACGCTAAAACTAGAGCAATGCTTGAGGAAAAAATGGTACTAGGAGATCTTGCCTTTTCATTTTTTATTTAACTGATTCATTAAATGTTGTCAAACTTATTTTATATTATTTTATTAAAAACATGGGAAAGGGACCTCTTTCTTTAATTAGAATTAGTTCCTTTAAAACATTACAATGCTACATGCCAACAGCATCAACATAACAAGGCAAACTTTATCAATTTAATTGAAAAGGTGACTGCAGAAGACTATGAAAGAAACACTTATTTCTGATGCTTATCACATCGTCCTTGGCAATAAAAACATGTATGTATCATTTTTGCTAATGCATAAACCTAAACAAAATTATGACTTATTACTGTGTTATCCAAAAGCTTTATTATAGCAAAAAGTGAGTATTTCTTGGTCTCTCCCACCTTCACCTTGACCCACTGAATAAACGTTTAAGGTTCATCACAGAAGGAACCTATTCACAGCAATATCTACTAAAAATACTTTTTCTATTAGTTCAGAATAACTCCATGTCCATGCACAATTCTGGAACAAAACACTTGATCCTGACTGATGATAATGCATGAGTCAGTTCAAATGAGCAAATCCAAAATAACAGCAGCCAATCAGCCACTTTAGAACAGTTGATTTTAATAATTATTCCAGCCACTTACCTCACAGGTAACTGAGTTTTTAAAAAGTTTTTAAGAGTTATGGAAAAAGCATCAGTACAGCCTGAGCTACCCCATTGTGAATATGAAGCAAGAAGCACAACACACCAAAGACCTAAGGATTTTTTAATTAGCTGCCATGACAACATATTTTCCCATGTAAAAAAATTAAATCACAATTTAACAAGTTCCTTTCTCTAAATTTGCATATACTCTAACAAATAAATTAAGACTTAATTTACTATGCAATCAACAAAGACTGTTTTAGTTACACAGTACCTTTTAGATTTCATTTCATCTTATATAAATTAAGAGTAAAGTTAAAATCAATTCACCTTTGAGATTTTTTACCACCAAATCTGACTTCTTCTCTTAAGAGCGCAAAGTGTGCCTCATGACTTGTTAATCCCAGCATAATCTATTACAAAGAGATATTAGAAAGGTCTTATTTCATTTTTTAAAACTTTTACACAAGGTTTGAACAATATAAATAAATTTTGCTGTTCTGTTTCATTACAAATTCAGAACTTTGTAGGAATACAAAGTTACATGCTTGCTGAATAACATTTTGGAACACTGTGCTTACAAACCACAGACATACATACTTTGAAAACTTCTGTTGTTTATTATTTTAATTTCACATACCAAGTCAGCATCTAAGCCATAGAGACAGTGTCTTGTGTTTGGATCATGATGGGGCTTTGCTTTTTCTGATCTGATGAACTCCATAATTTTATGCTCTCCTTCCCCTGGAGTCTGCATGGAGAAAATAAAGAAATAAATACATAAATATATTTATTTCAAATAAATTGTTATTCTGAAGAAAAATAAGAAAATACAATGACCTCATGGCCTGATAAGTAGACTGTTACTCCCTGCCAGGATTTGTCTGTAGAAATTTTCATATTGACGAAATATTTAAGATGTTCATGCAATCTAGCCATGAATTCAGTTCCTGAAAACAGAAACCTGAGTTAAACACAAAGCTTTTAATTAATCATTAAAAATTGCATTTACATATATCAAGTATTTATAATAACAGATACGGATTCTGTAATAGAAAAAGGGTACAATTGTTTTTTGAAGAGGTTTCATTTAGGCACATATAGATTGGGAAACATTACCAAAATATAGGTTTAAAAATTTAAACACATTTAATGTTAAATTTAAGCATTAATTTAAATAATTAACAAATTATCTTACCTGGTGTAATACAGTTGGAGTCAAATCTGGCTTCAGTAGGTAGAGTTTCTCCCTTTTCTAATGCCTTTTTTATTTTGTCCTCTGCCTCTTTTGCTGATCTAAAGAAAACAGGGGTGGGAATAAGGGGTAGAGAAGGAATTACCATAATGTCTTTCTGACAAGATATGTATTAGCTGATTTTTAAAGAATATTTAAGAAAAAAAAAAAAGAGGGAGAGACGCTTAACTCCTGAACAGAGCTTGAACTTGCTTCTGATAGAACTACAAAGACTTACTTACAAATAGCTTTTTTACCTAGTAATGATAATAATCTGTCATTACTCCGATAAAATTCATATTGAGATTACCAAGAAGATAACTCAGTGACTCATCCTAAGGAAAGAAAATTAACATTGAAACAAAGGTAATTCTTAGGATCTAAACATCTGAAAATGCTATCCCAGAACAGCAATGAGCACAGCAGCAAGGAGTACCACAGGGGGGAGGGAGGTGTGAACTAACACCTTATTGCCGTTAATGGAGAAACAAACAAAATCATCCCAATATTCTTGGGCAAGGATTCTATATGCACTTCTAAAACAGAAAAAGAGAAAACAATGTCTTGAAATGGTTTAATAGATTCTCCTCCCATAGAATTTACACACTTTACTTGTTCTCTCAATTCTGCTCCCCACCCCTTTTTTTTTTTAAAAAAAAAAAAAACAGAACTCTGGGTTTCTTAATCTCTTCCTCTTCCCATCTTCTTTTTTCCTTAAAAACAAATAAACAAACAACAAAATACACTCCCTGGCTTGAAAGTATTCTCTCTTGTTGCTTTCCTCCCCACGCATTTGTCCCATTTCACTCAGTATCCCTGTATTTCTTTCCTGTTGTCCTCCAACCAACTTTCACGTCCCAAAACATTTGACAATTTTGTTAGCACTGTAAAATTTACTTGCAGCTGTACATTTCAGCTAGCTTGATAACAAGCATCAGCAGAAACCAGAGTTTTATTAGTTCCCAAACTTCTCTACGGCTGGCAAAGAACAACCCATGATAGTTACCCAAAAGGCTTCTCTAGAAATAGCATTCACAAAGAGCAAATACTCTCATAAGTTACCAACCACTGCAGACATCCTCATGAACTCCAGTGAGGATTTATTCCACTGAAAATTTCTTATTAAAAAAAAAGTCTCCATTCTCCCCCACCCAAGCTTTGCACACACAGAGGAAAATCTGAGTAAGGAGCACACTTTCCGTTTTGGAATGCTGACTGTACATATTAACATTTTACAAGCAGCTACCTTCACTTAACTAAAAATTTAAGCCACCATCAAAGGCATGACTACTCACAACATGTTTTATTTTTCATGGCATACGTATAAGTAAATATTTTTAGGTCAATGTTTATTATCCTGACGATGGAGGAAGAACAAATATTCTTACCTGAAACGTCTCCCACGCTGCTGATTCATTTTTGCTCTTGGAGCTACACCATCAACTGCCATGAAGAAAACCTTCCTTGGCTTAATAATGCGAAACAGTACTTCCAAATAGTGAAAAATATCAGCAAAAATCTTATCTTCCGAGATCCTGAAGTGAACATCATCATCATTTGGATGTGAACACTGATGTATAATGCCATTCATGTCCAGGTATAAGTTGTCAAATTCTGGAATCTAAGCAAGCCGTAGTTAGTACCCAGTTGGGAACAGCTGAAGGAACGCAGTCACTGCACAGCGCATGGCTGAGAATAAACAACTCTGGAAATGAACCGAGGTGGCAAGGCTTTCCCAGAACCTACGTACACCAACGCGCTAGGAGCATCTGCAATGGTTACAGGCTTCTCTGCGCTTTCATTCCATTATTAGGATTTTCCCGGTGAACAGATTCATAGCCCATCCTGAACATTTCTGGCCCAGCAAAGGGAACACAATTCTAGAGATAGCTATGTTCTACCTTGGATGAGGAGAAAAAATAAGGGATTCCATTTTGCATAGCTGCACTACAAAAACAGTAAAAACTACAGAACTGAGAATGCAGTTTCCAATATTATTTCAAAAGCAAAATCAGCCTTAGGGCTCTCTTAGTCGACCAGTTCCTACCATGACCACTCCATGCTGCCTACTTAGCTACAATAATCACTGTCTGTGAGTCTAGAGAACAGTAATTACCACCCAAAGCAGTAGTTATCAACAATATCATCAGCTTCTTTGCACAAATTCCAAACTTCTGGTTTCCTGTTTGCCAGTCTCAGTTCTAGGGAGTTCTGTCCTGGCTTTGTCTAACAGCTGTCTTTGGAGCAGCCCAACTTCACAAGCAACGTTTAGAGCACAAACAACGTATGGCACAAAGGGGCCATATCTACCAAACAATCTATTTTTTTTGTTGCCAAAAAGTACCAAACAAGCACAAGAGCAGTTTGTAATTAACAAATTGACACTTTAATCCATCAGTATGACTGCTCATAAAAATTCTCCTGTCATTACAACTGGAAAAAGTTACCGCTAACTTTCTGAGGTAATCTGTTGTACCGCTGCTGACAGAACTTTACCTAAGTTTGAAAGGCATATCATTGGACATGTATTTATCATCCAGATGTAAGAAAAACTTAAGTTTGTGTCAGAACTTGGGAAGGAAGAAGAGATGGACCAGGGGGCAAGACTGGAAGGACCTCCAGCCACCAGCAATAACTACTCTTTTGTTGTGCTCGGGGTCCTCGGTACAGTTAAACTCCGTAGCCATACTGCTCAGCTTGCTCAAAACTCAACTCATCAACGCAGGCACCACCTTTAAACAGGAACCGAGCGGGGCATTACACAGGCAGCATCATAAAGAGAGAAAAAATAAAGCAGGATGTTGTGCTTTTGTATGGGAGCAATGTATATATATATACACACACACACACGTGTATATGAAAAACAGATGATCTAAGAAGCACAGACATAATACATACAATTTAAAAATAATTATATGTGTTTTACACAGAAATTGCCTGCTATTATTCTGTATACTTTTCTGTAATAGCAAACAGGGACAAAAAAAAGATGTAGCTTAGACAGGTGGCCTACATTGGGAAAAATTCTTACCAAGGTAGACACATGAGGCTAACATCATAGTTCAGTCAGCACTCCTGCTTACAAATGCTAATAAACAGAACATCAGATATCTGTTAGCAAAAATTACCATCTGATTCTGTTTGGCCAAAGCAGGAGCTAGTTGAAAGCAAGCTTTCAGAGCACTGAAACACCCGAGACAGCAGTTATCTGCCAGAACGGCTGTGGACAGCCCCCATCCTGGTATCTCAAAACACCAAAATACACAGCTGCTGAAGTAATAGAGGACAGGACTCATCGTCTTTACCACACAATATACCAGTATACATTTGAAACAGTTTGAAATCCTAACCTAGAGGATAGTATGTGTCAGGTTATACATTTGAGAGGTCTGGTAAAGATGAGGAAGAACGTAGATACACGTTACAAACAGCCTACGCATTTTTTTCCTCTTTTATAAACAGTAAGTAACCCACACAAGCAAGTTACATCATCCAGCCTCCAGAAAGCCTAGCTACAGAGTGACAGCACTGGCATACTCAAGGCTGAGTTTTGCTTTCGTTTCTTAATGCCTCTGACAAGCTTTTAGGACGCAGGAGGGGTGCCACCCCTGGGGGTATTCCCCTGGCTTGGCACCCGCAGCCTCCTCAGCCGCCACAGCTCCCAAGTTTACGCGCATTTTCAGTCAGCAGCCCCGGCTTTCACCAACAGCTGTAAGGCTAGCGCGGTACGGCTGCCTTACTACAACACCGGGGGTCGTGAGGCAGCGTAACGAGACCCGCCGCGGCTGACAGACACAGCCGGGCCGCGAGGGCTCCGTCAGCCCTCCACGCGAGCAGGACGGGACAAACGGCCGGCTCCGGACCGCTCGGGCCGGCACCACCGACGGCTCGGTCCGAGGCCGTGCCGCTCCCAGGCCCCACCTGCCCGGGGGGGCTCCTGACGCCCTCCGGCCACCCTCCGCTCGACCCGGCCCCCCGCACCGGCTCCCCGAGCCCCAGCGGAGCACGGGGCGGCGCTGGGGCCCTGCCGGCGGCCCAGCACCCTCGGGTGCCGCCGAGGCACCCCGAGGCGAGCGCCGTGCCCGCCTCGCCGCCCGGCCGCGGCGCGCCGCGCCCCCTGCCTCACCTGGTGCTCCTTCAGCACCTGGCTGAGGCACGGGTACCGCTCCGAGACCCAGCGGTAGAACTTGGGGACGCCCATGGCCCCCCCGCCCCGCGCCCCAACGCGCCCCGGCCCCGGCCCCGCTCCGCTTCCTTCCGGCGCGCCGCGCTGACAGCCCGCCCGCCCGCGCCATAGAGCGCCGCGCAGAGCGCCCCGCCGCGACCATAGAGTGCGCCGGGCAGAGCGGCCTCGCGTGACGTCAGGGCTGAGGGCGGGGACGGGCCCCCCTCAGGAGCTGCCGGCCCCGTCAGGGCTGCTGCCAGCCCCCCACACGGAGCACGGCTCGCGGGGCTGAGCCGGGAAAGGCAGCCCACGAGGTCCCACAGCTCCCGCGGGGAAAATGGTGGGCTTCCTGAGCCCATAACTGGCGTAGAACGGGACCTGTTAGATCTCCAGAGAAGCAAACTAACCCAGCGTAAAAACCATCACTCAAATGTATTTTCTAAACTCTCTGGAGTTCAGCTGAAATAAAAATGACTGCTAGAGCCAAGGAAGGCACCATCACCGACCAAAAGGAACAATAGTGTCGGTCTCAAAACAGCAAAACCACAAAAAAGCACACTAACTTTCTAATGCTAAAAAAGACTCATTTTTCTTACTGTTCCCCTTCCATCACTATACTGTAGAGGCATAGAGAATCAAGCAATAGTGTATGGGAGTAGCATGTGCCTTCTGGCCATATGTACCTAGTATGCTCTTGTCCATGCTAAAATACTTGTTCTGAAATGGAATCTGAAAAAAGTCACTTGTTATAGCTGCACTTTTCCAAGGGGATTGTGCAGAGCAACAAGCTCTTGTCCAGAACTCTCAGGAGCCTGAATGCATTTTGCAGCCACAGCTCCTCTATTCCCCCTGCTGCACTAGTGTCACAGCCATGCCACCAGCATCTTCCAACTCACCTCTTACTTGCATTTCATTCAGGAGGGCTTGTTAGCAGAGTAGGCAAGGGCTAACAAGAAAATCTCAGAATACAGTAACACTCCATGAGTTTATTCTTGATAGGTTCTTGAGATCCTAAATATCCCCCCTCCGTCCCAAAGACATCGGGCCACTTTTTAGACATTAAGGCCATGTGGAAGAAAGTCAAAAGGAAACCAAAAATCAAAGTTGTACTGCTGAACAGAAATAGACTCTGAGTAGAAAAAGGTGAAAGCACCCCTTTACATCATATCAGTATAAAATATGTCAGATTTTCTAATTACAAATGAACTAATGAGGAAATCTTTATAAAAATATACAGTATTTTAAAATTAGTGTGCATCTTTCCAACACTGAAAATATATTCAGAGTACATAAGAACCTAAGAAATGTGGAGACTTGTATAGTCCATTTAGCTGCTGGTATGTACTACATTGTATATGTTACAACTTAAGTTTTTTGTACATCTGACACATCTGCAAGCACATTCACAACATGCTTGCAAGTGTGTTGTATATTTTATGTAATTTCAGATTGATCTGAAGACTGTGCCACTGCTTACAATCAGAACACAAAAGTAACCAGTTATCACTGAGATATACCTTCTGAAGAATATTACAACTTCATAAACTGTGATGGCATCTTTCCCAAGTGAACAAATTTCACATATATGGAGCCCAGCCCATATACATCTGGCAGAGCAGATTGTCATCACTTGCTTCTTGAATAAGGTAATGAACATGCCCTTCAATAGATAAGGGTAAGCCTTTTATTCTGTTTCTTGTCTTAATAACACCCTGAAGCCGTTGTTCTATATCAAGGACATGGGTTTTGGCCTAGAAACAAAGAAAAGGAAAAATAACTGAGTATTGTTATTTTCCATGGACTTCAACATCTTAAAATGAAACGTCATTATTAGGATGTGTTTAAAATCTGTGTGTTAATTTAATACAACACTCAAATGTCTACACCAGTTAAAGGATAATTACTGTTTTAAAATCATTCTCTTAAATAGATAGATTATTAGTCAAGTTACAGCTACTGCCCCAAATTTTACAAATAAAGTTTGCCAGAGAAAATTGAAAAAGCTATGCTAAAGTGTTTGAAAGTGTTAGTATGTTTTATTTCACACAATTCCTTTCAAATAAATGCAACTTCCCTTTAAAAAAAAAAAAAAAAGCCTTTTTTCTTTTTATATTTTAAAATTCTGGATAAAATTAAGGACACCTAGACTTCATGCCAAAATTATGAGCAACTGAAAATGAAGTTTCATAACAGGTTGTGTTGAACAACTCAAAATGAACTGTTTTGAAGTCCACTTAGAGTAGCTAGTTCATACCAATTATACTCAAATTTTCTTTTAAAGCTCAAGTATAATATTGCTATCTATCCAGAAAAACAGTTAACATACATAACTATGTGGGTGGTCCTGTAACTAAATGAAAGGCTCTGTAGAAACAGCTTTGTTGGTAATTATTTGAAGACAAGGAGATGGTATGTGCTCAAGTGAAGCTCAGGAATATATCTTCAGTACAGTATTTTGTTTTTATCTTATTTGCCCTGTTTGTCAGTGCTTCATATGTTTTATCTGCTATTACACATTCAGTCTTTTAAAATATTCCTTTTAAAATCAAAAAAGGAAATCAGACAAATAAGAGATTGTACAGAAGAGAAGGAGAATAAATACTAGAGCTTGTGCAAGCTATAGTTTGGATAAATAATACACTATTTAGCAGCAACTATGAAAGAAACAGTAAATCTTAATATTTTCTAAGTACTCCTTGATATACAGCAAGGCACTTATTCACTAATAAATGTCCACTCATGAAAAGCACCAAGTATGCCTGGAAAGGACATCTGGAGTCCTTTCCAAGTGTTACCATTACTGTTACTCCGGACAACTGTGCAACAGTTTCACAGAAAGGAAAAGCAAGAGCCTTTCCTATTAAGTTTTCTGTTGATGTCGTCCAAGATTTGATAATACTAATGACAAAATTATGGATTCTATTTTGCTTGATTCTTTAGCAGATAAATGATATTTTCTATCAAGAAAAATAATATTTATACTTAAAAAAGATAGAAAGAAACTACCATTGAGATAATCCAGAGGAAACAACCAGCATAATTTTCAAATCAAGGAAACAGAAAAATAAGAAAATTAAGATTTCAATTAGAAAATGCACAACTTGCAACCATAACGGACACGTGACATTTGAATACGTTAAGCTATGCTTGTTTTGAACTAACCTTTTCATTGACAACTTCTCCAGTTTCGTTCACCTGTGCTTTTGTGTTCCCTTTAACAGGCTTACTCCACTCCACAAGAGGATCATGGAGAAAAGTCTTTAAGACACTAAATAAATGCATTAAAAAAATAAGAATAAGATACGCATTTCCTCTAATTGATTCTGACTAACACATATAGTTTTCAAAACAAGATTTTTTACACCTGCAAAACCAAAATATTGCTCTTTGTCTTTTAGCTTCCATATTCTGAAATGAGGGGAAAAAAAGCTTTAACATGAAAAGCAGGCAGCTTTCCCTTTCATCTCTCTCCATGTCACTACTATTAGTGATTTTATAAAAACTAATTTTGTAAGTGACTTTGAAACAAAATAGTTTGTTATCATATATTTTATCAAATGACCTGTATTATTCTACACATTAGTTCTGGAACTAAAATACTAGATAGGCAAGATATTCCTAAGACAGTAAAAAAATGCTTTCATTATCTAGTCTTCGTAGATCTTTAACTGCTCTTCCGTTTGAACTTTTTATTTAAAGATGTGTGTCTTATATCTTTTCTCCCCCCTTGAGACTTAGAACTCTCTGAGGGTGAGCAATTTATTATCCTTAAGAGAAAGCTGTCAGGTATACAGTAATATATTAAGACCTGCGTCAAAAACCTTCAACTTGTCATTTTATACAATTATTTGAATCATTCAAGCTTTCCTATGCAGTTTTGTTTTCTTGTGAAGTTAATCAGACCAAAGCAATTCTGCTGTGGACCTAAGTTCTTTCAGGAGTTCAGAATACCAGCTGAAGTTACTGTGGTTCACAGCCACTCATTAGTTGCAAATTAACTGCCTTTCCCAACATTTCTATGAAGATAACTGCCCATTTACTTTTGATGAAGTATCACTATCACTTGCAACCGCTACTTATGTAGTCCTAAATGACTGCCTGGAATGAATTGGAAAGGACTGACCCTTCGTCAGCAGAAACATGGAAACAGTAAACATCGTCAGAGATACGATATTCACAGTTGATCAAAGCAGTTGTGACAATTCACCTGGGGACTTGCAAGCTCCATTTTTGCTGTTCCATCAGATATCAGACCTGTGACCATATTCTAAAATTTATTCCCACTGTACGCTTGAAAAACATTGCATGATCTCTAAATAATGAATGCAGAAAAGTGGTTTGAAATTATTAGACAAGACTGGTACCTAAGCCAAGTATTAAAACATTGATCACTTTGATTATCTCCTGGGATCTGAAAAATTCAGGATAAAAATGCATTTAACTCAGAAAGACCCAAGAAAACTACATGATAAATGAAAAAAGGCAACTTTAGGAATGTGTACTAATTTTTAATATATAAGCATTATCTAGTTGTAGTAGTAACAAAGAACTGAGTCTGAAGTTAGTGCTGAATATTTGTTTATATTGAACTGCATGTCATAGTAAGACTGAGCTGCATGACAGCCATATGCTGTAACTAGCAGTTACTGTTTTAGATGTTTAGACTACAGAGAGCTTTATCAGAGTTTATGGCAAAAACAGTTGCCGTACCTCATTAGAGGCTCCCTTTGATCACGCATAAGCCTCATTGTGACTTCACAAGCTCTTCGGAAGAGACCTTCTGTTCCCATTGGACCCATTCCATTAACCATGTTATGAGTGAGACGGAAAGGAACAATCTCAGGAACTTCAAAAGTTTCTCCCTTTACATCGATAAAAAAAGGTTATGCCATATGCATTGTAAAGAGTAGTAAGATAAAGGTAACGTTTGTGTTGTTCTAAGTTTTTTGTCCTGTCATTGCCTGTGGCAGATTCCTAGGTGAGAAGACACGTTTGGTCAGATCACAGCCCCCTTCCTATCTGTTAAAACCAAATTACCATGAATAAAGGATAACCATGTACAAATAATTTTTTTCCTGCCTTAATACATTGACATATGTTCTAAATTTATAATAGAGATCTGTGGTCTGACGCAAAATGCTACCTTTTATAATTTACAGGTTTGCTTACAACTATTTCTTTTTTTTTTCCTTTTAATTAAGGGCTATGTAGGACAACTTACTCTTGCTGAAAAAGGAAGCAGGAGCAATTACTATTTCTTCCTCACTTACTGTATTAAAAATGGCAGATGTGCCACAATAAAAGCATATTTTGGCAGAAATACCAAAACTCCACAACCCACTCAGGCCACAATTTTCTTGTTTATTTTTACAGAACCATAGGATTTTTTTGTGCTGAGTGTTAGAAACGCAAAAACTTCACAGCAATAAAACTCTGCATGTAATAATTACAGCTTTGCTTAAAAAGTGGCAGTGGAGAGAGGAGAGTCACAAAATAAGAACACTAAAATTTGGGCTACTTCAGTGCATCCATAAGCTCATCTGATATTGGCATAATCAAAAAGCTGGTTTTCATTAGTGCAGTACACAAAACAATCACATATTCTTTATATGTCCCATACTTTTTTTTGGGTATAAATAAGAAAAAGTGAGAGACAGAACACAACAGATATGTTAAAACAAAACAAGATAGTAGGAATTTATGACTTACATGCGTGTAAAATACAAACCAAGTTCAGCAAGTGGGCATTTCTCACCTTATTGAAAAGACAGTTGAAATCCACATGCACGCATTCACCAGTCAGGGAATCAAAGAGGATGTTTTCACCATGACGGTCTCCTAGACCAAGTATGTAACCTACCATTGACATGACTGCAACAGAACGACAATAGGCTGACCTACTATTGTACCTGTGGGAGTAAGAATAAGATATATAAGTCTAAATCACCTCCTTATCTGTCTTTATTTAACAGTATCATTGATTCAACAGTATGTTTATCCAACAGTATGTTTAGAGAAATAGATAAAGTCAATGATCTTGAGGGAGCCCAATCTCAGTCACTCACCATGAAGTAGGATCAGGGAATGTCCTAAGAAACCATTCATGAAAGACAGGAGGATGCCGGGGCAGGAGGACTTCTTTGAACATTTTCAGCTTTTCAGACAAAGGTGCTGACTTTGGAAGCATATGCTGACGTAGTTCCTTTCCAGTCATATAGATACCTGTAAGAGACTTCCTCAATTAGGCTAAGCAATTCCCCAAATGTAAAGCTAATACATACTATTTACAACATGATATTTTAAATAAGATAAACATCTCTATAACACTGAATTAAATGAATAAATGGAAAATAACCCATAGAACATGCTGTTGTCAGGGTGCTGGAAAGTAAATAAAAAACCATCATGTTAACTGAAACAGCAGACCAAGTACATCAACCCCTCACAAAAACAGAACAGAAATAAAAAACAAATGTTCAAATCTAAAGTCCACAGCCTCTTCTATTATTCAGTGCTGCACATTTTTTTTTTCTTATAGAATGACGTGAATCATTTCAGCAGCAGTACCAGCAACATGGAAATGTACTAAGATGATTACGTTATCAGTTCTCTCATTAGCAAGTTGTTGACTGCAAGCAATAAGTCTATTCCATTTAAGAGTGAAGGTATACCACACACATGAATTATCCTATATTGCAGATAATTAAAAATACATGATTGAATCTTCCTAGAATGCTTCCTTGCCGTTTGTATAATCTACTAATAAAGTTACAAATCCTTTAAAAATAAACAAAACACAATGCCTAAGAATCACAGAATGGTTTAGGTTGGAAGGGACCTCTGGAGGTCATCCTGTCCAACCCTCATGCTCAAGCAGGGCCACCTACAGCAGGTTACCCAGAACCATGTCCAGGCTTTAACATCCTTCTCCTTCTCTGTTCTCCTATATATCCACCCACTCCAAATATGTTACCTTTCTCCTTATAAAGTTTTATCAGAATGTTTCTTAAGCCAGCAGTATTGTTCACCCATTCAATTATGCCACATTCATCATTTAATGGAATAACTGCATAGGTTCGAATATGGAGTTCTCGCCTACGTGACTCTGCATCTTTTCTTAAGCACTGTTGACAAAAAAATGTAGACATCAGATTAACAGATAACATCGAATGAAAATATATCAATAACAAATGATTCTATTCATATTTATTTTCTAATCACATGATCTAGAATTTAAAATTCTGAGCTTCACTGTCTGCAGCAGATTAAATACAAGTGAAATGCTCATCTGTTTTCCATAGTAACTTAAGGTGAGAATTTTAGGAATATTAGAAGATTCTGAACAGGAAATGTAAAACACAACAGCAGGAAAGTCATTTACTGAAAATAGATTTCCTGCATATTACTGCTGGAAGAAGCAATGATTTTGGTAAAATGTTATACTTGTTTTATTGTTTTCAGAAGTCTGTAAAGCATTACGCATTATCAATTGCTATTGATTTCAAATGAAATAAACTATTTTGTGACAGTTTACATTTTCCTCCAGTAATATTTAACTCAAGATTAGCTGATACATTCCCTCCCCCTCCCCCTTTTTCTTTCTTTATTATTAGATAGTTCAGCATTATATTCTGGTCAGTAAGTACAATGTATCTGATTGTCTAACCTTATTAATAAGGGAATTGAATTCCATGAGCCGACAGTCTTTTCTTAGATCGTCTTTCGGTTTACACATCATAATGTAAGATTTCCCATCTGAACCTTTTAAGCTAATCTTTTTTGGCTTTTGAAGTGAAGCGAGAATTTCCACCTAAGGAAAAAAAATAATGGTTTATTAACACCTGTATCAGATTACACAGAATAAAACATCTACCTTTAACTGACCAATGTAAGCAGTCACATTAGCACTTCCACGGTGCTACGGGATATTATTCTCAGGCCAAAATGTGATCTAAGTACCAGGAGGCTATATCCTTTTCAGTTATTATGACAGAAGCAACTCATTTTCCATGAATGTAATTACAAAGTTAGCCTACTCTTTCCTCAGTTTCTAGGGAACAAAGATGATCAACTGCAGCTACATTTATTTAACATGAAATTTAAATTAGGTGCCAATTGGAGGCTTACCGTATCATCAAAGCCTGCAATGTAGGCCCAGCATCCAGGAAAAGGATCATGGTTAGCATGTGAACCAGGAATTGAAGGAAGAGTTGGTATCATAACAGATTGTAAAGGAATGAGAATTTGACTAAACGTGTGCTCTTCTACCAATCTCTTAAGTGTTTTGAAATGAATATTCATGCTTAATGTTGAGCTGTTTCCATCAACCTTAAAAAAAAGTTGTTGAAAAATTAAAAACAGACACAGTCAGAATATTGCTATTTTGCTATTATTGATCTTTATGAACTAACATCTTTTGATTATCATAAAAATGATAAATTACATATGAAATGGGTGTGGTCTAAATACATGACCTTTATGGCACACCTTTTTCACTCTGAACGTAAATATATGATAGTTAAATAGTTCATTTAATTACTCTATTCACTCTATTGTGAAGATTGTACATTCATGACCAATCTATTTTTATAGTAAAGCTCTGTAAAAGTTACTGGACAGAATCACACTAACTATATACATAGTGATTACATTTTGATTGATTGTTGATAAACATATCAATAAAAGGATAAAATAATTGTAAGCCCGCACAATATGAAATGTATTATTATGTACTTAAAACATGTTCATTTATAACTATTTTCTACTTTTAAAATATTTTTATTAGGAAAGAAGTGGCTAGTTTTAACAGGAACTACACTAGTGTGATGAACTGGTTAATGCGAGCTATCAGAAGAAACTTTTATGAAACATCTGTAAATAAACCTATTCACATGTATTTATTTTTCTAAGTACCGGTTTGTTGCATAGTTCTAAGAGTTTATCTGTAAGGCGTGTTGCATCTCCAATAAATTTTCCCAAGGACTCCTTCATGTTGATTGCTTTGTTTAGAATTTCCTTGCATCTATTGACACGCATAGGGTATGAGGACTGAAAAAAGAGCAAAGTGAAAATTTATGAAACAGTCAAGTGATTAAAGATTACTAAAAGGACAGAAATACCACTAATAACAGTAATATTATTTACTCCACTCACTGCTTGTAATATTTAATACCTGTAGAACAAAGTTCTTCAACTGAAATCTCATTCTTAAACTTACAAGTGCTGAAACATGCTCCGTGTGTATTTGTGCATGCATGGGTGTGCATTCATGTCCCTTTCTAAAACCATTCTGTGGAGATCCATAGCACAAAGGCTAATATTCAAGAAAATAGGAATGTACTGAAAATTATTTCAACAGCCTGAAAAATAGAACGTACCATGCCTTCTAAATTCCTTTGAAATTATCCTATTACCTAGTTTTAGGAATAGGCTGTATATTTAGTTAATTTTAGTCAAGTTAGAGGATTTAATATTTGATTATAAAAAAATAGAAGTATTATTACAATTCTAAAACAACCAAATCTGTTGTCTGTAACTACCTAATTCATCAGCTTTTTTTTTTTTAAAAAAAAAACATTTAACTTTCCTTCCCAAATATATTGTGCAATTCAGGATGTATGTTAGCATTCTTATTGATTCCATATTTTTCTGTAATTACATGAACATCTGGCTACAATAAAACTGTCTGCTGTGACAACATGATGCCCTGTTCCATAGTGCTTTACTGCAGCAATTAAAACATTCAATTAGTTCTTATAAAGTAAAATAGGTTACATTCACATTTCTCTCTCATGAGAATTTTTACAAACTTAATAAAGGCATAGCTATACATATCAGGGTACCTTAGACACAGCAGTCATCATCCACATTGCCTGTTGTGGGTAGGCTAAAAACACCTTAGCAACAATCACCATCAGAACAGCAAAGACTTCATCATGAGAGTGGCAGATTCGGGATATTAGCTGAGAAAAAGCTGTCAGAAACTGATAAGGTGCCAGGTGATTTGTGTGCTCTGTAATCACCTTATTTATTTTTGCCAAATCATTTTTCATTTGAACACGCTCTGAACGACTCACTGAAAGAACATAAGACAACAACATTAAGTCACTTTTTTTTTTTTACCTGAAATGTAAAGTCATTTACATCAAGCCTACACAAATATGTTTTGTTATTAATTTCCATTAGCCAAAAAAGCACAAAGGAAGAAGCAAAACCCTACTGTAAAGTTATTTTTAACAGATTGTACAGTAACTTAAATACATATGCTATTTCACTAACCAGCATTACAGGAGAAATGGCTGGAAATAAAATAAGCACAGACAACAAGAACGTGGAAAAGATAATATAGCAAAAGCTCTCCATACATCTTTAAAGTAAAACAAAACCACACCTTAAAAGAATACAAGATGTTCAAACAAGGGCATAAAACCTATTTTTTATATTCATCTTTGAAATATTTGTAAACAAGTCTGTGTAGGGAAAAATATTTTAAACAACAGAAGCAAGACTTGGGCATAACAAAAGCAAGCATGTACTTGCTCGTCAGTAATTACTGTTAAAAATATTCCATTTTTAAACTCTAGTAAAAAGATATATACCCAATTAAATACCACACAGAATAACTGATACTTCGGGTTGGGATATCACCACAGATTTTACTTGCTGTCCTGTGAGCAAATAATTACAGTTGGTATTATAGACATTTACTACTCTTCTAAAGTGCCATGGCATGCTGTTGAATAAAAACAAAAAACAACAATACAAAATGAAGACACCAAACAAGGAAACCACTCCAAAAAAGATTCCTGTATTCTTTAGTGGAGAGAAAATGAAGAAAGCCTTTAAAAAGAATGCGAACACCTGCTCCCATCTCCACTCTTGCACCTGAGGATCAAGCATGAATATCAGAGAAAAATGCATCTGATGTGAGTGCAACCACATTCAGCTGACCTATGTGTACAGAACCAGGGTAAGATCAAGGAGCCACACCTGTCTGTCTGCTTCACCCTAGACCTGCAGGAAACGTTTGCAATTTTCATTTGGTCAAAAATCTGCAAACAAAACGCATCTGTGATAGTAGTTTCACATACCTGGACAGTACTCACAGAAATCTTTTCTTCCCTGTTTTAACTTGGGTAAAATACCTTCAACAATTGGAAGCAAGGCAAACTGGGGAAAAAAGCCCTGAAGCCTAATCCTTTACAAAAACACTACTCATTGCTCATAAGGAGGCAGCTTAGAAATGGTGACTGGTGAAAACACAAAGATTTTCTGTAATCTGTTTATTGACTTAAGTATTCTGAGGAACAATTCTTTCACATTACATAATCAAAACCAAGTTTTGAGCATTTTTAACTAATTAATACTGTCCTGTACATTAACATTGCATAAATTCAAAAAGAAAACCACAATTGTTTTGTGTTTCCATATAATCCAGACAGTAAGTCTAAACAAAAACTGTAGGAATACTTCACTGCTCTTTCAATCATCTATGCAAAGGCATGACAGATGAAATATGCACTGGAAAAAAGTATTCTACCTTTATCACATTCATATGCTTTTGCTCCAAAGTCCAGCCATAAAGAAAGCATTCTTGGCATTGACTGATAGATGAATTGGTTTCCATATTGTAGAGACCTATAATTATATGTTGAAATAACAGCATGTTAATGATATGTATTAGAAGCATTAGAAACTTGCTTTACAGTTATATCCTTACTTGTTTCACATGCCAATCTGGACTAGAAATTTATGTTCAGCATTTTAATGCATCTGCAACAACTAAAAGCTTACTAATAGCTAGGGTTCTGTTTTACATTAATCAAAATTGCAGTCTTACACGCTAAGGAGAACAATTACTTACACAGAAGGAGGAAGTAAAATCAATTAGTTATTAAGTTATTAAATATGCATTATTTTATTCCACTATAATGCATAAAAAATTGAGTCAGTCTGAATTGTTGAAAGACAAAGTATTCCCATAAAATGCTTTTTTGTCATAATAGTCATTTTCCTGTATTAACCACAAAGTTCCCATGGATTCTAACCTTCCAAAATGATGTACTATGTATCTAATCAGATCTCCCTGTTTTTCCATCTTGTTATCAGTTACCATTGGCATTAATTTATCGTAGTATTTAGCAAGATAAAAATGTCCATCTTCCCATTCTGGCAAGAAATTTGTAACATCCTGTAACAGAAATACATAATTACTTTGTCAGAGGATGATAAGATTGGAGAAAAAAAATCTCAAGAAACAAAGAATCTTGTATTAGCTATGTTTTTGCAACATATGTACAGAAAAGTATTAATTGTGACTCCAAAAGTATAATTTTGCCCCAAGATCAAGTCTTGTGTAAACTACAAGTCTGCTCTTAAAATATCTTCTAGACTTGGAGACAGTAAGAGAATTTAAGACAGGATGATATAGGATTCCTCAACTAAGATTATAGCTTCATTAAAAATATTATAATCAAGTTCCTGGTCATCTACTGTGTTTCCTTAAGTTTTGGAAAAGTGAAGCAGCAAAATTATATGGCATGTATTAGAAAAGAAATAACTTTGCAAATGACACATCCAATCTGTAACACTGGTTTGCTTCCAAATCCAGTATTTGGTCAGTAGAGAATGCTAAGCATTAGTGCTTTTATATAGTTCAATGAAATTGCACCAGTTTTCATTATTCCAACATTCATTTGATTTGATAAAGCTGGTAGACTTCTCTCTAAATAACCGTTACAATAGTACTTTAATTAGTAAGATAGCAGGAAGTAGCAATAGTATCAAATGCCAAAAATGGAACAGGAGACATACTATGTTTAAAGAAGACTAACAATACAGACCTACTATTGCTGTATTCTTGAAGAGAAACGTACCAATTGCCTCCCTCTTAGTTCTTAAGAGGTTTGAAACATACTTGAAGCAGAATTGTAACTCATTACCAGAGAGAAGTAACACTGAAGAGTTTTAACACTGTCTTTTTAGAGTACCCTGCATTTAGTGAGGAATGCTAATTTGTATCTATATCAGAAAAAGAAAATTCATACACCCCTGGTTGTTTTTTTTGGACTTCAGCTGTCATATTAGATATCCTTAGCTCCCATACTTGGGAATTCTAGATTTCTCTGAATTTATGTGTTATTTTAAAATTAATTTAGATAGTGAAATCTTTACAAGAAGAATCACATTGATATACCATTCAATCCCAGTGATGCTATGCTTGGTTGACGTTATCAGGAGCATAATGCTGTTTTTCTTAAGAGATCTATTATTAAAAACTACTGTCTTGTTAACACCAGCATATTGAATTACCTTATACTTTTTCATAACTGCATTGCTTTCAAAGTTAGCAGTTTCTTCCATAAATCTGCCTACTAGCAGCATTGCCCGACCATGGATGAGCTGATTTTTAGTATTACATGGTGCTTTGTTCTCAGAGAAACACAACTCAACCCCCTTCTGGAGAACAATAAGTGCCTGGTGAACATCAGCCTAATGGAAAAATGGAAACATTTTATATAGTTTAAATAAGTGTAAAACAGCTTACAGTTGTTACAAAGGTAAAGTTATGTTCCTGAGTATTCTAGATCATTCTGCCTGTGGTCACGAGATGTTACTGTCTTCAGATGCTTCTTATATTCCCCTGTCTCAGCATAATCGTCACATTAGATCTAGCTCAATAATTATTCCGACTGCTGCCTAGTTCTAGTTAAAAGGAAACAAATTAAAGAAAGATCTACTACTACAATTAAATTACTCTAGGCTGCTTCAATAGAAGCAGGTAATCCACCACTTCTGTACCCATTGCCCGATCAGTGGATATACAAAAGGGCCGACCAGCAGTTGGATGCAATAACTTCCTGTGTCAACTGCAATCAGAACGTATCGACAATCCCAGCTGATGTATTTTGTGTGCCACAATGATTATGTGCCTTTTTTTTTCCCCTTGAAGACTAAGGATTATTTTCTTGCATGTAAGAAAGTAAATTTAATTTTGATTTTGTTTACCTTGGACCACAGCCACTTCGCTCTTTCTATATAAAGTTCTGAGAGCGTAGATTCCCCAGCATTCAGGAGAGCATTATATGCAGTCTGGTGATGACCAGCTTTTCTTGCAACTCTAGCACTCTGGAGCCAACACTGACCAACAAGCTCACTGTAATCCTGGCTGCAGAAAGTTTTGCAGAAAACAATTTCAGTCACAGCTTTAAAATATCACAACATGCTGAAACCCACAGAATTTCTCAGTAAGCCATGTACAACGCAGCAATTGTTTAAAATTAATTTTAAAACAAATACTCTATCCCCTGTTTTTTCCTTATCTTTCCTATGCACAACACTTTTTCCTTACATCTTGAATGTCAATAATACTGGAGAGGTCTGCTTTTGTCCATAACATAAATTTCCACAAGTTTTATCTTCTCTGTTCTGATATGTATGAAAAGCCACAGTTTGACTGAGGATACAACATGGAGGGACAAAAATACCCATGTTCTCACCTTTTACTGAGACTCAGCAAGGCCCTTCTCAGTGCTAGAATAGGTTCTTTTGCTCTGTAAGAGTTCTGGGTCATTTCAATACGAGCGCACCAGTTCAGGGAATCTCTACTGTGGTAGTCATCTGGTTGCTGAAACATTGGTCCAATACTGTGTTCCAACTCACACAGCATGTGCAACCTATTACAGAATAAAAACAAAAAACTGTTGAAAATTGCTTGCTGTTTCGTGTGTGTGTGCACATGCATGCAACTTTCACATAGCTTTTTGCTATTTTCTTTCTAAAAGCTGGCCATATAAAAATAACTTCAAATAGAAAGACTTCTTTTAAAAGCAAAAATGCAGCAAAAGTCAAACATACAAAAACAAGGAGTTGTTGACTAATTATTTTCTCACTATTCCTCTACCAAGCTACTGAATACAAGATGATGAAGGATACTTGTCAATCATTAGAAAGACAATATTTCTATCCATTATTTTTAGCAAAAATTCTTGGAGAAGTCTGATATTTTCTACAAATATCATTTTGGATGCAATGTACTGATACTTAAACACCTCATTTACAATAAAGTTGCTGCATTTATCAAAAATTCTGTTATTAGCTGTAAAGTTGCAAAGCTTATAGCTTGGAAACTTCTAAGTTCTCATCAGCAGTCTAAATATGGGGTGCACATATGATAGAGAAACAGTGACTGAGTGAAAGTTTCTAAATAGCAATGATCAATGGCTAAATCAAATAAGCGTGAGAAATACATACATTAACAAGATCTTGCCATAAAAATGCATTTACAGTGTAGAGGACCTATTATTTTAATAAAGAATACAATAAATACTATTTTAATAAAAAGGCTACTTACTTCAAAATTGATTAAAAAAGAAAAAACACTTAAGGGGTAGGTTTTTGGTTCTTACTGTTCTTTGCTGACAGAAGAAGGGAGTGCTTTTTCAGGCCCCTGTACATATGAAAACCCCATAATCTTACGTTAATGGATTTAAGTTATTGGAGCTACTGGCCTGTATGTACTACTTTAAGCACGCAATTCAATCGTTGATTTTTTTTATTACCTGACGTTTACATAAACTTGCTTGCTCATTTTTTTAAAGACTATAGCCGCCACATTTTGTGAATACTTTTCCCAGGGAAAAAAAAAATAATAATTCCCAATTAACCAATGGTTTCCATTTTGCTGAGTATGCAAAAGAATGACAGTGAATATGTTTCAGTATTATTTACTGTGGAAACTGAAAATTCTTGCTGCACGCTTAATTATGTCATTTTGAAAATAGTGATATATGGAAATCAGAAACCTGATAATGTGTTCATATCCTCGCTGATAGGATCCTCTTTCAAAGCTTGCTGCTGAAAGGGGCACAATCTGTTCTGCTCGAACGATCTTGAGTGTTTCGTAAAAAGCGACTTCGTTTTTCTTCTTGGCTGATAATAATAAATGTCCCAGTCTGACACTCCAAGTTGTGGACTTCACATCTTTGGGAGAAAAAAAAGAAGTCCTCTCAAAGCTTTCTTTGGCAGTTGAATCTGAACATGCTCATCTGTATTAACATACTACTGGGAATTCCTCAGCATGAGTTTTTCTCAGAACTAATTAAATGAATTTTAGAAATATTCTGTAATTCCACCCCACAACCTAAAACAGCTCCCTAAAAAATTGGGTATCATACTCACTTTAGATTTCTACTCATGGACTATACAGCTCACGGTCAAATACATTCACAAAATCTAGAAGACTGTCGGGAACAAAGCTCCCCCATTAAAACTCACAAATAAATTACAATCACTGCCCCTCCTTGACTGAAGATTAGACTAAAACGTACACTTGTCCAGGAATGCAAGGGAGTGTTCTTGTTTTGATAAAACTTACCTGAAGCCAAATAGTTTTCCAGTAGATCCCACCGTGACAGTTTCCAGGCTGCTTCAACTCTGTACGTGTTCAATTCAGAAATCCACTCAGACCTGTTAGAAGGAAACAAAAGAAATAAAAACTTGTGCTGAACTCATTTATCTATTTTCCCTCTGATATGTTATTTCCACATTTTATTAACATTTTTTTTATATGAAATTCTGTTTTACTTGAAAAGAAGTAAGGTAAGCTTACTTTTAATAAAATACAGTAAAACCAAAGGATATGTATGCATTGATGAAAAAATACCTATACAACTGCAACCCCCTAAATTCAATTTCCAGATAGTATCTCTAACTTCTATGGCATGTTTTAAAAATTACCTTCCATCCATTTCTCCTACTAGACTATGGAATAACTATGGAACAAGCAACACGTACGATGATGGTGAATAAAGGATTCTATTCTTTAAAGTGTTTAAAAAACACTGCGCACAGCACAGATAAAAGTACTAATGCCTTGGATATCTTGAAATAATAAACTTCTAGATGAAGTACTTAAAGTTTTCTAGCTTTACACTGCTAGCTGGATATGCTTGATAATGCACAAGAAGTGACTACTGATACATAAGTATAACACAAGAACTTCACACTACTCAGATAAACATCTTATTAAATGCTTATCGTACCTGTTTGCAAGTACTCCATTCACCTGAGTGATGACAGTAGATAACTGACCAAGTCCTAACATGGACTTCACTACACCATGGTAATGAACAATCTGGAAATGGGAAGAAAAAAAAAACAGAACAAAAAACTAAACATAAGCATCCATCAACTGTTATCCCAAGCCAGCAAATTACAGTATGGACCCAACCAGAGATCTGTTTCAGTTGATAAGACACTTCCAATACCAATACATTATTCAGCAAATGTCATGGAAAATTCTTATGTTCCTATTTTACTTAAATATTTTAGATATTCTAAATAGGTATTTTTGTATTTGTATTAATTATTGTATTATCTAATTACTATTAGATTAAATATATATTTACCTGATCAGGTTCCAGTTGGATAGCCCTATCATAACAGGCTGTAGCATCCCTTAACAAGCCAATACTTTCATGTTCAAGGATTTGTTCTTTGAGAGATGGTTCTGCTTTCCGAATTGCGCTCACCCCAGCTACTCCATCTGGCTCATGCATAGCAGCATACAATTTCTTTATTCAAAAAGAGTTTAAAATGGACATTGAAAACAACTCTTTTACAGCAAGAAGATATTTTACATGTAATATGTTCAGAATCACACGTATTATTGAAAACAGAGCAAATTACTCTGTAGGAATTTTTGACTTTAAGCTTTCATCATAAACATCAGTTTTGATGGGCTACTTCCAAAGTTGAGCCCTTCCTTTGTTTAGCGTACTGCAATAGTCATCTTACACTGTAATAACAATACACATCATACCATCTCAAAGAATAATCTGACAAAGCTTTACTCATGTATATTTCATGTCATTTTAAAATAAAACAAACAAAAACCAAAAGGACTGCAGAACCTGAAGAAATCCAAGATGCTCCTGAATATTTTGTTTCTTCTCTATGATGAATGATTCAAAGTGCATCACAGCCCTTGTGTAAGCCTTAGAGCGAAACGAAGCCACAGCTAACGTATCTTGAGGTATAAGGTCTAAAAAGCGTGTCACATTTTGATATTCTCCATAGTCCTCACTTGATGCTATGGAATAAAACCAGTTTTAAAAGTCCATCATTGAGGTTTCATTTGTAAAAAATACCCCTATGCATTAGAACTCAGGTAATTCACAATTTAATGAGAAAAACTAACTAGCCTAAGATCATATTTTTCACTTTTGTCAACAGTAAGTCATTAATATTGCTGAACTTCCTACATATTGCAATACATCATAAAATAAATTAAAATGAGCTTTTAGAAAGCTACCAAAGAAATAACATTTAATTTTTAAATTTTGAATCTATTTCTTAGAATATACACTCAAAACAATGAAATTGGGGGAGGGAGGTGGAAATCACAATATGATAGTAAAAAATCGTAAAGCAGACTGACATTACAGTAATATTGCATTCTTACATGGTCGCAATGTGAAGTGGCACGTTTAAAAGCTTATTAGAAGAATGCAAACACCACTTGAAATAAAGTAAGCATCACTTACTTTTTAGATCGCCTCTGTCTTTACAGGACTTGCTAGAATTTTTCTCAGCAATATGCATTTGAAACTTATGTCTAGCCCACTGCGTTAGATGATCGAGCATGGAGAACACTGTCTGTGTGCTCAGTTGGCTTAGATCAGATGCACTGTCTTGAAGTCTCCTCGTACACTGGTCGTCATGTTTCAGAACAGCCATAATCTCCATGTAAACCTACAAAAAAACCAGAAGTACCATAGAGGCACCAACAGAGTAGAAAACAGCACATATTAACATTTAAAAATGAAGATAGTCAATATTTTAAGTGCATACATTAACAATTTGGTGTTTATTTATAAGCCCTGTTTGTCTGGTGATCTTAAGAGGAAGAAAGGACAAACGAAGTACAAGTCACCATCAGGATTCTACACAGCAAGAAAACCTTTGAAAAACGCGTCCGGGGATTCAGGGAAAAAAAAAAAAAAAAAAAATCACATTTCCTGAAATTTTACAATTTACAAAACAGTGAATGCTGCTGCACTTCTGCTGCAAACACAGTACCTCAAAGTTTGATAGAGTCAAGTTCACTACTGGCTACCAAATCACAGATGTACTTTTTGCTTGCATTTAAGTACATACAATGCTGGAAGACCTGCTTCCTGTTCATTTTAGTCAACAGGATATAACATATGTAACAGACGCTTACTGTGGATTCCTTTGCAGAAGAACATACCCCTAACCACCTCCTTCTACGCAACCAGGATGTTTCAACACAGGTATTTTAACTGTGAAACTTCAAATTAATAGAATATAATCTGTATTTTTCAGTTTCTTCAACTTCTGCTAAAGCATACTAAAGGAAAGATTAATTCCTGGATGATGCTTTTCCTTCCAGTCCCTGCTCTGCATGAGTGTCGTATCTGAACAGGTTCTTCTACTTGAATCGTAAGTGCGTGCAAGGCAAAGAAAAAATTATGGGTCTGTATTCTCAGAAGCGTACAAGTTCAATTTATTCCTTAGTTTTTGCCCTGTCTTCCTCTTTGTACCACTGCATCTCCCAGTATTACTGCAATCCTACTTAACAACATAGTATCTCTTCTCCTAGGCCCTGCTGAAAAAACTTCAAGAAATATAAATCCAAAGAACAGCAATTGAACACAAACTTGTACACATTTATTAAAAAACCTGTCTGAAAATGTAGCAGGGTAGGGGAAGGGGAGAGTGTTTAACAACTACGATTTGTTCACGTAGGTGTGCAGTAGTTCTGTAGAGCTGAACAGCTCTTAGGAAGAACAGCTCCTGAATGCTCCCGTGAAGAATTCATACATCTTACCTCTTGTTGATCTTCTTGGCTGCACCCCAACAAAACATAGACAAGGATGTGTGGAAGCAGATAAATTGTCACTTTATAGTCATTCTTCATCATAATACTGCAGCAATCAAAAACTTTTCTGGCAAGATCATGTCGCACCTACAAGAAAATATTTCCAGCAGAAGCATCATTACCAATACCCAAATACTTAACAGGTGTGTAATTTTGACAATTACAAAATATTTGATGGAACAGAATTTAAGATACTAGTCTCCTACAGAAAATTCATCTAACTTAAATCTGTAACATAGATGCCAGATGGTAGTTTTTATTATGTGTATGAATTGCTGATACCACAGAAAGACAGGCAAGCACTGCTTACACATTCCACTTCTATTTTCTGCACCACTGTGAACTTGCACTGGCCATCAGAAAACAAAACAAAACATAAGGCTGAGAGTCTACTACTTCTTCAAGCCTCTATTCTGCACTTAAAGACAATCAATTCATCTTTATCTGAAATAAAAAGAAGCCACCACACCTACTGAGCTAATGTAATCAAAGTCACTTTTTAGAGTGGTTGATTTAGAAATGAAATTTTCAGTGGGTCACTTAGATGCAGGAAAGGCAAAAAGAAAGGAAGAAAGAGAGAGAGATAAGTAAATTTTATGTGCTGGGACTGTGGACCCATGGGGACATGAAAGAAATATTTTGGAGACTGAGAAGGTAACTTGAGGTTTTCCAGAAGCATTTCAGGTAATTTACAGCGACACTTCAAGTGCTTTCAACTACACAACAGTGTTTGGACAAGGGCAAACATCCTAGATGTTGGGCTTTGGCACTATCTGCCGAGTCTAGCCAAGAAGAAACAATGCTGGGTAAGGGAAAGTGCTGGGTAAGGGAAAGTGCATGGTTACCTTAAAGATGCAAGCAGTCTGTACTACACACTGTAACAAGCCTCCAGAGAAAAGGCATATCCCCCTCATCCATCCCTTACTTTCAGAAGCTGAAGTTAGGTCAAGAACTGTGTTGTATATACAAACTTAGCAGACTTATCTTACCTTTGTTATAAGATAACCTGCCCAAGTTGCTGACCATTCTGCAAAATTGTCACCTAATTTACTTAAGTAAATCGGCTTCTTCATCTTAGACCAGTCTACAGCTTTTTGGTAACTCTTGTACCTGTAATTTTAAAGTACCCTTTTAATAAAACATTTCAAATATATATATAACAATAATTTTAAAAATAAAATAAAACAAAACTGTAACAAAACTATAACATGCAGTTAATTTTGAAGTTCCCTAGCTTGAATCTTAAAGGTTTCAATTTCTGAATATTAAAAATAAATAAATAAATAAATCCAGCAGCCAATGTATTTTTCTAGAACTTCTTAAAATGAAACATGACATATGAACAACATAACATGCTACCAGAAATTCACAGCATACTTCAAAGTGCTGTTCAAATCATCCTTAAGAAATGCAGTTTGATGTTTGAGCAGTATGTTTGGACGGGAAAACCCAGAACAGATATGAAAGCCAAGAAAGGCCAAAGAGTTAGTTTTCAAAAAAGGTCAAACTCATCACAGATGAGCATGACAGTCAGTATTCATAAGGAAACAGAAAGGAAATTAATTATTTCAAATTAAGGTACATACATAATAGGAATTCTTCTTCACACTGTATTTTATCATTAATTCAACAAAATTCAACATGTTAAATTGAAACCCAATGAGATCCTTCTCATGGAATTTGTGAGAATTTGTAGAGAGAAAGGAAAACAGAAATAATAGCATCAGAACACTGTATAAGACAATGTCCTAGGGAAAACACACATCTGGGCAACGTATGAACTAAGAATTCTGCTGTATGTTATATATTCAAGTAAATGCTAATGCAGCTCTAAACAGGGAAAGCTTCCTTGCTGTTTGTATATAAATATATCACTCTTCACACAAGAGTGACAACTATAACACCAAATCATGTTATTGCTAGCCTAGAGGTAAAAAAAAAAAAAAAAAAAAAGGCTTTTAAATCTGTTATGAAAAGAAACTGCATAAATTGTCATATACCGTGTATTTAAATGAGGTTCCAAAATTTCCTGCACATGCTCAGGAAATCTCCTCCAAAGCCTGGAGCCTGGGCAGTCAGTGTCTGTCTCTCTACAGTCATAGATAGACAATAACTCCTGAAAAGGTGTGGATTATATAAACAAGTTAGCATTGAAAATACTTCACGATCACAAGAAAATTGGTGTACACAGAGAACAAGATACAAATTACAGATTATTTAATTCAAAAATTATAACCACAAAAATTTCATCCAAGATCATTATCCCTGTTGCTGTGCATGGGTTGATTTTGACCAAACTATAGATTCCCCAAATTTCCTGGCTGGTGTTTGGATCACATTATCCTACATTCTGCACATCTGCCAATAGACAAGGACTAGAAGCTAGTCTGATTCTTTCTTTTGCAGAAGCTAATTTAATGCACGGACTACATTGGGTCATCAATTTTCTCCTAGAGCTATGAAGTCATCCTGAAGTTTTCACAAAGATATACAACCACAAAAAAGTCAGCCTAGAGATAGCAAACCAGCACACAAGACTATAGCCTGAAAATAAGGGCAGACTAGCTACTTCTTAAAAGGGTAAGCAGAAGCCCTCTTAGGAATACTTGCTGTTTCCAATTTCTGCCTATGGAACGTGCACAATTTCTATGTCAATCTCATGATTAGTCCTTGAATCACTACGTATAGACTGTTAATTACTTCTGAAATGTCAGATCTCTCTGATAATATGACACATGACAAACTTATGCTTTTATTTAAATGCTTTTATTTGGCTACTCCCCTGAATTCTAATGAACAAGTGAGCAACAAGGAGTTAAAAAAAAATGATCCTGAATCACCTTTTACATTGTAATTTAAAACTGTACAGGATGATTTTTCAAACATGTACTGCAAAATGTACATTTATATTTTATAACGCTGTGTTCAGTGTGATAGGAAGTAATTTGTGAAGACAAAAGAGATCTAACATTGTATCTTACCTGAATAGCATATGCTGCAGAGTCCTGAGCACGAACATTATCAGCATAAGCAAGGAATGCTCTAGTCAGTTCCATCAATAATCCATAGGCAAAATTTGGATCCTCCACACCAGCCTCAATCACAAACACAACGTTATTACACAATTTTATTACAACAACGTATAATTAATATTCAGATGGTCACTTTGAAGCCTGGCTATAAGCCAGTTAAGATGACAAAGCACGCAGAGATTTTCAAAGAGCCTAAAGCTAAGGGGCTCCCTATTCCGAAGCACGTTAAAAAATAAAAATCCCATAAAACTTTAATGCTAAACAAAACACTACAGCAACAGTTCTTACCACAAATGTAAAATGCTTTCCTTGAGTTTCACTTGTTGAAAAATCCAGCCTGCCAGGATCTATGGCTCCCAGTTCACCTAAACATTCTCCGCAAAGTAGTCGGGCTTGAGAATTTGCATCCTGACAGCCGATCAGAAGCACGGTTACCAACTGAGAGATAACTGGCTCCACAGTTTCACTGTCTGTTACATACTTTATCAATTTTTCCTAGGAAGATGAAAAAATAAAAATGAGTCTACAAGCATGTTTACAATAAGTCATCTCAGAAATTTTCTGTCTGTAATTCACTCTTCATACTTTATTTGCCCATGACTTTAAGTTTGTCATTCAAATATTGTCATTTTGTAAATATAGCCCAATTGTACTAAGTTGCTTGTTATCATATGAAGGATTAAATTAGTAAGAATGAGGGATTAGTAATGCTCTTATACCAATATTTTATTTCATTATTAAATACCTTTCTACTAACTTCAGTTTCTTTCCTTGTTGTATCAAGAATCTGTCTCTTCTACGCTATCTTTTTTTTAGACTGTTGAAATGCATTTCCTAGATATATCTTCCCTTACAGTTAAAAGAACAAGCAAAAATATACATCAATATCCTCGGTAAATCAGCATCACATAAAGGAGGATTGGAAAGTTCTGTTACATTGAGATATGATGTCAAAGAATCCCTTCTACCAATTATATTAAGAAACATCTAGATTAACAAATGCAGGAGAACACCCAAGATCATGCAAACACCCAGTAACAGTAAGCTTGTTGGTCTGGTTGCTACTTTGATTCATTTCTAAGTGTATTCAAAGAGGTTTTTAATACCTGATTTCTATATAATGTTTCTTTCAGGCTGGTAAGTGCATGGATACGAACATCCACATTTTCGTGCTGAATAGCTCTCATAGATAGCTGCAGTGTTGTCTGCAAGTCGGTGCTTTTAGAAGATTCCTGAACAGGACGTAAGAAATGCAATAATAATAAATGTAACAGGAACACAGTTAAGCAGCATCTCAAAGAACACAAGCAATAAGACATACAAACATCTATTTCTCTATATCCATTCTTAACTATATCCATATACTGCTGTCTTCCTCTACTTTTGTTTGCTCTCCTCAAGAAGGTGCTATATTTGTACTTTTACTTATAATTCTTAATCAGAAGAAAATGACTAAATGCAAAGAAAACTCTGCTTCAAGCACCTCAGTATCTAAAATAATTGTAACCTTTTTTTAAAAAATCTCTTACTTCCACTAAATAATTGCTACATCCCATCTGTTTTGCTTGCCTTTAGAAGGTAACTAGAAAGGATAGACTATAAAGTACTCCTAAAAATAAGACAAACCAGGTTAACTTTAAAGAGTATACAGATAAGGGATTCAATTAAAAGTAATTTATCTTGAAACACATTCATTTCCATAGCTAAGAATGTTGAATTTTAAACTTATAATCTGTTTAGTCTCAAAAAGATGCAAAGTTAGAATACACAAATTGTGCTTTGTTGTGGAGGCAGATGAATACTTTCTACTTAACAAAGCTTTTAATAAACAGTTTTCTCATTCATCATGAATTAACTTGATGCATTACAAATAAATAAATAAATAAATAAAGCCATACCTTTCGATATTCCTGAAGGACTACTTGAATATCTTTTAGTTCTGGAAGGTCAGGCAGAAAATATATTTCATGTAAAAAGTCTCGTACTGCATCCCTAATAGTCATAAAAATATTGCAAAGAACATTTTTGAACATTAGCTGGATGAAAAAGATTTTAATAACCCATTCAATGAAAGCACTAAAATGTAACAAGAAGAACAAAAGCAGAAAAAAATCCCTTTTATTTTCAAATACATGTGTTAAACAATTTATTGCTCTTACTGAACTAATGTAAAGGTATTTCTTCTCTTTATATTAGTCTGTAACAGCAAGTTCTTCCCAATGCTTTGAGAGTTGCCATTCACCTCTAGCAGGTTTGGCTCTCCTTAGTTTGGACACAGGACAAAGGGTGAAAAATAATCCCTTTTGATTTGTAGCCAATTCCTTTTTCCCCGTATAAGAATACGCATAACCAAAAAAAGAATTCTCTCTTCCTAAAGTGAAGTAAGCTATTTCAATTTTCTTTCTACTTAAAACAGGCTTCTACGAGAGCCTTGTTATTCATAGCATCTCCTTTTATTTTAATACCGTTGGTATGATAGAGTGCAAGAAAGATGAAAATCCACATAAATAACCAAAATATAAACTATGGCCACTCCTAGAGAATACCAAGTTACAAAAGACACTTTTTTTTTTAAAGTTACTTTTTTTAAGGTAAGATGACCAGTTGCAAAGAAGACGTGCTAAATTCCGTGCATTTCATAACTATAACTCTCGTTAGTGAAATCAACAAATAAAGACCTCATTTCCTGCCTACTTCCAACTCTGTACACTTCTCTCCAGCTTAGAATAAATGTTAGCAATTACTGTTATTCCATCTGCATGGCCTGTAGAGCCAAACAGTTTCCCATTCCAACAGAAAAATACAAAATCTGAAGCTCGATACTGATGCAGGAGAGAAGCCCTCTAAATAGCTTGTAATTTGGCCACATCATCATATATTTTTAATGAGGTCAACATCAGAAAACGTTTTCAGATGAGAATATCACTTGTGAATTTTCAAAATCTTGTTGCAATTTAAAGAAGTGGAAATTTTTATAGACAAATTGGTATTTTGCATAAAAACAGTAAGTTTTCTCATCTCAGTACCGGACAATTTTCATTTAGCGTTATCTCCATTTCTATTACAGGATTTAATCCATGTAAGTGAAAATATTTTGTACACTACCTGTTCTCGACTATGAGGAAGTAAAATACGGCTGTTGTTTCCTTTGGCTGGATATGTATAAGGGGCAGCAATGCTACTATCACATGACTAAGCAGGGAGCCAAGGTATGAATGATCCAGACTTCGAACAAAACAGTCCCAGGCTCTGAAGAAAGAAAGAAAATATATGAAAACAATAATAATCAATGATTCTTCTCTGCATAAAGGCATTTTATCTGAATTATGAGAAGCATTCTAAATTACGTGAGTTCTGTGGTTTAGAGTACTGTCTAAAAACAAAACAGCATATTCAAGGACAAAAATGGCACTTTTTGGGCACACCATCAGTTCACCTGCAACACAGTTCTGGAAAATCATCCTTGTATCTTAGAGCTGTTCTCAGCGTAGTCATCATCTTCACTCTTACTGAACTGATGTGTTTGGGACCCATAAGCTTCATTAAAGACATGAGACTGTTCAAGGCCTATATATATGAACAAAAACAAAAATCATGTTGGTATATTAGATTCTCAGTGAATCTAATACAAGCCACTTCTTTGAACACAACCAGGCTACCCTGGCTAAAGAAATCACATACCATATAAGCCACGTGAGGTAATAAAGTTGTACCTTCTCTGTTTAAGCCCCCCCCCCCCCCGAAAAAAAATAATAAAATATATATTTGTTTAACATTCTCCAGTGAAAACAAACCTAGTTTGATATTTCAGTAAGAGATTTGTGGATTTGAGGAAAAGAGAAGCAAAGAGGATCTGGAATGACTAGACTCTAATACGAAATAAAGTAGTTGTTTAGGCTGTTGACAGACTGACAAGGGAAGAACTGTAGACACCAGAGGAGTTTATGGTTACAGAAGTCTGTTATATGATGATTGACTGTATGGCCAAAACTCTAGAAGCTAGAAAGTACAGATTGAGAAAATACAGAGAAAACAAACTTGCATTTGAAAACACTGACAGAATTGACCTCGATCTTATAGCAGAAGTGACAGTAAGCTTAAAGGAGCAGTTAATAGCTCAGTTGTGAATGGGACTGATGAAAGACAGGACAGAAATACTAAGATGCAGAAAAAGCATGCAACAAAACATACTGAGCTTACGTAGATGTCCCTACCCATGATGACATCACCAGTTTTCAAGAATCATGTGTCAACTAAGTATCTTTGAGACCTCAACAACAACTGCACAATCACATAAGCAAGTCTGGAGTATTCAAATAGTCCTTAAAAATAGTCCTTGTTAATCTTATCTTTGTTTTAACATTCACAAGTGAGTTTACGCACCATTTTTTTATCCTCAATGCCAACACTGGAACTTAATAACTGCATGTTAAAAAAAGCCAAGATACCAAGCAACTTAGGCTGCAGATAATCAGCCTGTGGAGAAAAAAGTAAAAAAGTCATCTCACTATTAACACATTGCTAAGCTTAAGTAATGAAATAGCAAGTATGAAATGGCAATTCTAACAGAAAAATGTGAAGAATCCCAAACACATACACTGCTCCATAAGAAATACCAGTGTTTGTGAAAGACGTCCCTATTAGGCTGTGTTGATTTTTATTAATGTACATTTGGAATGTATCTATTTATTACAAGAACACTTGATATGAAACAGTCTTTCCTCCACTTTCACTTCAGATAGGATTTATAAGTGATATTCAAAATATGTTAAATTGTCCTCATTCTCTGACTGGATATTAAAAATATTGAACAAAACCAAACATGAATATTTTGATCTCCTTACCATTTGTTCAGGTGACGTTATTTCTCTAGGTCCCTGATAGGGATCATCATGAGATGCAAACGAAGCCAATATTGACAAACCATTGAAGACCTGTTGATAGTGCTCTCCTATACGAAGCAGTAGTTCATTATGCAGCCCCTGGTAGTCCTGTCTCAGCAAGCTGCCCAGTTCAATCTCAGTTTCATTCTGTAATCAATCAGAAACCACGATTTACTTTCTTTGCAGTGAAACTAGCTCACTGAAAGATAGAAAGCATCAGACTTTAGGTTGATACCATAGGAATGAAAGAGAAAGTTCCCACTCAGATCTGTATCAGATAATCCAAGCCTTTGGAGTTCAAATTCACAGAATATCTCAAATCTACACAGAGTGATGGAACAGATTATAAATAACAACATAACTTCTGCATACACAATTTCCCCAGCAATGCTTTGCAATACCTTTAAGCAAAGCAGAAAGAAGAAAGAAGAAAGCTCACTATTCATCCACCGTTGCTCTTAATTTGCATGTATAATAGCGCCGCCAATGCTCATTTACCTTGAGGTAATGAAGTGCCCGCTCAAGTTCATCCTTGGAACAGGAACAGACCAAATAAGAGAAGATGTATTTGAAGTTGTTGATTAAAATCTCTCTTCGGTTTACGTTCAGCTGTTTTGCTATTGTTCGAATAAGAGTGGAGGCTGCGGGACTGGCCTTGGCTGCAAGGTCAGGAAGCAAAACTTGCAGGGTCCGCTGGTAAATTAAGAACAATGCTTAATGGGCAAAACAACAACAACATAAACACCATACAAAAAATAGTGAAAAAAAAACTGCAAAACCACCAAATCCAGGGTTTGGTCAACATATATCTATAGTCATATCTACAAGCATAGATATGAATACAGGACTTTAATGAGATGGAAACATTTAGTCAAAAAAGTAGTTAAAGTAATGATTTTAAGGAACTGCTTCACCTAGCCATTACTGAAACATTCAAACAAAAAGTGGCAAGCTTATCTGAAGCTTAAGTAGCTTCATAGATGTTGTACTCATATTTTGCTTGTTAGTAGATAGGAAATCTACCCACAGTTATCTAATCAGATCAAGTTATCTACTCACAGAACAATGGCTTTCCTCATCTGTAACAGTGAAGCAGACACCAGGCAAAGCCATGCCTTACAAACAATCCAGTGCATTAAATCATTAATTCAAGTATACTCAATAAATACTCTACATGATGGATTGCTCATTATCTATCATATTCAAATTGGCACTGAAGCCATCACTGTAGGTCCTCGATAAAACTCTTTCTCTGTAATTATTCTAAACGTAACAAACAACAGCAACTAGAGAAAAAATTAAGATCTGTGACATTCACAAAAAAGTAATGGACTAAAATAGAAATCCATGAGCATAGACACAAAACATGAGTTCAAAGGGCCTAACCAACTTACCGAGAGAAAGCGATTTAGATCTGGAAAGTCAAAAACACTGGCAATCTCAGATAACATGTCCAGAGCCATTTCTCTGTGGTGAGCAGCTTCTTGTTGCTGTACCTCGTTACCCTGGCATGGCGCACTTAATACTGCCATCTGGCTGGAGTGCAGGGATTCCACGAGAAACTAAACATGAAGAAAAGCAACTTAATGTTACTCTCTCCTTTTTTTGCTCCCTAAGCAAAAAAGTTGTGCTCTCTCTATGCACCTATTTTTCTTTTCCATTTATTGCACACAGATTCAGTACTATTACTTTGTGACAAAACTAGATTAATAATTGCATTTAATTTTGCAATCTTGGTCTGAGATACTGCACATAATTCAAAAAGAACACTCAAAACTAGAAAAGTCTGATTTTTAATAATTGTATTTTAACCGGAACTTCTGACTTGAGATAACGGGTAAAACACATTAAGAAATGAACCGTGGCATTACTATGTTTGAACAATTCAATTCCAATTTTATACCCTAGCCTCCTGTGACAATGGTACCACAGCAATACAAGAAGATACAGGGCATCCAGGGAATAAAACAGAAAAGCAATACTGCTAAGGGGAGACGACCATGACAAAGTCAATTATTTCCTATTCCTTCCTGAACGTGTTTTTTTTTTTGATTTCTTTTCTATCCTTTGAGACTTCACCTTGTAAAGGAGACAATTTTTACCTTTAACATCGTTTATAACATACACTAATAGAACCTAAATATATGCCTTTGTATGTTACCAACTCTTTTCTTTTTACCTGACAGATAGGTTTCTTGTACTGACTGAAAAAAGCTTGCAGTTTTATGGACTTAGCTGCTGCCAGGGATCGAATTTCTGTGTATGCTGCTCCAGCCACAGAAGCTGACTTGGACAATAAACAGTGCAACAAATGCAAGAGGGCAAATGGTACCAAATCTCCTTTGGATGCCCTTGGAAAGCAAGTAGAAAAAAAAGAAAGTAGAAAGAAAATTATCGATTGCACTAATAAAATTACTTAATATGCAATTATCACAATGCAAAACAACTCATCATTATACATAAATAGCTTATCTGTACATGCAACAACAGGACAGGACAAAAAGGGCATATTCCATATGAATCAAGAGATTAATAGAGCTGCAAAGGACTCTGGACAAAGCCTGAGCTTGAAATAAGTACATTGAAAGTTACATTTACACTTGAACAAAAGCTTACTATGCATTGCAAACTGACAGTACATTGCAATTTTCAAGATACTATCAAAAATACCTTCCAATATCTCCTGTTGTAAGAATCAAGGTATCTTTAAGCTCATTATTTCTTGATATTTTGGCATTTGTATAGGCTTCTTTCATTCTTGAAACAAAGAGCTAGATCACACGAAAACAAAATAATCATTTTGAAGGGTCTGACATCAGTAAAAGAAAAACAACAAAAAAGTAAG
Source organism: Heteronetta atricapilla (assembly GCA_011075105.1). Taxonomy (NCBI): domain Eukaryota; kingdom Metazoa; phylum Chordata; class Aves; order Anseriformes; family Anatidae; genus Heteronetta; species Heteronetta atricapilla. The sequence goes on along the minus strand of CM021739.1, from coordinate 2,226,308 downwards.
TATGAATTCACCTCTTTTATGAAGCCTTCTTCAGAGTCTAAAGATTCTAATATGTTCTTTATACAGTCGCTGAAAGCCACTCGTACATCTTTGTCTGGATCTTCCATTAGATTTAATAAAGACCCAATGAGAATCTTCACACCTGACTCATCACTGTTAAAATCCAGATGTTTGCAAAGGTGAGGTATATTTTCTATAAATGCTGAGCAGCATGGGTTGGAGGAGGAAAGAAAAAGATAGTTTTAATGTTTGTTTAGTTTTTAGATCTATTGAAATAAATAAAAGTGTTACAATTCATACATAAAGCACATAATATTTACTCTCTTGAGAAATGAGTAAAAAAATCAAAAGAGCTATTTCAAATCCAGATTTTATCAAGTATTACATTCCTAGACATAGCCACAATCCAAAATTAAGCATGGTAATTTATGAAGAATGTCATGACAATATCTAACATTAGCCTTGGTATCAACTGAAAGACCAAATTTCAAGCACTTTCTTAGCTCAAAAAAAAGAAATAGAAAAAAGGAATGGAGAAAAGTACAGAAGTAGTGGCACAGAACTTTGTACAGAAGCACAGTAAAAATAAAATCACATACCTAGTTTTACTGAGCTGGATACTTTGTTCTCAAGAAGAGTAAGAAATGGCTTGAAAACACAGGCTTGCACAGAATGAGTTTTTTCATGAGCAGAAGTCACAGTAAGGCTGCTACATAAGATATCGTCAGTAACGTGCCTAATATCAGAGTCTGCTGAAGGAGGTTGTACACTGAATGTACCAGAAAGACAGCAAGATAATTTCCCAACTATAGCAGCACAAGCCTCCTTGACTAGCTCAGACTCATCTTTGATTTGATTTCTGAAATGGAAACAAAAATGAAAACATTTTAATAGATTGCTTATCTAGAAATTTGCTTTCCTTCATTGTCTGAATTCTTTAACTATACTGGACGTATTATTTGGACAATTTAAGGATTTGCTTCACTAGATTATCTTTTTACTTTTCAAATCATCTCCAGCTTTTCTTAAATGGCTGAAGTTACACTGGGCTTGGTGAGTCTGGTATGTTACAAAGTGAAGACTACAGACAACAGAATGGAAAAGAGCAAGAAATATATACAGAAGGAGGAGAAACTATAAAGATTTTAAAAGACATATGGACAAATATTTTAGTGACAAAGACACCCCCTTGCCTCTCCTTAGTTTATAATTGGTGTTTAGAAATGGGGTCCTACACTAGCAAATTAATTTGTATACAGACACAGTAAGTGAATTCTAGTCTACCTTCATTTACACACATTCTGCTGATATATTTTATGCTTTCTAAAATCAAAGCCTAGTAAATTCTGGATGAAACAGAAATAAAAAATAAATATTTATTTAAGTGCTTATAATATAGTTCTAATATGTGTGGTTTTCTTCTTGCAAGAAAAGATGTATTAATACATACAAAAGAGCTTTGGGAATCACAGTGCAGGATGTCATGCCTCGTGCATGAAGCAGGAGAGAGAATCCTTTAACACAAGTAGCCCGAATTACTTCGTGGGGACTTTGTAGTGCCCAATGATAAATGGATTTCCTCCAATCCAAACGTATGTTTTTTGGGAAGAGAGACAGGAGGAACACACAGTGTGACTGAGTTTGGGGTGCTAAAGAGAAAAACAAAGCAGGTAATTAGTTGATTTAAAATTTGAATATTGTTAATAATCATAAAAGGACAAGGAAAATAGTTTCCTGGGAGATACTAGGTTTTATACACTTTAATATACTTACAGAAACTCTGTGCAGTTTTTTGACTCCAAGCTAGAGGATCAATCCCAAAAGCAGATGTTTTAAAACAATCATCAGGATGGCTGCAAATCCAGGGCAGAGACAGCATTCCACATAAATTGTCAAGAATCTGATCACTCAGTGGAATTTTTACTAGAAAAAAAATCCATCACATGACATCTGTTTTTATGCAAGCTCCGTATAGACACGCATTATGTTAATTTAGTACAGATTTTTTTTCTATCAACAAAGAATGGTATCAATACCCTACATTTTATACATATAATATAATGCAGTCTTATATGAAAATAATCTAAACATTTCATGAAGTTGCAGCAGGTAATACGTGAGCGGAATGAATACAACTCTGCCATCTCTGGATATGTATGAAAACTCAGGTGGAGTTCTCATTCTTAGAAGATTCTCTGTTCCCCATCTTACTAGCTGCTTTAAAAAATAACCAAACCGACCAACCCACCCACACAGGGTCTTTGTAGTTCAGGTACACTTTCAGCATGCCAAGTTCTGATGAAAATGGTCAGAAGCTATAAAGTCTTTAAGTGAAACAGAGATAGTAAGGCATGCTGCCTCTGTGCATTTTAAGAAGGAAACTAGTTGAAAATTTATTTCAAGGACTTGTAAATCACTTTCAAAAGGAATACAAAGAAAGCTCTCTAAATAGAGAAAAAATGTGTTGTTTTTTAATTTAACCATTTTTGTACAGAGTTCTAACACAAGATGTATAATTTCAGTACAACAAACCAATTTAGTCAGATGCATTCTTAGTTTACAAAGTCAACAAGAAACATGCTATTTTAAACAATTTCTCACCTTGTGCATACAGCAAAGCATCAAAGATTTTCACTATTCTGTCAACCACTTGTTCTAGGTTAATACTTTGCGTAGCAGCCTCTAACAGGCTGCTACAGACATTCACTACTCTTGTGATAAAATCAGAGGAAATCCATATGAACTGTATATTCTCCAGAGAATCTGAGGAGCTTGGAGCATTCTTGCATGTGTCAGTGTTACACAGATGAGTTACTTTATGATCTATACTGTTAAAAATAGAAATCATATGATCAATGTAACAGATTATAAACATTTACTACTGTAATGCTTTTAAGCAAAGGTGATTGTACCTCTTCAAAATACGCAGGACTTATCCAATACTTGTCCTGAGACATGGGGCAAGTATTAAAATAATTCACACAGGTCATAACAGTTACAAGAAACTATTGGTCTCAGTTTCACCTTGGTACCTTTACCTGGTAGAATTTGTTGGGGGAGAACAGTGAACTGTGCACAAAACAGCTAGTCGGAGAATTACAGTAATTCCTTCTAAAGTCTGAAGGATATCCGCTGTCACAATTTTTTTCTCGAGGATAAGTATTAAGGATTCAGCTTTCTTTGTGATGGCATTCCACAGTGTGCTCTTCAAGTTCATGTTTACTGGGTTAAGTCTGTAATTTGACCATATTAATTATTTTCAAACATATGGGTGTGTTTTCAGTGGTTCCCACCTGACCCCCACCCAACAAAAGAGAGAAAACATAAGAGCAAAAATAGATCTAATCCACATTAGATACAGGGGTGGAAGATTAGGAAAATAACAAATGAAACTTTAACTTAAATGACCATTTTGGGAGAACAAGATATTAATTCTAAAATCAAACATGAGGCAAATCAGACTTATCTGAAAGGCTATAAAGGTATTAGTTTACCATGCTTAGAATTTTATGACAACCAGGGTGTTTTCTGATGACTATAAAAAGGCAAATGTCACACCCAACTATAGCCCTGCCAGCCTAACCTCAGTCCCTAGGAAATTATTCCCTAAACCCATTTCTAGCCACATAAGGAAGAAGATGGCAAAAGAGATGGCAAGCAGCTTTGTAGAAAATGACATAGTGGACCAGTGGGAAGTTTAATAGAAGAGACCAGCATGTCCTTGTTGCCAAGATGGTCAACTACATACTGGGCTGTATTATCAAGAGCAAAGGCCATTCTCCACATCTGGAGGCACCACATCTGGAGTGCAGACAGCATGCTGGAGCCAGTTTTGAGTGCCCAAATACAAGAAAGAGATCAATATGCTGAAACAAGTGCAAGATAATCAGAGAGCTAAAGCAAAACACGAGAGGCCAATGTAACTGGGTTTGGTGACCCCCAAACAACCTGATTTAACTTGACTTGTTTTGAACAAGTCCAGGTCAACAGTACAGCTATGTACAAGATTCTACCACTCCTTATATGTTCTCTCAGTGTTTCTGTTTTCAATGTGTAGAAATTAAAATAAAATAATTCATACTAAACACAATAAAAATAAAAATACAGTCTCTTTAACTAAGTTTAGCTTAGAAGTCATCTGTAGATTCAGATCTTTCAAAAGATCATTCAGACCTTTTCCAAACATCTTCCATGCTATGAAAGAATTGCTTCAAAATAATAAAAAAGGGCATTTCTTATTATTCCCTACCTAAATTACTATCAAGTGGTTACTGAGTAAGTGTCATACATTACTGCTGTAGGTGATTTCTTTGGATGCTGTTTAGATAGGCTTAGCCGTTGTCTTTTCTCTGGAACTTCATCACTGCTGCTGCTCCACCCATCAGTATCGGAAGCATCCAGCTGATTCTGATGAAGTTCGTGCAATATTTCTTCTGTTCCTGTTTTTAATGCTATATAAAGCGGACTAACCAGATACTGGAATGTACAAACAACAGAAGTATGATTTGTGTTATGCCTTACTTCCCAAAGACATATTATTATTTCTGACATCAAACAGACAATTTTGAAACATTATGGTAACATCAAAGTCTTAAAAACCTTTCTGTACAAGAATCTTAATTACACGATGAATGAAGTTTCCTGTGTTCCCACCAGAGAGAATGCAGCTTGTTCAGCTGTTTCTCAGCTCTTGCCATAGTACATGGCTACTGAAGACATGAGATTAAAAGACAACAGATACAATATGCATGTGGGTGCATAGGGTAAGACAGAACACCCAGCACACCCACATCTCATTATTTTAAATTAAACCTTTCTGTCTCCCTGTTTCTAAAAAGTATGACAATGCATAGACTTAGAAAGGAAAAGCAGCTCAGATGATGAAGGGAAATTACTTGATAAGCTACCCTTGTTTAACCCTATTCTGTGCCTTAGCCCCATTGTATAATACAGTTGTAAATAGATACTTGTGCCTGCGTAGCCTCTCAATAGCTTAATATATTTCATAAAGATAGGGTTCAGCTATGTAAAATTAAAGAATTCGAACCTATAAAAATACATGAAACAGCTGAGTAACAAAGAGGAATACCAATCAAATTATCCAACTAAAATAATAATTCTTCGATTTTCTTCTTTGCACAGATATAGGGTTATGTACATTATCTATTTGCACGATTAACAGTTTTTAAAATCAACCTACCTCTTGTTCTTCCTGAGTTCCAAGCACATTCACAAAAATACTGCATATGGTATTGATATGGGCTTTTCGCACTTGTAAGGCAGATTCATAGCCAGGTGGAACAAACTCCAGAAAATATTGCAGTATATGGCAAAAAGCAGCTTTCAGCTTTTCAGAGTGAAGACACCTAAATACATCTCCTTCAAACAATGCACAAAGCTTCTCTAGTAGCATATTCAAGTAGACAGGTTCAATATTTTTGTAAGAATCTGCTTCAAAAGGTAACAGTGTCCTCACCAACAGTAAGAGAGGTTCTCCAAAAAGTTCTGATTCTTCAGTATCCATTTCAGATGCTGACTGTAGAATTCCAAAAAGGACTGTGAAGAAAACACTGGCCAGCTGTTCTGGAGGTCCTCCCAAATGGATTAATTTTATTAAAAACTTCACTGACAAAGTTTTAACTTTTGGACTACCATACTCCAACAAGGAGCAACCTATCCCCCAGAGAATAGTATCTTGTCTTACAAAAAACACATCTGCAACAATATGTGTCAGGATAGACAATAAGATAATTTCCAAACATTCTACATTAGGCATTCCCATCAGCTGTAATGGTGCCAATCTTAAATATCCCACACTGTCACTTGTATTGCTTGAAAATCTCTTTACAGTGACCGGCCATACCAGCACATCTCCCCAGAGATGCTTTTGTGCATCTCTTTCATGCAGGAAGATTAAATCTTGGAAAAGCTGTAGCAAGTCTTTTGTCAGTATTTCAAAGATGGAGCAACCCCTCATTTTAAACAGAAAAAGTAAGGAGCAAATGACATCACAGATGTTCTTGTGCAATGTGTTGCAGTTTGGAGTTGCGGCAATTCGGAGAAGCCTCGTTATGATCCAGTTACTAAATTCTAGGACAACAAAAAGGAACAGCACTCAGAAAACTCTTAAGACAAAAACAAAGCCTCCTACAAAAAAGCACCTAAAGCACCTCTTTGAGAGCAAATTACTCATCAGTAAAAAAAAAAAAAAAAAGAATAAAAGAAATTTCATTAAGAAAAACCCGTAAGCTTAGTAAACAGAAAGCTTTTGCAGGGACATTTCATCAGGAGATCTTATTGAAAACCAGGAAGGGATTGTGGGCAGGAAGAGAAGACTGATTTTAGAGTGGGTATTTTCCGACATTTTTTTTCCACCTCAAAAAACCCTTACGGCAATAACTATTTGTATAGGATATCTTATCAACGTTAGCTGGGCTGTATCATGATTGCTAAGCAAAAGTACTGAGTAAGATCAAACTCTGTTCTCATAAATTACTATTATCACACATGCAAATCAATTCACTTAATAGAAGTCTATCAAAAGATTCATAGGTGATTGCAAACTTACCAATTTCTCTTTTCCCTATTTTCTTTTGTATGAATACATATGCAGAAAATTTAAATCCTGTAAATACCAAACCTGAATATAAACATTTTCAAACTCACCAATCGAACTGCATTCAGTTTCCTCCTGATTTCCACTCACATTTACAAACATAAGTGGGGAAGATTTCATGATATGTTGAATAAAATCTAGCAGCATTACAGAACTTGGCTGTGAATCTGATTTCTTAATGAGTTCCAAAGCAACTTAAAAAAAAAAAAGATATTTCTGAATTAGTATTACAATAAACCAATTTCATGAATTTTGTTCATACCTAAAACAGGAGATGAAGAAAGTTATATAAAATATTATGATACTGTATCAAAGCTGTATACTTATCAATCTGAAATGTACTGTATTAGTCCATAAAAAAAAAAGTGGTTATTGTAAACACCGTACATGACACCAAATTGTATGAAGTAAAATATAAATTGCTCCGAATAAGTATTACTCATTAACACCACTTCCATTCATTTAGTTAGCACTACATCCAGCTCTTTGATTAGTGAAAATAGCAAATAGTTAACAGTTTAATTTGTAATCATGTTTTCCTAGATTTATGATCTCTGTAGAAAAAAAACACCAAGAATTGTTCTAAAGCCGCAAGAAATCAAAGTTTTTAAGTTTCAACTTCAGCTTACAGAATCAAGTTTAACAAAATATTAGAGATATCTAGTGCTGCTATACAGCTCCCTTGAAGCAAGTATCTGAATCACATCACATTTATCCAAATTCTACAAGGTTACTTAAAGAGCCCGTTTGTCTGAAGTCACTTCATATCACAAAAATATCACTTCATTCAACTACTAACATTTGTTGAAGTGAGATGTAACTTTGAGAGAAGAGGGATTACTTAGACTGTAAATCACATTTAAATTTAATAATTTGAAAGATAGGGATGTAATACTTACCCACATCTACATCTGTAAGAATTCTGTCAATGAACTGGCAGAGTATTTGTCTTGGTTTCTGAACAACTGTATTGTATTCTTCTGGACTAGCACTAAAATTCAAAGTATATTATGTTATCTATTAATTAATATTACATAATTTAAGTCAATCTCAACAACAGTGTTGAACACAGAAACCGGTAATTTTTTCTTTCAGAAGTCTTCAAAAATAAATGCAGATGCTTTTCTTGTTTTAGTGACTAGTATGTTATATATTCTTCTCTCCCCTTATTTTTCACACCACAAAGTTGTATGAAATGCTGAACATTGTTTAATTTTACTATGCAACTACGTTTGATATACATTAAATACACTGCTGACCTATTATACCCACCACCACAAAGCAAAACAGTTTTTAAAAATTTTTCTGCCCAAAGGTTTGGGGCAGAAAAATAAAATTGAGTACCTGTTTCACTTTGGGAATTAACAAAATCATTCAGCTGATTAGCCGCCAGTATGCAGGGTAAGAGGTATCAGTGGCAACTGCTGAGGTGATAACCATGTCAGGTAACTTTTTTAGGTCAAATTTTCAACATTCAACTGTAGCTCTTTGTGAACTAGTTGACTACCACAAAACAAGTTGACTACCACAGAACAAGCTGCGGTCTTGATGCTGCCATTAGAACTCTAGAGACAAACACTTCTCTCTGTATGGATGGAGCACATACATGCCCCAGTCATGAAATGCGCCTAAACTGGTTTAAACCTTGTCCCAGTGCAGCTTCTTTCAGCTGAGCTGGGGAGCAGCAGGTTTTGATCTGTGAGAACATGCGTAGCAAATGAATATAGTACGCTGAAGCCTCAGAGGTTCATTTCACCTTATACAATGAAGATTGCAGCAAGGGTAGGAACACGCCAAACACACTATGGATGGCTTCAGCAGAGGCCATACGAAATTGATTCCTAGCATGCTTGTGATAAACTCAGATGTCCCTCTAGCTCTTTAAGGTATCTCTCTTCCCTACAAGCTAAACAACAGTGATGCAAAGTGTTATTTTGTATGTGCTCTACCTACCCAGCACAAGGGAAGGGCTTTGCTTATGACATTACCTCAAGGAGCAAGGAACCCAAGCTTCAAGTTTTCAGCGCTGCCACAACCTTCTCTCCCTCCCCTCCAAGTGGTCACCTGCAGAATGCTACTACTGCTGCTCTTTTGGGATTATGAAGCCTTTTAAGTGGCAATATTAAAGGGAGTGAAAGAAATTCAAGGACCACAAAAATCTTGAAAATACAAAAGAGGGTAGTAGCACCGAAGCAAAGAAGGCAGTTCTAGCAGTGCCATCATCACAAGGGATCTTCAGGAGCCCGTACCTAAAAGACACCCTCTAAAGCCTTGCTTCCAACTCTTTCGGCAGCAGCAGATGACACTTAAACAGGACGCGCTCTGACTAAGTGCAGCTCGCATCCATCCCGCGGAAAGCACAGGAAAGTAAACCCGGTGAGGGAGGTACCACTCGGGGCAGTGGTGGGGACGAGAGGCCAGGCCTGGCCTGGCCGGGCCGGGCCCCATTCCCCGCTCCCCCGGGCCACCAGTCGGGGCAGGGGCCGGGCCCCCCGCGGCCTACCTGCCGAGCTCCCGCAGCGCGGGGATCATGGAGGCCATCTCCAGGCCCTGCTCCGCCATGCCACCCGCTTCCACCCGCCTCCGCTGCCCGCCGCCTGCTCGCCCGCGCCCCCCGGCGGCGCTCCGCCCTCAGCCGCTTCGCGCCGGGCTCCGAAGGCGCCGCCACGGCCGCTCCCCGCCCCCTGAGGCCCGGCCCTGCCGCACACAGCCCCACTCCCCTCAGGCGCCCTCGGCGCCCTGACCGCCCGCTATCGGGCGAGGCGTGAGGCGGGCCGCGGCGGTCCCGCCTCTGCTACCTTCACGCCCTGCCATTGGCCGTGGGAGCTGCCCGTCCGCTCTCCCCGCCCTCCTGATTGGCCCCGCCTCGCCCGCCGGCAGCAGGTGGTGCGTGCCCCGCGGGGCGTGGCGGCAGAGCGGGCGGCGGCGGCTCAGGTAGGGAGCGAGGGAGCCCCTCAGGGCTGCGGGGAACTGTTGCTGGTCAGCTTCTTTAACAGGCGGCTGGTCTTGTCCTGATAAACTCACGTAGGCTGCTTTATTAAAAATAATAAGCTGTGTTGGTCTTATAGGGATTGCTGACATAGGAAGGGGCTGGAGGACTTCAAGAAACTGTAAGACATAACTGGGTTTTATCTTTTTTTTTTTTTTTTTTTTTTTTTTTTAATAAGTGTTGTAGTGTTTTCTGGTACCTGACTTTATTACCCTTTAAGAGTAATTCCTAGAGAGAAAGCGAAATCCATATTTCTTTCCATGCTTTAAGTAGTACTTGGGTGCGCCAGGAGGACCAGGTACGTCTGGGTTTTATTTTGAACACAAAATTTTCTGTGTGATTCGGATTAAGAAAAACTTCTTCAGACAACTTAAAAACAGCATTCTGAATGCAAACGTCCAAGCCTGAGACAGGCTTGGAAGAAAGCCTTCTTGGCTAAGAAAGGTGTGACTTGCACTGCTTGCTAATTTGATGAGTTAAAATCCCAGAGACATAATCCTTGGTAAATTTAGGAGAGACGGCAAGGTACCTGCTGGGACGGTAGACGAGTCTGAACAGGATTCTTTAGCTTTCAATCTGAAGAAATAGGATTAATTTATTGTATTTTACGATGTTATTTCTTCATTTATACAGCAGAAGTGGGATTTGTGCAGTGCTGAATTGGAAAAAAGCAAAAGTACTTTTGCATGTAAGTCTCCTAACTCATCAGTGAGATGATATTAATATAGGTATTGTAGGAATTACGTCATTTTTCATAGGTAGAATGCTATGGAATTTCAAAGCGCAGTTTCTTCAAGTATTTAACAAACTACAAATTCAGGCTTCTATTTTTTTTCATCCAGCTGTAATAACTACTCATAGCACTTCCCTGAAGAGAAATCTCTGTTCTCTGTCCTTCACTGGGTGTGAGGTTAGAAGCTTCTGTTTGTTCCTGGTTTTGAAGGCCCATCCACTACATTCTGGGCAATATTGTCAAGTTCTTCCTGCTGACTGGGTCTTAGAAGACTCTTCAGTGCCCATAATAACCTTATTTTGCCCTGAGGAGGTAAGAAGTCTTCTGCATGTTCCATGTGAAATATTTTGCGCTTGCAAAACCTGGCACTCCTCGAACCCTCAAAAGATGCACCCAGTTTTGCTGCTTACTTTTCTTAAGCACACAGTAAGCAGATCAATAAACTCTTAATTCATCTCTTTGCTTCTTCCTTATCCCATTTTTTTATTGTCATCTTTATCCCCAGGAGATGGAGGGGGAGGAGATAGATAAGAGAGGGAGGTGTGTTTTCCAGCTGGAGAGACTGACTTGCTGCTAATGAAAATCGTGTGCCTTTAGGTCATTTTGTATTTTCTTTACCAATGAGTCTTGGGTGCGCAGAGCTTGCAGCTTGCAGAACTCAGGGAAATCGGTGCAGGTAGGTAGAACTAAGTATCAAATCCAGTGTATGGGGTGTTAACAAGAGCTATGCCAAAGCTGACTTCCCCCTTGCCCTTGGGTAGTCCTATCACTTAATAGTTGTGTGATACTTCCACACCCAGGTCTCTATCTTTTTTGGCTTTCGTTGTTTCTTTACCATGTACCTCTGCAGGTCAATGTACTTAGTTTGAGACACTAAGAAAGACTGATTCTGCCTTGGACAAGCAGAACATAAGAGTGCGTTCATTGTCTTACTCCATCAGTTATTTAATTCTGAGATAGAAGTACTGTTTGTGTTGGGACTCATCCGCTCTGTGGATGTATGTGAGATGTTTCCCTGTGTCGCTATAGGGACCCCAGTTAAATCTTGTCTGTCTCCTGCAGCTAGATACAAGTGATTATATTGGGGCATTTAAATGCACACACACACACTCCTTGATGCCTTCATGAACTGTGAGACGCGATCGTTGCACAGGCAGGTTTGATGGTCAGAGGAGCTGTAGCCAAGATGGTGCACTGGCCCCTCTTGGACACCTAAGGAGTTTCATGTAATATCAAAGTGTGTTTAGGGCTTATCACTTGTGTGGCTGCTGTAATCACACCAGATTGTATGATTACTTGAAGTCAGATTTCCATATATAGCCATGGAAATGGTTGTCCTGGTAGCTGGCTGACCTTTGAACACACTGCATTGTTCATGCACGCCATAAAAAAGTGTATTCCGGCAAGCTCTGCTTTTAATCTGTGCCTGTGTTGCTTAGTCAACTTGTCTAGAGTGAAAGGGCACAGGTTGAAATTATACCTGGTCCTGAACACTGCTTTGAAGATTTAAAGTAAAATGTAAAGGTAAGAATGAAGCAAAAATGAGACTGGTGAAAAACTACAATATTAATGCTGGTTAGGACTGATCGAGATGGGTCTTAGTCCTGCAAGCATTTTTTAATGCGAATAAACCTCCTTAAGCGCTAAAGACTATTCATGAAGCAAAATTAAACATATGAGTAATTTGGAGAGAGTGTTAGATGATATAATCTTTAGGAATCTGGTGTTATTACATGGCAGCAATGACTGTTGTGGTTTTTTTTTTTCCTTGTGCACAACTTCTACTAATAAAAATGAGTTGCCTGTATACATAGGAGGTGGACTCGATGATCCCTGTGGGTCCTGTCCAGCTCAGGTTATTCTATGATTCTATGATCTTTTTGCTACTTGCTTCTTGCTTCCTTGGCATTCACTGGGCAAACACCTGACCAGTGATCACACTGTGGTATGCAAAGGGATATTAACACAAAATCAAAACTGGTATTAGTCAAGTTGAATATTAATCAAGAAATCTAGATTACTAATGGAACCAATTCTGCATGACAGTCACATCAAAACTCTTAAATAAGGGATATTTAAGCACCTCTGTAGCTACACAACTAAAGAAGGGCTGTAAAATTAAACAGTAAGGGTGACTTCTGTTTTCTGGTGTATTGGTTTGTAATAAATTGATTACGTGACTTCAGCTTTGATTCATACCAAATGCAGTCATGACTTCTGTAACTTACGATCTTTTTCTGTACTTCTAAATATAAATTACTTGATGAATTTCTGGATTTTTTTGCATATGCCTGTGCTTAGTTACAGCTATTACATACAGGTTTCTGAGGAGAATAAAGGTAGTACATCACAATTGCCTATCAGTGAGGCTGGTATTGCTAAGCCTCAGCAATAAATTATGCATAAAGCAGGTCGTGTGCTTGTACGTGTGCCCTTTTGATGGGAAAAGGATTATCAATCCACTTACAGGGTACTCTTGCAGATGTTTTGTTAATAATAATAGGTACTAGGAAAAAATTTGGTGCTGGATCTGGTATTGCCCAGCTTAATTCACTTAAAGTATATTTGCCCTTCAATCTTGTTAATAATCATTGGTAGGTTTCAGAATGGGCTATTAAAAGCATTGACGTGCAGTAGAGCTGCAATATTAGGCCATATGTTATCAACAAGATTATATCTTCCTGGATGCCAATTTAAAGGATTTGCTTGAGCTTTAGGAACTAGCTGTTTCTTTTCTAATGAGATGTTTCCTTGTAGGTTTTTATGTTCCAGAATTTTTATATTTTAGAATGCTTTTGTCTTGCTCGTTCATAAAGCCTGTCTTCTAGCTTCACATCTTCCTTTTTCCATATTTTCCCTAACTGTCCTGCTGTTTCTTTATGTGTGAGTTTATCCCCTTGTGACAAAGGCAAACGTGTGTCTGTTCTTTCCTAACCGAAAGGTAGGTCAATAGAAAATAATACGAAATCCTCTATTCCCATTGACCTGAGTATTTTGCTTCTGCAACGTTCCTAGTCCCTTCAAGCTTGATGTATGGAACCAAGATATATTTGAAACTGCTGGGAGTTTTGCTGTTGTATAGCTGGCATCAGGACTTGGCGCTGATTCCACATCTTCTCTTTTATTTTTCCCTTTGGTATCGTGATGTAGTAAGTGAGAATATAATTCATAACTGAATATAAACGTATATTTTGCTTGGCTTGTCATCATGTATATATCAGCTATTCAATTTTGTGGGCCAGAATATTTTTTACATCCCAAACTAGCAAAATGTTATAACATGGAATAAATTTAAGCCTTAGCAATGACTTCATTGGTTTAAAAGAGAGTTATCATTTGCTTGGAATTGTATCTACAGATAACTACTTCACTAATTCAAGGCCTGTTGGACAATCCTGCAAAAAGCTTCTATCTTGCTCATCTTAATCATTGCTATCTATGTATCTTCAGCCTTTCAAATGAGTTTCATTATCCTGTTATTGCTGTGTGTCTGCAGATACGTGTCACTGAAGGTACATGGAAAATACGTATCCTCTATAAGTTAGTGTTGGGAACTCTAATGTTTTGGATAAAGTAAAATGCAGTTTCATCAACATTATCCAAAATGTACAAGTGGAAATGCCACTGCAGTGGGAATTTTTTTATGTGGGAATTACTTTGACTCTTCTTTCTAACCATTCTGTTAAAATTGAGCCTGGCAAAACCTTAGTTGCCTCTCAGGGTTTGGTCACACTGTACGTTTCAGGCTGACTGTCATGGTTATTACAAAATGAGATGAAATCTTTCTAGAACAAGATAAAGCATTTGTGTTTAAATTAGAATATATTACTAAGCTGTGCTAAAATCCTGTCTGGTTTGCATTCTTACAATGCCACCTAAGTGAAAGAACAAGGCTGCAAGATCACTTGCAAGTGCCTAATGTTACCTGCAAGTGACGTGTTATCAACTGCTAGTGGGGAAACACTTCTGATGGCTCCTTTATGTGATATAATGCTTGCTGGAATGTATTGGTTATATAGCTAAAAAGTATGCCCAGATAGCACAAGTGTTAAAACTAATCTGAATCAGCATGGTATGACTGATAAGAGCTGAGGAGGGGCTGATTTGTATCAGTCTTTCCTCAAACCCCCAAGATGCTTTTTGCTCATTTTTCCTGGTAACTCTGGTTCCTTGGTTGCATTGACAAAATAGTGTTTTAGGAAGTAAATCTACGGTTGAGGAAACCCTTGAACATAACAAAATAAGTAAAGGATTAATAGACTTGGAGATCACAAGAAATCATTTTCATGAGCTAGTTTGGATTCCCGCAAGACTCAGACGGCAGGCTTTTGCTAATGGATGCTACAGGATATCTGGAATGTCTGAGTAAGCAATAACTTATCTTTAGAAGAGCTAGCTAGCCTTGAAGTCAAGATCTGACATGATGTCAAATCCATAAGCTATTCAAATAATTAGTACTCACTAATATAATATTTTATCTTCAAAGTTTTTTTTTATTTTTGTCCCTGACTTAGAATAAGAACTGTTTGGCTACTGAAAAGTCTTAGCGATGTAACTAGGGCTTCTGAAATAAATTTTAAAGCCTAACCTAAAGCTGAACTATATTCAGAACCCAATTTCTGTAAATTTTATTTTACTTTTTTTCCAGATAACGATGTAACACGTTAATAAACTGTGCAGAAGTAAATCGAGATTTAGGGCTAAACATTCATCTTAAGGTTTGTTGTGAGCAGGAAGGAAAGGCTGCATTCTGTTGTCTTACTGCAACTGCATCATGCTGTTACCCTTCTTAGCATCAAGCGGTACTGATGGATCGATAGCAACCCTTCTGCTCACTCAGTGTATTCTTTCAGTTTTATATTTTGAATCCCTGTAATGTACTTACAGCTCCAGAGAGTTGTCTTAGATTTGTACAAATGCAGAAGACATGCAAGTCTTACAGGATATACTCAAAATTATCTGGCCAAATGGTATCTTCTCTGAAGCTGTCTCTGAACCATATGAATCCCACAGCTGAGGTTTTGAATAATTTAGTTACACAGCATTTGTAGAGAAATATCTTTTTTTCTCTTCCAAACATGATTTAAATTGACAGTTGGCAGCTACAACTGTATGTTTTCTTCTGGCCTAATTAAGAACAGCAGTACCAGCAAATGAACTTTGTGTGCTCCAGATATTCTTCTAGTTGTACAGACAAAAGTGTTCACCCCACCTTACTGCTGGAGCATAAAAGCAGCCTGCATGCATGCCTCCTTAAGGCTGTAAGCTCACCAGTGGGCAGCATTTACCGTGGGCTCTGCGGAGACTGGAAGGTTTTGACATGCTGCCAGTCGCTTTTGCCATGTATTGTGGAAGACCGTCCTTTTCTCTCTAGCTTGACCAATGAAAAAAGCAAAACAAAAATAACCTATGAATTTTCCATGACAGAAAATCCTGGCTTGCTCGTAGTGTAGTAGCTGATCAGTCTAATCTTCTAATAATCTTTTGAACCATGTAGAGTTGAACAAGGAATTAGCAGGGCCATGTTGCCCTCTGATTATTAATGAAAACTTAAAAATACTCTGCTAACACAATATGCTCCCGTGCTATTTAGTGACTGCAGTCAGCTACTGTCTAAAACACCTGTGGATGTAAACTGAATTGCTGAGGAGAAGAATATGCATTTGTATTGTTACCCTTAATGATCTTCCCATGATTAACTTCTGGGGTGACCTTAAAACTAAGTTCATTAGTTAGCGTCAGCCTGTGGCTCTGGGCTGGATTTCCAGTATTTGCAGCGACCTGAGGCTCCTGCTTGGAGCCCAGCAGAGAGCAGGGCATGCTGGAGGGCGAGGGCAGGGCTGTCCTGGAGAGTGCCGCGTTGGCCGTGCCAAGAGCTCCGTCCCCTTTTGCCTCATAGGCTTGTTCACTGATAGCTTTGTTCATAATTTTGGTTTTGAACTTAGGTGCTAACTAAATGCTGTTTTCACACTTAGCCAAGAGAAAAATGATTAGTGATGTTCCAGTTGGCTTAAGAAAAAGATACATTTTCTTAAGTTACAGGTAGCATGGAGGGATAAATTCCTTAGCAAAGAAGAATGAGTAAAGTGTGTCCTACCTCTTCAACAGCACCAAATCTGGAGGAAATAGAGGCTTGGGAAAAGAACTGGCGGCCTTGCAAAACGTTGTGAAAACATCAGTAGCATTATTAACAGATTAAACAGGTAAGGTGAGTGTGCTTTGATTGTAGTAGCTGAAATGCAAGATCTAGCAAAATCAGAAAAACTGAAGCACGTATGTAATCTGTGAAATTGTAACTGGCTAAGAGTAAAATAATTTTGGCTATGAGATGGGTAAAGACAATTGCTGGGCTGGAAGCAGGTAGGTAGTGTAAAGCCGTGCTGCTTGCTGCGTTTTAATGTTTCTGGTTACTTCTGCTTCCTGCTGTGAATAAGGTGGATCAGAGTGAAGTTGCAACTATTGGACTGTAATAGCACTATCCCTTTCAGAAATGTAATACTTAAGTTGTAGTTTAGAGGGAGACCAGAAGATGGTGAGTCAGTGACTTTAACACTGCTCTCAGTTCTCATACTCTGCCTGAGCTTTCCGTAACAATTGGAGATGCTCCCTGACCTGTGCTTCATGGAGTTGAGAACTTACATGAGGGTCTGATTAATTTTGAAACAAATTTCTAGTCCTTTTGGTTATAGAGAGAGCTTAAAAAGTTAATGAGAATAATGTGAAATGTCTGCAAACAGAAGGCAGGTGTCATTCCAGATTAATACTTTTAAAATCATTTGTCATTTCATAGTTTTTTAATAGATTAGGCTATCACTCATTATTGTTTTTTGAAAGTTTGCAATTGTGATTATTGCTTCTGGTTAACTTTTCTGGTAAGTAATTAACTATCAGTACTATAATTTAATTTAAAAAAATGGAGGAGTAATTAAAGCATAACCACAAGTTGTAAATCTTGTTTGTAAAGTACTGGAGCACCCAGAAAGCTTTTCCTGTCAAATGAGATTCCTCTCAGCAGATCCTGAGTACCGAGCACGCGTGTGGCTGTGTTACAGCCAAAGTTCGTACTGATGCAGTTTCTTCAGTAGGAATTTCAGCATTTCTTTCTTAACCAAGATATAAATATACAGAAAGTTTATGCCGGAATTTGGTATAAAATAACGCCATTTTTATTCATAATTTTAGTTCTGTGTTAGCAAAAGCTGTGTGTGCATAAACCTAGCCAGAAAAAGGAGGAGATTAAGTATCATTTGCTGGTGTGTCTTTCAACTCACTTCCTTTTGCTGTTGTAAACTTGATATGTAATGTCAGCCAAGGCACAAAAGAATGACTTCAGGATAGAGTGCCTGAATTAACGTGCTTCTGTTAGTGTAGCCTTTCCATTTATATTTTAGTGAGGTTTGCTTTAGTGAAATGTGACAATGTAGTAAAAGCAAATTTAGATTAAAAAAATTACTTTTCACAGCAGTGACTTGTAATCAAGTGGGTTTTATCACCAGCTGTTTCCTAATTTCTCATCAAATGTTCTGTACGTTAATGATAGACGTTTTCCATCTAACGTGCGTTTGCGTGGTGAAGCTGCTGGGATGCTTTGGTCCGAGCTGGTACGCGCCTTGCTACAGTTTGTGGGTTCAGCAGGGTTTCTGGGTTTGGCACCCCGTGCTGTGGGGGCTGTGTTTGTTGGCTCAGCCCAGGTTGTCTCCTCATTCTTGCTGGCACCCTGAGAGGCACCAAAGTTTGGTTTTGCCTTCATGTTAATCATTGCAGCTTTTTTTCCTTCTGCCCATGGCCGGGTGTTCCGAGTTCTCAGCGCAGTTCTTCTCCCTGGTTAGTACCTCTGCGTGGATGTTCTTGCCACACACTGCCATTTTGGTCATCTCCTAACTGCAAAGCATTTATTCTGGCTTCCAGAAGAGTGCATTTGCCTGGTGGATTACCAGGTAGATGCACTGAAATGCTGTGAAGGGAGACGTTGCCATGCGTGAGGCCAGCGGAGGTAGGGATGAGGTCAGAGGTGAGGTGGTGATGCAGAACGGGCAGAGCACGAGGTTGTGCGTTGGCTGCGCCCTGCGGAGGTGCTTTGGGAAGGAGGCTCTGGCACACGTGTGTGCAGGGAAGCCAAGCAACTAGTCGGCATGGGACGTGGGTTTCAGTACATTGAACTGCCTTTTGGAGAGTACCAAGTGATCCATACGTGGGGCTGATGTGGGTGGTATCACTGGAGATAACAGAGAGGGTCATAACATGTGACGTAGTATATTGAATGGATTGAACTTACAAGAACAGACATGGTTTCAGTTCAGGGATCAGTCAAATGCTTTTGGGGCCAGTGTAAACATTATGGTGTTTATGCTTTCTAAACAGTAAACACGATAGTATTTACACAAGTGAAGTGGCTTCTTCCACTTCTTCCACCAAGGCACCTTAATCTAGCCTGACCCACGTGTGAACTCCTGGAACCTTGCTAGCTCTGTAATCACCTGTTGCTTGAAACAGAGACATTGCCACCTCTAAAATAGAAAAATTAGATGTTTGCTTTCTGAACAATACCTTTAAATGTTTAATTTTTATTAAAACAAACAAACAAAATGATGCCTTTAAACTCAGATAATAAGATGATCTGATGGGGTTACCTTATTTATGTTAACATTACTTTGAGTTACAATGGGCAGGCTTGGGAGTGTTCTTGAGCCGAGGAAAACATGTTAATGCTCAAAGTGAATAAAATTCTTCATTGCAAGTGCATGTGATTGTAAATGTGGATAGTAGTTGCTCTACTTGTAACTAAGGTATGTATCTGAAGCACCCAAGTGAAAATGGCTTCCTATAACTGTAAGCCATACAGCTCTCACATACAGGCTGCAAGTTTCAAGAGTTTTATACCAGGACTTCCAAATTTCCTTTGTGACCACTAGTTTTAACTGTATCAGTAAAAGGTTAAAATTATTCTAGGCTTTTGATAGCATGGTGGATGCTAAAGCAGCACAAAAAATGATCGAACCAGGGAAGGTTAATACCACACCAGCAAAGATCACATGTATTACATTCCTAGTGGTTTCTACAAACGTGAACTTTCTAGTATGCTGGAGGGGACAGTTGTTCTAGAATTTTTTCAACAAAAGGTCTTCTACTTGAGCTCCTGTTTTCACGGCTGTTCTCTACTCCCAGTTCTCTTGTCACTGTTCCTGCCTGTTTTTCCATGTCCTTTATTATGGTATGCGGATTTTATCACTGGGTGCAAGAGTTTCTTATTTGAAAATCCAAATATCGTACTTAAAAACGCCATAGTGAATGTCTCAATGATTGTCCAGGCATATAGTGAGATACGTAACTGAGTCCTTGAGGAATGTTTGTGATTACACTAATCACATCATTGATACACCAGCACTAAACAAGAGCAGATTGCTCCAGTCTTGGAAGAAATACCATGCCACTTGCAATGTTGATAGTTGCAATGTTTGTTAACTATAAATCCTCGTGTCTTTTGTAATCTTCTCCCAATTAAATATTTGTGTTGTTGAGGAATGAAAGAAATATTTAGAAGTATTTGAAATTGATCAGGAAGGAGGTTTAGATAACATCAAAGGTAGTTTAGATTTATGGTTTGAGGGCATGCAAATTCCTACTCTACTTTCATTTTCCTTATGTGCCTGTGCTTTTCCTGGCAAAGCCTGAGTACTGTGTGTTCGGTGTTAATGAACTTTCACCAAGACAAAGGTTATGCGTAATAAAATCAAGAATATGTGCCACTTGAGCAGATTCACTGTATCTGACCTTCAGTTTGGATCAGAGTTCTTTGAATTTAATCACGTCAGAGATTCTGTAGGGAAACTCTATTACTCACGTACCTTAATTAGCTGTTTATTATGACACAACTGTTTAGTATTTTGTATTGTATACTAAGATTCTCTCCTTGGTAATTCGTTGGAAAGCTGATATATTTGTATTACATACAAGATGACGTTCAAAATTCCTCATCTGGAAGCTTTCATTAAGCAAAATGTAAATGTAAGTGCAGTTCTTGTATTTTCTCAAAACTGTGATGACTTTGCTTTAGATTAGAGGATGTCTTGTTTTTGTATTAAAAACTGAAGTGTTGTTGCTTATCAAGGGATCTGTGGAAAAAAAAAATCTGTATTTCTAATACTGATGCACTTGTTATTTTCAAGTCCTAAACCAAAAACTGCTTGTTGCACGGATGCAATGTTGTACATACGTTTTTTCTCACCTGGAAGTGGTTTGTTAGGAGGTGCGGAGCCCAGGATACTCTGTATTACCGATATACACGGACTCAACTTTGCTGTTCTGTGCTACTTGCACAATCAAATGGCAGCTAGTGTGTTCTGAGTTCCCGTATTTATAAACATTAGCAAATACCCTAATGTGAGAAAATACTTGTTAATGCACACAGCTCTGCAGGGCTAGCGGTATTGATTTGCGTTATCTCAGTATCCCAGTTTCACAGAAATGTCGCCGTTTCAGGTAGTTGAGATTTGCAGTTGGTGACGATGTGCTCATTAATCCCACAGTTTGCAGCAGTAACGCAGGTGAGGCAAAGGGAAGCAGAGGGTGGCCTGTGACCTGCTGTGGGACTTGGAAAACTGGGAATGGCCGACCTTTGCCCTCGGCCTTCGGAACTGGAGGGGAAAGGTGCTTGGTGGCTGCAAAGAGCCATTACAGAGCTGGATTTTGCCTGCCATTCGCTATTATAGACAACTGCATGCTTCATCCAAGTGAAATAGAAGACTACAGCCTGAAAAAAAAGGTGTTGCATTGCCTGTGGGTATAAGGTAGACACAATTCAAGTTCCTGTTCCAAAGCACAGAGGGGATAAAAACACTCCCAGTTCTCTGCTGGATGTAGATGAAACTTGAACTTCTAGTAAAAATAACAAATTAACAAGATCAAAACAGGTCCCACATGGCCTGGCTGAATTTGCCCAAAAGGTTTATGTTGCTAAACTGGTAACAGTTGAGGTTTCCAGAATGTTTTAGGCAAGGTATTTCTGTGAACTCTGCACATGATAGCTCTATTTCAAAATCAGTGACATAGAGGTAGTCCTTCTGGCACAGGTAAGCTTTCCTTTGATTTTTTTTATTAGTAATGCTGAGTGCAACAATACGAACCACAGGCAGGCTGAGAGCCTGTTGAATGATGCATGTGAATGAAACTGCATGAAACTGATACTATCGATGAATTTGCATGGCTGTTCTGTATACTCAGCAGCCAAGGAAGCTGGAGGCATTTTGTTTGGCTGAACAGGTAGCTTTCTGAACTAAACATCTATCTGTTTATAATAGAGTTGTTCTTCATCCTGACATAAGTCTCACAAAATTATTCTGTTAAATGAAATTATTATTTATTTATACTGTAGTAAGTGAATTTGGATCAGGCCCATGACCTGTCTAAAAACTAAATATACCAGCTTATTGTTTTGCTATATCTTCTTGAGTCACCCATGTTTATCCTAAAGGCATAGTAGAAAACGTTGATTTTACTGTTCACCAGATTTGCTGTACTATGTTGAATAAATTCCTATAAAGTGAGTAATTAACTTGAGTGCAAGTCTTCCGGTCCTCCTTACATAAAACGCATCTTTCATTGATAAAGAATTTCTCTGGCTGGTTTGGTAGCTTTCCTCTAGCAAAGATCAGTACGTACAGTTCTGGGAGAAGCTTAAAAATGTCAGCTGCTCCCTGTCAAATTGTACCTTGTTCACTGCGTAATGCTGTGCCTGGAAGAGAGAGGAAAATTCTGTGGAGTATCAGTTTATATGTTGAAAAATGACACCTTTTCATCGTTACCATGTAACTTCCAGTAATTACTAAATACTTCTGATGGTCATAACTGTAGCCACTTATGGATATATTTTAGCCATGTTTAAAAGCTCAGGCTGAAACTCGCATGCGCCAACTCTTCAAGATAGTGAAGCTTCACCCTGACTGTATGATATTTAAGGAACTGTTCTGCTTTGTTATACTGCTAGTTGGTTGCAGTGCGTACTTCCTTGATTTTATGCAACAAAATGGAATGTTAAAATGCACTTTGCAGTTCGTATTACTCTGTTAGTAACTGTACCTAATACCTTAATTGTACCTAATACCTAACTAGGAGGTACCTAATACCTCCTCTTTTCTTTAAAAAAAATAGCAACACACTTCAGGATTTGCAATCTTTATTTTACATGTATACACGTGTCATGTTGATAGAGCTAATTACTTTGACTTTTCAGTCATCTCCTGTTTCCAAGTTACACTGGCATCCTCTTTGCTGCATTAGGTGTCTGTTTGTATACAAACAGAAATATATATGTGTATTTCTTTCTTTATCAAGCCCAGTGCTGACAGCTCGTCATTCTACAGTTATTTTTGATTCTTTATTCTACCTTTAGAGGACTATTCTATTCCACAGTTAAGAACTCTTTCAGTTTAGATAACATGACGTGTAATTCTACCCTCTTTGTCTCTTGCAGCTCTTTCACTGATATGGGAAAAACAACTTGTCCTTTCACATTGTTAAAGAATTGCTGTAGTTGGCCTCTAATCATCACCTATATATGGAGGTCAAGAATAATTGTAACATAAAAAAAAAGATCTTTCGATGTAACATTTAAAAAAAAAAAGTTGGGCAGGAGTTTTATGTTCTTGAAAAGACAACGGAAATGTGTGTGCATGTATCTGTATTTTAACATAGAGCCAAAATTCTGTGTATCAGTGGTAGTTAGTTCCAATGATTGTTTCTGCAATATGCAAGTCTTTGCTAATGTTTAATTAGCATTTCCTCAGTTACAATATAGCATTATTTTCTGTCCCTACTGAATATGGAAAATATCTGATGCACATCCTCGTTGTGAAGTTCCTTTTGTATCTCTTATACGTGGTAATGCATTCATTTCTCTCTGAAACAGGTTAGAGCTTCTAGTTTAATCTGACAATGGCTTAAATTTAGTGGGATATTTTTGTTCTGTTTTTTGTTTGTTTTGTTTTGTTTCATCTTTGCATTGAACTGTATCTCAGTTTGAGTCAAAGCTTGGTAAGAGAAGTCAAATGTTGATGTTTTGTAATTGTAGGTAGTACATATGGATAACTAATTATCGCTACCAAAGCGGTAAGTCTTCTGCACAACCGGTATTTGACAATTATGCTATTGTGGCTGTCATTAGAAACAACAGAGTGAAGGATGATGCAGAGTGCGAGTGGTATTTGCACCAGGAAAGAGGAGGTGTGTCTCTAGTGCCAGACAAAAAGAACAGCAACAAAAGAAAATAAGCTCTTGAGTCAGCATTTGTAACATCCATTGTAGTTGCGGAAGCAGCTGCAGCATGAAAACAGGGCAAATAGAATTTGAAATGAAGCTGAAAAAGAAATTGCCAATTGCCTGCAGGGATGGAGGAAACCACTGGGGCTGATTGCCAATCAGTTGCTCTGTTTTTTTTCTGACAGCCTTGATAAGAGGTCAAAAAGGAGACAGGAACTGCTGCTTGGCCTGCTAACTGCATCCCTGGCTGTTGCTCAGCCACAAATACTCTGCCACACACAAAGAAATACCACGATGATACCAACAGTAGTTTGCATTAGTGTTGGATGCGGAACATTTCCAGGAGACTCCAGTGAATTGTCTTCAGGTACAAAAAGCCTTCCAGGTGCAGAAGGCAGGCTAGGGATGGATGAATCATGTCAGTTCATGGCAACAATACTGGCTAGGGGTTTAAAAGAGGATCGAGTGTACTTTCTCAGCATAAAAACAGTGTTTGTAGCTACCCTGTCCTGGGGCAGCAGGAGATGATTTAATATCACTGCAGGCTACAGAAAATCTTAATGTTGCATGAACGCTATCAGGTGACAGAGAAACATGTTGTCTGTAAGTGAACTGATGTTAGCAGCAGGCAGGCGTGGTTCCAGTTGACACCTACTTTAGGAGGCTTGATGTTAAATCTTGTCAGCCTTGGGTGGTGATACATGTGTGCAAGGTATTTAGCCTAGATGAGAAGTTTGTGTATTGAAACTGTCTGCGAAGTCTAAAAATTTTAGACGTTTGTCTTTGCCTGCTCAAACTAGATCTCTACTGAATGCCACAACCATAATTGCAGCACTTCTGCCATTTAATTGACCGGCTAATTTACACAGTAATTATATAATAAGGTATTTAAGAGTGTCTCTCTAAAGCAGAGGAATTAGCTTTATTTATCTGCTTCATTCAAGAACAGGTGTGTCTACTGTGGTCCTGAAACAAGCAGTGTCTTTGGAAATCCAAGACTGCTATTTCCTGGAATAGAATATGGTGGGAAATTAAGTTATGAGTCATAAAAGATAAGTGAAACTAATTACATTTCAACTTCTGCAAATTTGTTTTTGATAAAATCTGATTCGGGGTAATGATAAGTAGTTTAAAACATTAACAGTATGAGGGAAGTATTGCTGTATTTTGTACCTTGGTGGCCTAATATTTCATTTAGGCTTTGACATCCTGTTTTTATATTTCAAAGGACTGTTTTCTGTCTCTACAGCTCCAGGCCTTTGCATTTTCTCAATAATTTAAATGTTTATTTTTTTTCATTTTTCCCACAATCCATTCTTTATTTTTAGTCAGGTTTCTGTACTTGCAGAAACATCTGTGTGTAAGGTCTTTTTTTTTTGAGTGTGAAGCCTGGTACATGCTGCTAGTAAGCTTAGCAAAATGGATGAGTAGGATTTTAAATCTAGTACTTAAAGATCGAGTGACATGAAGGAAAGAGACTTAACTCACCACCCACACTCAAGGCCATATCCTGTGTGAACCACAAGAACAGTCCCAGTGAAGACAGAGAAAACACTAATATAATTGAAGTAGGCAGGATTTAATTGAAATAACACACTTGGTTAAGAATTTAATCTAAAATTTAAACTAGATGCTAGTTTTTAATCTAGCATTGTGGAAGAAAACTAAACTACTCTGGGTATACCTTAGAAGCAGCAGAAACTCTCTGAGATGAGACTGAGCTGCGTATTACACAGGATTTACTCGCTCTCTGTATCTTAGACAAGTGTAAGTGTAGATAAAGAAGAGCTTACGCTGCAGTTAGGGCCCAAGTAAGCATTTTACTTAGGTACTTTGTGACAGTCTCTGTTGTGACAAACATTTTCTTGTGTTATTTTCTTGCATGGCTTGGCAAACCAGCTGCTACCTTAAAGGCTTTTAGGTGTCTCTTGATACTTGTTTTCCTTAAAACCATGGGCTCCACTTGAAGTTTGTTCTACCAGAACCTCAACTTCCAAGTCGTTTTCTTTTTGAAGGAAGCGTCTAGCTCTGGTTTCAGATGAGCACAGGCTTCAAAACATAAACCCCAGAGAGCATGATTTTGAAATCAGGAGACACTTCAGTGGCTACTGACGTGAGGCCATGGTATACCTAGTTGTCGCTGACCATAGTGGGCAACAGTACAGTGCTGTTGTGTTCTTTTTTTTTTTCTTTGGTGGAGAATTAGTTGTGTATGGCAGATCTGAAAATAATTATGGTGAATAAAGAATAAACTGCCCATCAGGAATATATTTCTTGCTCTTAAGCAAAACCACTACATCAGAAACAACCAAACCAGAAGGGAAAAAAATACGTAACTGAACAACATCAACCAAAATACTAATTGAGATGTATTTTTGTCAGTTTTTATTTATAAAACAAAAGCTAAGATGAAACTCTGGTAGCCACAGCACTGTCTATGGCATGCTGTCTGCAAGCAGAGTGTTGCATGCAGCTTCACGATACTACGATGGGTGTAATAGCAGGCTTACTTCGTGCGTGCAACTGGTGTGTGCATGGTGGAAAAAGACAAATGCAAATATAACCTTGCATATTGAGACAGCTGAGTGTAACCTCTTTATGAAATTGTACTGCCTAACAAAGGGCTGAATCATCCTGTTACAAAACCATGGGCAAAGTCTGGATAAGAGGGAACAGGCAACCACGTGCCATGGGGGGTTAATATCAGCTCTTGGGAAGGTGCTTTCTGTTTTGGTTGGCTTTCTGCTTGAAGTTGGTTGGAGAAGGTATATTCGTATTGAGATTCCAGTCATTGTGCTGAGTAAAGGCCTCTTATTTCACTCTTCAAGAGTGTTAGGAGTCAATAGGCTTGTCAGGGGATGGTAACTTCTGCAGCCCCTGGGGAAAGATGCACCAGTGTTCACCCACTGTTGAGTGTAAACCTGAATGCCTCCCCCTGAGGCTTCCTGCTGTGCGAGTGCTTGGTGCTTGCAGGACTAAATCCTAACCACTAATTGGCGATGATGCTGCATTGCACATAGAAATTATTTTCTCTAAAAACTGTTGAAGTATGAGGTGATGATATCGATGTTGGAAAATAGCTCATGTGGTTAACTGTCAGTTATTCTAGGTGGATGAAAACATCACGCATATGTAAATGGAGTCTCTGTTGTAAATTCTCAGTTGCTATTACAGGAAAGAATCGCTGGGTATTTAAGTGTGCTTTCAAGTGTTGTTTGTAATGTTGTGTCAGGCCTGGAGGTGCCATATAGGTCTGATCCCTGGCACTGAAAAGATCAGTAACTTGTATTAGTAGTATTTGGAACTGCTGCCATTTAACATCTCGTTAATTATTGTTAGGTGTAAGCAACTGAGGACGACGCTTCTTGCTGTCAGAACATGGAGAACAACGTAACTACTATCTCGCGAGAAGAGCTTGATGAGCTAAGAGAAGCATTCGATAAGATAGGTATGTTTTGGATAAGAAGATAATAAGGATGCCAATAACACTGCAGAGCCATGTAGGTGTTTGTAGACAAAATCTTTATGGATCACTTTGGTTTAATAGGGCTATGTTTTCTTTCTGTTGCAAATACTAGCTAAGAAACTAAGAATGCTTATTTAAAACCACTTGTTTTCAATGCAGCTGTGTTTCTTCGCTTCTTTTTACTTCAGCAATGGAAACAGGTAAAATAGCATAAATACTACAACTGTCCAGCTCAAAAATTAACCTATTTGCAGGATAATACATCTCAAAAATCAGTTATTGGAACTCCTTAAATCTCAACAAAATTTTGTTGTGATAAAACTTAATAAACATGAGAACATTTAATAATTTATTGACCTAGATAATTGACTCTGTTTCTGCTTTACGTGCATACTTTGAACTAGTAATTTGTCTTTCAGCTTGTTGGATGTAATTTTACATTTTAACTAAGCTAAACTTGGAGACTTTTTGATCTTGCCTTTAAAGCTGGCAGATGCTAATAATTTAACTCAATGATTTTGTATGTTTGACAGGATGTTTTCAGATTAATTTGAGTGTAAACAGAAATAGTGAGAAATTAGTTAGTGAACTGCTAACCCTTATTTCCAGATTGCAATAAACTTGTGAACATTGAAGTTCACATCTGCTTGATTTCTTGTTTTCCACAGTTCTGAGGGGGTGATGTGTAACTGTGTTGCTCGGCAAAGCAATTGAGCATATTTGTAATTACTCATAATGGGATAGCAGGGTCATTTCACAGTAATTCAAAATGATTTTGAGTGCCAGCCTTAAACTCCTGAATCACAGAAGAATTTTTGTTTAATAACAACTACTTATATATCTGCATTTGTGTTGGTTCTGATACCTGAAGGACCCAGCAGATGGACACTCATCTTTGCTTTGCCTTTCCCCCTCTACTGTTCATATGCTTTTATTTTTATGCTATTAATAAAGCAAAACCACTTAAAAAAAATGACAACAACAAAACAGTTTTCTCAACAGCAGCTGAAATGCAGTGTCAGTACCTGCAAAATAATATACTTGAAGAGAAAATAATCCTACTTGCACAAACAGGTGAAAAGCTTGTTATGGCGTTAAGGCATGGTAATCACTGTGGATGAAAATTATGGAACAGCTTCAGCCAAGAAGAGTCCTAAATGATAGGACTCTCCAACTCAGTAAAGAGACTGTTGGGAAGCTGTATATTAGAAATCTGTAACACCGTGTGTTAAGGTGAACAGGAAACTGCTTGGTGTCTGTCAACATAAGTGGCATGTGATGCTCAGTAAAGGGTCAGGAAGCTTAAACCAAAAAGTAATAATATTTATTCATGGCAAATAATAGAACTGTGAACTCATTGATTTAGTATGTTTTGAAACAAATAAAGGCTAGAAATGCTAAAGAGATAAGATGTGTCCGTGGTTGATAATTAATGAGTTTGTATAGAACAACCATCTTGATGCAGCCTGTAGCTCAAGGTGGCTGTAGCTTCCAGGAGCTGGAATGACAGACCAAAGAGAAGACCACTGCATACACGTACCAGTCCAGTGAGCAGTAGCCGATCTTACCAGCTGCCAGTAGTGTTTTGGTACAGCTTTTCTATTTGTTTGTTTTTCACCATCTGCATTCTGCTCGCTGAAAAAGCACTTCTTTCTTTCTATAAAGCATCAAAATTAAACATCATCTAGGTTTTCTTCTTTTTCCATCTTTTCATTCTCAATGTTTTTGTGAATAAATTGCTTGCACCTGCATTGATAAACTGCAAGAAAAGCAATGTATTTGTCTTTGCTTGTCACCGTGGAAACTTACCCACAGTGAAAGATGAGCCCAGCGAACTAACATAGCTGGTAATCTGAGTGAGATTGCGAGCATGTCCTCTGCTTCTTAGACCATCACGGTTATTATGTGTGTTGTTACGTGTCTGACAGGTAAGCCAGACAATGGATGGATTAATCTGTATACAAGCATGAAGTTTCTCTGTGCAGTGATCTGTGAATTGTTGGTAGTATGCAAAACATAAAAAGACAGTAACATTTACTTTTTTTTTTGTCCTTTCATCAGCAGTGAACTGTGGCTTCTTTATGAAGCTGTACAGATGTGATGTAGTGTAGTATGGATTACAAGAAATTACTGAATAACAATTAATTATGGGTGGAGATAAAAGTGTATATTTTTTTACTTGCCCTTCTATAATGTGATATGTATTCATTCACTCTGGTATTACTGGCAGAGTTCTGATATCAGAAAAAAGCATTTACTGGTCTTTTAACCCGTAAACCTGAAAAACAAAGTGGGAGTTCATTGGGGTGTTACAAGAATGACTAGGTCACCTTATTCTGTTTCTGACTCGTGTCAATTCAATTTTTATAGTTTCTGCTGTGTTGTTGTGGTGTTCATCATGAGTAGCACAAAAGACCAACTCAGTCTAATTTGTTAATTTATTTTTGAGCTATACCCATTCACTTCACAATGGTGGAGCTATACCATACCTCATGTTAAGAAGAGCTTTCTGATCCTCTTGCACATGGACATCCCTGACGTGGTCTTGGGAGTCCAGCGTAAATGAAGGTAGCAGTACGAATTGCTACCAACAGAGCTAGCTAATAGGTTAAGAAAGGTCACCTTTAATAAACAGATGCAGATCATCCTGGATTTATTCTTCACAGTTAAGCCTTACCACATCAAAAGTTTTGAAGAGCAGAAAACGTCTGCCAGGTATTAGGATAAGAAACAAAATGCAGAGTCACGTAGAGTTCTTGTGTAAGCAAGACAAGTGGCTCTTGTGTAAGCATGCTGTTCTAACAACAATTTGTCTCCAGTCCGAGTATACTGACTGCAGGTAGAACCATACTGACAGAAAAAAATGTAATATTTGATCTTTCTTTCATTTGAAGTTTTTGTTGAAAATTTTGTTGGCATCTTAAAGCTTATTTTTTGCTATTTAAAAATTTGCTATCTTGTTATAGCGTGCTTTGGTATTATAGCATAGTTCCTGTGAAAATACAGAGCAGGCTGTCTCACCTCCCAGCCAATTATGTGTCTAATACCTAAGTATTTGTTCATGCTTGCTTATGTATGTAGTGAAGTCACAGGAAGAAATAATCTTTTCCTATGTATATCTCTTGCACTTGATTTATTCTCAACAGATGTTATGCTAGGTTCTTTTAAGTATAAAGCCAGCTTGTGTTTTTGCTTTGCAGATATTGACAACAGTGGGTATGTCAGTGACTATGAGCTTCAAGATCTGTTTAAAGAAGCGAGTCTACCCTTGCCTGGTTACAAAGTACGGGAGATAGCAGAAAAAATCATTGCAGTAACGGACAGCAACAAAGATGGGAAAATCAACTTTGAAGAATTTGTCTCTGTAAGACAATTCTTTTGGACTTTTCTTTAATTTGCAGTACTTTGGTTTTAAGAATCGGTCTTTAGAAAATGAATAAGAACTGGTTATTTAGCTACTACCTAAAGAATAGAATTAGATGGTCTTTAATACACAACTAAGCACTAGTTTGAGCACGGGAGGGTTTTCTGTGACAATTTACAGTGTCCTATGTAATTTTTTCCAGTCTTTGAATTTTACTCTTCCATTTGATTTAGTAAGTCTCATTTGGGCAGCATAAGAAAACGTGGTAGTTCAAAGCAGCCCTTCTTCTTACTTCCTCAAAAATGAAGGGCTGGACTATGTATTTTTAGAAAACGTTTGGTCTAACCTTGTTTTGGTAACAGAGTAGTACCTTGGATAATCAGCCTCTAAATTCTCCTAGTGATCCGCTAATGCTTGTGCTATTATGTTCAATCTCTATAGTAATGGCTACTTTTTATATTAGGAATGAGGAAAATTTTTTCACTGCAAGCAAGCAACTTTGAAGTGTTTAGATGTTTTTTAAGTGTGGGTCACAATCTAGTGTGCTTTAAGAGAATCAAAATCTATTCAAGCTGTAGGTTTATCTGTGTGCTTGGGGATGGTTAGTTTCTGTTTTGACTTTAGAGTACTGCTGCTAATTGCATCAAGTTGCTCATTTAGTTATTCCTGTCTCTATTCAATAATTTAGTTTGCACAGTTTCATAGGGGAGCTGCAATTATTTGTTTCCAAGTATAGAGTTTGATGTGTTACCTATTGTTTATTGTCAGTTCTGAGACCTCTACAGTGTTTGGGCAAATTCAGAGTATATCCTATATGGTTTACATTGTAGGCTCTTGGAAAATACTATCAGTCACCTTGCTTAAAGGTGTGTAAGTTTTATGTGGTAACCTTTTACTGTAAAGCATATGATGACATAAGCAAAATAAGTATGTTCTAGTTGTGAATCTGTTTTCAAGAGTTAATGTATATAACAGAGAACGGCGTTCAGGTTCTTTATTGACTCTAGATAGAGGGCTGATATGATTTAATACGTAAGTAGCTATTTGAGGGTGTAATTAATCATAATGCTCTCTGTCTTTCTCATTGCAGTTAATTCAGGAATTGAAAAGTAAAGATGTTAGCAAATCTTACCGAAAATCAATAAACAAAAAGCTGGGTATTACAGCACTTGGAGGAACATCCTCAATATCTACTGAGGGGACACAGCACTCTTATTCAGGTAATAAATAAGCATGAATAAATTTTGCCTGACGGTGGAGACCCTTTAAATTTGCACTAGAGATGGAAAAAGAAGAAAACTGGAAAATGTTGCTTTTGAAAGCAAATTAATAAAGAGAAAGCATGTGGAGATGGACAAGACAAATTTGGGTGGCACTTTGTTAAAAGGTGGCTGTTGAATTTGTCGCTAGCTTCATGCTGCACTCAGAGGTAAATTAGGCATTTTTGCCAGAGTGAAAAATGAAAACAAACACTTGACAGAATATGGGGCTGCAGGTCAAATGTTCCTTTGGCATAATGGTAGTAACTAGACTTAATTTTTGCCTTTGTTACATTTTAATCTATTCTCTATTAATTACAGATTATTTTAATGCTGTTTTTCTTTTCAGAGGAAGAAAAAGTTGCTTTTGTTAATTGGATAAATAAAGCTCTACAAGATGACCCAGACTGTAAACACCTCCTTCCCATGAACCCATCGGATGCTAGTCTTTTCAAATGCCTTGCAGATGGCATCCTCCTTTGGTGAGTCAATGGCTGCACGAAAGAGAAGAAAGTCATCACCGAGGTTAAGTGCTGATCACAGTGAAGTGAATTGGAAAACTTTTGATAGGTTTCAACATGGGGACTCAGCTCATAAATATGGTAACCAATGTGTAGGATGGGAAAAATCTGTTTGCCTATAGAAATACTATTTTTAGTAAATTTTTATGCGACTCTGTGCATATATTATAGAAGTGGTTTCCTCTTCAGATCCATTATCATCAATGCCAGATATGCACTGGCAGTTTGTGAAGGAGATAATTACACAGTTCACATATTCATTAGCCAGAAGGATCAAATATTCCAAATTGCAAAGATTTTCAAAGTTAATAAATACATTTACTAAATGTATTTAGTAATGGGAGTAATATTTAGTAATATTTTAGGATGGGAGAAACAGAAATCGGACTTAAATCTGTGGCAAAACATCATATAGTAGATCCCTAAACTCTAGTCTGCGGTAATTTTATAGTTAGTGACTAACAGTACTTCTGCACAATGGTAACAGTGGATAAGCTCATTAGTGGTGATGTGAATTAGTATTTGCGGTTGTTGTAAATGTAAGAAATGCAGTGCAGAAGAATTAGTTATTGTATAAACATTTACACCGGAGACTATTTAAATGTCAGTAATTTACGGTCATAATCACTGAGGATCTTTTTGACAGCATAGACATGCTCTATTACTTAAGTATAAATCCAATTGCTCAAATTTCTTTAATTGAGTAGTACACAGGTGTTTCTGGATGAACGTCCAGAAACGTCCTTTAACAAGGAGAAAAGATTTAATGAATGAGGTTGTCTTTTTTAATCTTGTCAGACATTTACAACTAGTTTCAAATGTTCGTGTTTTAACCAAATAATGAAGCATGTTTTCTGAGAAGTGGAAGTTTGAATAAACTCTGGCTTTTCTTCCTTAGCAAAATGATTAACTTTTCACAACCAGATACAATTGATGAAAGGGCTATTAATAAGAAGAAACTCACTCCTTTCACTATATCTGTAAGTACTGCACAGATAGGAACTTGTCACAAATGAGAAAGTAAAATATATTTTTATAGCTTTGTTTTAATGACAGTTACTTTGGTGAAATAATCCTATGTATTTTAAAATGTCAAAGCGTGAAATCGTGTTCTTTAACAAACTCAACTGAAGTCTTCTGTTTCTTAAATGGCTTACAGGATAGCTTTGTTTTCATGCTTTCCTTAGTTCTTTCACTATGTTCCTTTTTGCTTTACTAAGAATCTGGACAAAATAATGTTACATTTCTGAGTGGATGTCTGGGTCAAACTTAGGGATACAATGCAGAAAGTATCTGCATAGCTGTATGCTATATGCTAAGATGATGTGTTTTCAGTAGCAGAGAGTGGCTTGGACAAAAGATGAGAAGCTCTATGGTTTTTCGGCTGTGTATGAGCCATAAAATAGTTGAGGAGAACCTGTTTTTAAGAAATTATTTTGGATATGAGAAAACAGGTGTGGAAGAAGGAAGTAGATTCTTAAGTTACCAGCCTAAGGAGAAAATAAAATTCTGTTTAAAAGCTTCAGTTACTGGACAGACTTTTAATTTCAGATGGTGACATGAAAATATGGAAAGTTAACACCACATTCTAAATCCTCCAATTGGGTCTTGTAATCTCTACTTGTTTGAGGGATATGTGTCAGCAAATACGATAATACACGTGCTTGTGCTGTCCCTGTAGATAAAGTATGACACTGGAGAGGAAAACGAGTAATATGACACCTGCCTTTTTTTTTTTTTTTGTAATATTTCATTTGCGGCAATCATTAGCTTCGCTTTCAGTGTCAGCATGTTGAATTGCTCTGATTTTTGAATGCTGTTCAATCGTACTTAGAGTTGCTTGAATAAATGTGTCAGCCCGTATAAGAGCCAAGGTAATGGCTGTGGTGGCAGTAATGTCAGTAGCTTCCTACACAGGGCAAAATACCATATAAACACATTTTTCTACTGGATGAGGTCCCTGGTATTTTGGGCAATATTGTCCAATTTGTGTATGTGATACCTGTGAAATACAAATAAGACTGATCAGCAATCCAAGCAGTGGAAGGTGATCCACAATTTTTTGGTGGATTCACATTAAACGTTGCCAATGATGATATCCAATAAATTTTGATAGGACACGTGGTGTTTCCCAAAAAATCTCTAGGGTGCACTGGGAACCATTCAACTAATCCATAGGTTCTTATAGCTTCAGACGCTTAGAAAATTAGACACTTAAAAATTCAGACACTTAGTAAATTTGTTCATATTAAATCTACAAAGATTCACAACCTCATAAGTTTGTTAAATGTTGGTATTTTGAATAGGAAAACCTAAACTTGGCTCTGAACTCAGCATCTGCTATTGGCTGTACAGTTGTCAATATTGGATCACAAGATTTACAAGAAGGAAAACCCCACTTGGTATTAGGGCTCTTGTGGCAGATCATAAAAGCTGGTCTTTTTGCTGATATTGAGATCTCCAGAAATGAAGGTAAGTACAATACTAGCTATTGTAATGTGTACAATTTGTAATTAACTGCTTTGAAACCATGATGGCAATTATTTCAGCCTTTTTTCAAACTTCTTTTAGCTCTAATTGCTTTGCTAAATGAAGGAGAAGAACTAGAACAGTTACTGAAACTTTCACCAGAAGAGCTCTTGCTACGCTGGGTAAACTACCATCTGACCAATGCAGGATGGCAGAAAATCAGTAATTTCAGCCAAGATATCAAGGTATGTAGTTATCACTCTGATAATTGAACATAGTGGTATTAAAACGTACTGTGCATAGAAACAAATGAGCCAGATCAGAAGTATTTAGAAAAATACTAGTCATCTGCTTTTTCTAGCTACAGGTTCAGCCTACATTTTTCAACACTGGAAGAACATGATTTTGATCTCATCTATCCTAGTCAGTTGTTCATGCCGTGTATTATCACATCACAGTGCCAAGTGAGCATTTCCTGCAAGCCCATATTCAAGGCAGTTCTAATGTTCTCAGTTTGTTATTAGAGTTACTTAGGGAAATTTGCGCTACCCTGTTAGTTGCCCTTTTACTTGGCCATCCTTCTCTGTTTGTGGGTTTGTACAGAAGAATAGGAAACCACTTCTGGAAAGTACAGAAATTTAGAGAGCTGTTTGGAGTAGCTACTGATTCTTGATCCAACAAGCGAACAGCCCCTCTCAATCACTGTCGTGCTGGTTTGCCACTTTACAGACCCAAGGGGACTGGAAGCCGTGCTGGTTCTTTGTAGCAGATGTCAGGTCTTTGTAACTCTTCTCTTGTTTTCAGTCATTCTGCATAAGGTATGCAGAGTCCTGTAGCAAGTCCTGTTCAAGAGAGAGGAAAAACTCAAAAGCAAAGGAGCAAGTTTCCTTAAGGTGGTGAGACACCTTCTCAATAAAGAAAACAATTACGGTTATTTCTGGTTACATCTTTTCAAATGCCACCAAGAAGGCTAGTATTAAAGCTAACTAGGGTTTTATATGGAAACTGCTAATATAGTAAAGATCTTTCATTCTGTGTAAGAGAAGTATATGCTTCTAAAATTAGTAGGTTTGCCTTTTAGTTTTATGGTTTCATAGTGGCAGGGGAGCAGAGAAACATACTTAAAAACTGCATCAAATAAATCTAACTTGTCTCTATAAATTAATCTTAAAAGAGCTACTTCAGTCTTACTTTTTTTAATTCCACTTACTTAGTCCCATAAAAAATAGAAAACTTTAGGAAACAATTTGAAAAGAATAGTGAAGGAATGAAATACAAATACTGAAAATAAGATCCATGTTCCTTTGTAGTTTTTTTTTTTTGTGGGTAACCTATACAAATTTATTTATCTTAATTGCAGCTGTCTATTCCATATCCAGCAGAATAAATGTAATTAACATCATCCAGAAAAATCAGCTTACGCTTCTGTTCTTTCATCTGGCTAAATAAGTCCTACGTGATATATGATAGTAAAATGGCTGTATGACCTCATCCATATTCACTGTAATTAGAGTGCCATATTTTGGCTTCTGTGGCTTTTGAATCAGACTGCAAGAGTAGTAAATGACTATCAGAGGCTACGTATTTTTTCATTTTCTTAATACTATGTTGTGTGTTGTAGGATTCAAGAGCATACTACCATCTGTTAAATCAGATTGCACCCAAAGGAGATGACCCTGATGAAATACCTGTTAAAATTGACTTTTCAGGGTTTCATGTAAGTATCCTGAAGTTTAAAATAAATAAATAAATAAAAGTTTGGAATTATCTGAGACCTCTGTATATGTATCCAACATCTTGGTTGCAAAGCTGTTCTGGAATTGCCTTTTGCTTTTGCAAAGCATACAACAGCTCAGTCAGATCATCCAGTGTCATTGAAGATTAAATGAGAGAAGCTTGAGTCAAGTTCCAGGACAGTGCTGAAACGGAATTATGCAGCCTATAGTTTAAAATTTGGAACTGTGTTTTACTTAGTGTGCAAGTGTTACATTACTTTTACATTAGTGTGCAACTGTTTGGTGTTTTCAGTTGGATCCGCCAATATGAATTTCACAACATCCTGCTTCGGTTCTGTTCTTTTGGAATTCAGGCAAGGAGAAAAAAGCTGACTTACAAACTTCGTGATCTTTCCTCAACGTAAACAGAATTCGGAGATAACGTGAACCTTTCAAGTAACTAGCAGGAAAGCGTAGCAACTGCCAAACTTTAAGTTGCAAAGGGCTAGAAGTGCTGAAAATGGTTATCTAGATGTCAAGAACACTTTTCTTTAAGCCGCTACATAATGCTGGTTACAAAGATTACTTAGAGAATGTTTGATGCAAAATTGAACTGGCTGCCTAAGATACCTGTATCAATCAAAATCTTATTATTTATTATAATGAAAACCCAGTTGCAAAACTATGCATGTATAATTTTTGCTTATAACTGAGCTCTAGTCCTCTCAAATTCCTTCATGAAGAGAGATCATTTTGTTGCCTTTTTCTTTTTTTGGGGCGAGGGGGGGAGTGAGAAAGGATAGTGTTTTTTTGTTGGTGGTTTTTTCCTTTGCAATTTCCTATAGTTTATTTGATTGTTTCCTGTAATGGACTATAAGCTAGTATGAATAATGTGCAAGCTTGTTACAGAGCAAGGTTCTGGCTGAGCGTACCAGTGTTGAATTAATGACTCTTATTTCATTCTAAGAGTAAATCAGTTGCTAACTGATTTCCCTTGAAATAGTAATTTTTAATCTTGTGAAGATCAGAGGCAAAAGGTATATGTTACATGATTTTGAAGACTTGCGTATTTTAGGTAGATTCGTAATAAAGATTAATATACCAAATACCTTTTCATTACACATAGGTTACCAACTAAAAAAATATAGAGGCAAAAATAATCTGTCACCTGGTCTTTCTTTTGATATCACATCCAAACTTGGTAATGGAGGGTTTTGAGATCATCTGATCATCCATAAGCACTGTTTATGAGAATGCCAGTTTGAAGCAGTGATTATGAACCTATAGCAGAAATACATTTAGTAAGGGTATCAACAGCTTGGAAACAGAAACATAACCACTCACCTCTGTCTGCTGTGATTCACTGGGCATGCTGAACAGGCAGCCACAGAAATGAAGGACAGAAAGAAAGTAGAAGGAAGAGGGGAATTGTTCAGGTCTGTAAGAGCTAGCTTGGGCATTAGGGGAATGAGGGAGACACAGGTCAAGATTGGCTAGACTGGAGCTTCAGTCAGAACATGCTAGTGTTTATTACAAGTTAATGTTTTTTTTTTTATTTTTATTTTTTTCTTTTAGGAGAAAAATGACTTCAAGAGGGCTGAATACATGCTCCAACAGGCAGACAAATTGGGCTGCAGGCAGTTTGTAACTCCAGCAGATGTGGTTGCAGGCAACCCTAAACTCAATTTGGCTTTTGTTGCAAATCTCTTTAACACGCATCCAGCCCTACACAAGCCTGACAATTCATCTTATGATCTCAATTTATTAGAAGGTACTCAACTCGCTAAGCATATAGGAGATAAGAATGCTAATGACTTCTGTTTAAGTATTCTTTCTAGGTTGTGATAAAGGATCCCTGTGTGATGGTGCCTGTGTTAAACCAGCATATAGAGCTTTTTCATAAGCTTTCAGCATAAGCCTGTAGTAGAAGTCCTCATTAGCTTGACCAGAGGCTATTCATGAATAATCTCTTATTATTCACTTGCAGGAGCAAAGCCTGTTCTCTTATCCCTTTTCCATGTTCCTGTGCTTCTTGCCATAATGTTTATATTTTAGCTGATGCACAAATACAGTTTTTCCTAATTTGGAGTACTATATTATGCAACTGTCTTTTAAAATCTAATATGTCTCCTAAAGTACTTCTCATGGGTTGTGGTTTTTATATACATGTGTGTATAGCTGGTTGCATTTTGAAAACTGGAAACTGATGAATTAAAAAAAAAAAAAAAGCTTCTGTATAAATGGCCTGTACAAGTCTATTGCACCAACAACCTGTATGGATCCTAGCATTTCTGTGAGCTAGTACTGTGCTTGTATTGTGCTGTTCAGATCCCTAATGCTAGAGATAAAGGAATAGTAATCCTTGGCTGTTACCCTTTCTGTGGACCAGCTAATCTAGGATAATGAAACAGTATAGCCAGTGTATTTCAGTTGTTCACTGATCTCAAAGGAAAGGCGAGAGTGAGGGTTGCTGCACTTGACAGAATCATCAACAATGTTAACACGTTGCTCTGCACTGCCTGCTCTTGCTTTCCTTATACTGTTCCTATCAGGTTTCTTTTCCATCTAGGTGAGTCCATCTTCCTTTGCTTCTAGCTTTTTCATAGGTTTCCTGCTCTGCTGCAACCCTAATTCATAAATCTTGTATCCCTCAGACCACTTCTGTTTCAGGCTTCCCGCTTTTCTGGTTTTATGGGTGCCAGCTTTGGTAGAGGTATCAAAGCACAGGAGGCAGTCGTCTTTTTCCAGCCATAACATCCCTAGTCCTTGCTGTCCATGACAAATGATTGAAGAAAAGCCTTGCTCTTCCTCTGCTGCAATTTTATTGGAAATATATGCTTTTAGAATTGTGTGCAAGAGCTGTGTGAAAGTAGAATATGTAATCACCAAATGCTAGAGTACTGTTCTTTAATGGTAAATACAGGCCAAATTTAAGTTGCTTTTTATAGTGACTATTTTAGAGATGGATAACCATGACAGCATTATCTGTTTAAAGGCAAGTAGAAGACTCTTCTCTGCCCCTAAATAATACCTCCTGTGTTGCCATGTAGATCTAAATTATCGATAGTTATTTCAGCCAAAAGACAATGTTGTTCATAATGTTTCGTTTGTTTGTTTACCGTTAAGTCCTGTATATTGGCTAACCTTTTCTCAAAGTAGTGTTAGACAAAATGTAATTTGTTTCTTTATAGTGTCGTCATAGATGGTCTGTTGTAATCTGACTCATAATTTATAATACTTTCCTATTTTGCTTCATGAAATCCAGATTTGACCCCTCCTAATGTAGGTACTGTATTTAGTACTTTTCTGTACTCTGTTAAAGTATTTATTCTGCATTTTTCTTGGTGTGATTTTATCTAGTGTTTTAATTGTCTTTGTCCTTTTCTGCTGGTTGATTTTCTGCATCATTCTTGTATTTTTCTATTGCTTTAATATTAAATTTAGTATAACTCAGAAGAAAAAAAGCATAGGTCTAACATGATGCATATAAAATGGGGGCAAGATGTGAACAAATCAAACACCGTATAGTTCTTTCTGTGAATCTAACCAGCAACGGCCATCCATAAGCTAAGTTTTAAAGCTCTAGACTTGTACGTGGGTGAGTAGAGCTTCTGGAAAGCCTTAGTTTTCTTGCATTAAATTCTATCTTTTCCATGATTATTCCACCCCAAAAATATGGTGTGGCTGTTCTTTTTTGGTTTAAAGCAACAAACACTAGGCATAAATTGGAATTTAGGCTGATAATACTGATAATATGTCTGGTGATGATCACTTGTATGCAGAGAGCATATCCCTCAGATATTTTTCCAAAAGGAAATAAACATCTGATACTATGTGGGGTGGGAGGAGGAGGATGGAGTCCTCAGTAAATGCATCACCCTTAGATGTTGCTGTTGCTCTGAGGAAATTCTCACTTATAGGAAAGGCACCAGAGTTTGGGATCTAAATCCAGAAAGCTGTGCTCTTGAGGGGAAGAGAACATGGCAACATGTCCACCCATCTTTTGTCCAGCGTACATGGTATCTGAGGCTGTTTTTGAGTCTGCTGGTAGCCTTCAAGACTGTTAACATGAGAGGCTTAACTACTCCCACTCGGGCCAGCTGAATTTAGGGTGGAAACTTAAATCTTAAGCTCTGTTGTCTTTCAGAGAGAATCTCAGGTATTGGAAGCCCTTTGAATCTTGACCCCATCCTTATTGCTACTCCTCATTCAGTTCCATAGTATAATGATCTCAGAGAAGAAAGAGATGGCTATAAATATAAAGGATACTACCAAATTTGCTCCTCTCTCTTTTGTGTAGCTCTGTCCCTTTTCTGCAGTTTTCCTATGATTTTGGCTATCTGCTGCACCACTCAGCAGAAGATATGCTCCTGATAGGATCACAAGGTATATTTTGCATAAAAGAATGGAGAGAAAAAAAATGGTTCTCAGCCATCTGGAAGACTTAAGAACATTTACATGTTGCATGATAAAGGGATTTGTTTAAAGTGGCGTATTAAACACACTGTGCTGGATTCCTGCTAGACAAAATGGAGTTTCCCAGCTTGCATGCTCTTGGTCTTGCTTGACTACTTGGGATTCTTTTGGCATTGTTAAGCATGTGTTGTAAAAATCCCAGTCTGAGTACAGTTGCTCAGTAATTTTTTGTAGCTATGCTTCTAGTAAGAGTTCATTAATTAACCTGGTTGTCATCTTTGCAATGGACAAGTGTCCTTAAAAGCACTTTGTGGTCAGTTTTTAGGCACTGTAAACTAACCCAAAGATCTGTAAGCCTAAAAACATAATTAAAGCAAAACATTAAAAAAAAAAGTGACCTTAAGTACCTCTAAGGTACTCTTATGCTTCTATTTTGATTTTCTTTTCTATGGAAAAAGGCTGATGTTGTTATTTATCACAAAATGTAATCCTTTATTGTCTTAAGTTTTGCTTTGGGAAGAAATATGTGAAACAAAGGTAACTGCCTGAAGACCTTGCAGAATAGTATATTTCTTTCAACGTGCATTCATTCATCAAGGAATCTTTGGTAACTTTTGTAAGTGAATCTGAAACAAATACCAGGCTTAATTCCATATGAAAGATCTCATAATTCAGGAAGAAAATACAGCAGTAAGATGAATATAATCAATTTCTTATTAACTGGAAAGTAACTGGTAAACTGGCTGACAAGTTTTTTTTATATATATATAAAATGTGTTCTATTGGAACATGCTAGTTACAACTGAAGTATCTCACAGAAATATCTGAATTTGTTATGTTTTCGATAAAATCCATTTTCAAGTCTGGGTATTTTTATATAGAAAAGAAGTTCTAGATTAAAACTGTAACCTCTGTCTAAAAATAGAGCCATAACATCAACTTAATGGAAAAACAACATTAAGGAGGTGTTCTTTCTAATCTAATGATGCACATGTTTAAACATCAACTTTGCTTTGCAAAAACATTAATTGTTCTGTAGTCAGCATGAACTGCGGAACTAAATGAGGCTGTTTTCATGCTACATAAACCTCATTAGATGAACTCAGTGCCATTATCCACTAAGGAGCAGGTGAAGAAAAATCTTCAGATTTTCATGTTTCAGCTCTGTGAAATCTGTTCTGTCATTCTTTGTGGAGAATTTCTCTCTCCCAGCGTCCTCTCTATTTTCAACTGGATTATAAGACCAACAGAACAAAACAATGATTTTACTGCAAGCCTGTGTATTCAGGCTAAATATTTTCTTAATTGGTCTTTGATGTAAGAGGAAATGGCTTATGTAGCATTGATTCACATGTAATTGGCCACAGATTCATTGTTAAATTTAAGTAATGTTGTGTGTAGAAAATTAATGTATTACTGTAAGCTGTAACCGTATAAAGAAAGAACATTGGTTAAGGGACTTGTGATTATAATAAGACCAACCTGTCAGGAAAATTAACGTTTTTTTTTCTGCTGAATTTTCTGCATTTCTCATAAGATGGAAAGTAACTGGTAGGATTGCTGGAAGGCTTTTACAAAATCTATTCTGCTGGAAAAAGTCAATCACAAGTGAAATTCCCAACAGTTCCAGAGTTGCTAGTTAAATCTGCAAGAATAACTAGCCTGTTTGGCAGTGCATACAGCTTCATATTTTTATTAGTATAATACTGCCCTGCTGAGCCCCCACTGTTAAAAACTGAAAAGGTGAGGTTTGCTGCTTTGGAGGACCTTCACAAATTAATACTAGGGACTAGGAACTGTGTGGAGAGAGAAGTGCAGTTTTTGCAGTTTGACACAATTGCATTGTGTTAATGTTAACCTTTAATAAAAATGTGATTTCAAATAGATTTAAAGATAGTGTTGAATATACTTTCCGCTGATTATTTTAGTTTTAGGAACTTTAGTCATTAACTTTGTTATTACTTATCACCATTTGCACCATTATGTATTCATCATCTAAAACAAAACCAATAAACAGGCTATTTCTGTATTTTATTTTTTTTAAGATACATTTATACACACACTCACACATAAAGATGGACCCTGTGCTCTATGGCCTTTTGCTTAGACCTGAGGGACCCTGAACTTGATAAGATCACCTCTACTTATTGGCCTTTAGGGACTACTATTATGGAAATGATGAACTTATTTTTAAGGAGGGGAAAAAAAAAAGACCGTAGTGCAGGAGCAGTAACTTGTTGGTTGTATGTATGCAAGCCATTTAAACATTGCTTATTACAATATTTTCTCCAAGTAATTTATATAGAATTATATTTCTCCCTATAGGAGAAAGTAATGAAGAAAGGACTTTCAGAAACTGGATGAATTCACTGGGTGTAAGCCCATATGTTAACCATTTGTACAGGTAAGGCCTTTTTTTCTTTAAGTAGTATTTTGTTCTCCCTTGGGTATAATAAAGTAGGCATTTATAAATACCTGCTAGAATATAGTAACAATGTGAATAAAGGGAAGTTGCATTTTTACTGAAGTAGTGATTTCCAAATTTCCATACAGCATGACAGGAACTTTTCTCACTAAGCAGTAATAATTCAGATATTCCATTCATGGTTGAGAAATACTCAAGTATTTAATAAGTTCTTCATTGTGCATATGAACTTTCATACTTTAAAATATTGGCTTACTCTCATTTAGTGACCTCTCTGATGCTTTAATAATCTTCCAATTGTATGAGATGACTCGTGTGCCAGTTGACTGGAGCCACGTCAACAAACGTCCTTATCCTCTGCTCGGTGGTAATATGAAAAAGGTTGGTAGATACTCTCAAATACAATTAAGTTTCACAGTTTTGAGTTGTGCTGTTTATAGTAACCTGGATTGTCTAGATTGGAGTGTTAGTGAGACAGTCCTAGCCAAAAACAAAAAACAAAAAAACACATGGTGAGGGGAAACAGGAGGAGGGGTGAGAAAAATCTTCCAGGTATTGTGTCAAGAAATAAATAGCAATATTATCACTTGAGTTTCAAAATATTAAATGTGGCTGCCATTTGGCAATACTAAATTTAGATCTAATTAGGGTATCTCAGTAAAAATTTCAGGCGTGACACAGCTGTTGTCCAATACTCTTATATCAAGAGGTGTTGCAGAGCAGTTTAATATTGTGCCAGGAGAATTTGTGGAAGTCCTGCAGAATCCAAGCTTTCACTTAGTTTGTGATCATTATGAAGCCAGAAATGTAGGACAAAAAACAGCTGTTTGTTTAAAAATAATGTATTCCAAGTATTCTCCCAAATTCAGTTTTGATGTGATTGTTTATTATTTAGATGAAAACCAAGAGAATTTTTTTTCTCAGGTGTGAAATATGATTAGTATTGCAATCTTATGTAATTGTCTCTGTATCTGCAAGAATAGTAAAAACAGCATAGTGTACAAAGGCTAGAAATCTTTCTGTAGCTTCAAAATCTCACGATATGTAACAGTAAGCCAGATTAATTGATACTGCGTATAGTTTCTAGGTCTTTGTTACAGATTTTTTTTTTGCATTGTTTGTATACGTTTACTTCTAGATTGAGAATTGCAATTATGCTGTAGAACTTGGGAAGACAAAAGCAAAATTCTCTCTGGTTGGTATTGCTGGACATGATCTAAATGAGGGCAATCCTACTCTGACGTTGGCTTTGATATGGCAGCTGATGAGAAGGTAAGTTAGTTGTAGTATGTGATACACGTATGCATCTGTGCATGTCTTCATA
This sequence comes from Heteronetta atricapilla, assembly GCA_011075105.1. NCBI lineage: Eukaryota > Metazoa > Chordata > Aves > Anseriformes > Anatidae > Heteronetta > Heteronetta atricapilla. Next base: position 2,181,757 of record CM021739.1, on the reverse strand, counting down.
CATGTTGCTGTTTGTACATCAAGGGAAATTAAAGCAAGTGTTCAGCTCATCTAACAGGTACAGTGGTGCACAGTGTATGTAAGAGGAAAGAACAGGTGCAATCACTTCAGTGTCCTGCAGCTGTTACAATCAGGTACAAAAGCTTCCATGATCTGAGTGAAATTTCATACTTTGACATAAAAATTGCAAGACACTAGCCTAGCAGTAGAAATAACAAGGTTGTATAGAAAAATAATGATAACTGTTCTATATAAGAATTAATACTACTGGAAATACCAAAGACTAAGCTATATTAAATTTCTGTTCAAGATTTGTCTTATTCATGTTGTATTGCTTCAAACATTTAAATTGACCACAATATTTTGAAGCTTTTGTAATCAAAGAACTATTGTGAACTTCAACAAATTCAAAATCTTTTTGACTGAATATTAACAAATAAGGCTGCAGCACTGCTAGTTTTTTTATTTGTTATTTTAAATACTGATCTGACAAATATGGGAGTTCAGGTAGGTTAATAATAGAGGAAAATGCTTAAGAATGAACCAAGAACTAAGTGCAATTTTCTAGTGTATTTTAAATAAGTATTTTGTGGAGTCATTCACTTACTCTGAGATATAAATTTATATACTTTTTACATGCTGTGTAGTGATTGGAACAACAATAGTGTGTGTTTCTATGTGCGCACATCCATTTATATCAATAATTAAAACCTTATGTATTAAAAGTTGTGATTAAAATTGCTTTTATACTGGCTGAAGAATAACCACATAATTTATCTTGTCTTTATTCCATGTATTTTTCTGAAAGCAGGGAGTGATTTAAGAATTTGTGCAATCAAAAAAGGAAGATAAGTAGAAAGAAGTGATGTATGCTATAGACTTGAAAACAGGGAAGAACTTTAAAGCCATCACAGCTATAGTAATGTAAAATTAAAATCTTGTTAGTGCACTGAGCAGGAATAAATATAAGTTGATTTCAGTAAAGAATATTTTAAAGTATTTTCCATAAATTAATTTACCCTGAAATACTCAGTGTTTTGTTTCTTGGACTGTTGTGCCTTAAATGCCAGGGGAGGCATTTAAGCATGTAAAGTAAAATTAGCTATGATGTGCTGAGTAAAATACAAAAAGAAGATGTAATACTGAACATTGAGTTGTAGGATGTTGTTTTATTCTTGCAAAAGTGGAAAAAGTGATTTAATGAACTAATAGTGTATAAGGTAGGGTATTTTTTGAAGAGGAGTACTTAGAATTGTTACTGTGCTGAATTAATATTTTACTTTTGCTCTTAGCTTTAATTCAGACTCTTATTTTCCTTATTAAAGGTATACTTTGAATGTATTATCAGACCTTGGAGAGGGGGAGAAAGTAAATGATGAAATTATTATTAACTGGGTGAATCAGACACTTTCAAAGGCAAATAAGAAAACTTCAATTACCAGTTTCAAGGTAATCAAATACATTTACTTTTCTTTCCACCTATAAGCAGATGTAGGATTTTTAATCTGATACGTTAACAGTTTGGCTTTAACTGTGGCTCTCCCCTATCAACTAGCATAATTGTAAAAGGAAATACTTTGGGGAATATCTTAATCTTCAGAAGTATTTCACAGCTCTATTAATAACATGAAATCTTAGAGCAGAGACTGTTAACTTCTAAAAATTATATAAAAAAAAAATACCCAAGGGACATCTGCGGGAAGTCATGCCACTGTTTGGGCACGTCATGTCAGATATCTTCCACTTACATGAATATTGGTACACTCATACTTGTGAGCACAAACATGAAGAACAGTTTTGGAAATACTGGGGGTGGGAGGAAGAGATTTGACTGCATCTTTAATAGCAGCCATTAAAAAACAAGTGTGTGACAACACCAGCAGAGGGAATGCAATTTAACCAGCAACCTGTGTTGGCTGGAATGGCATTGCTGGTGTGCCACAGACCTAACAGAACAGGTCAGTGTCAACAAATAATTCAAAGTGCTTATCTATTTCAGCAAGAATGAGCAAATTGATAAAGCTTTCCTTTCATCTACTTAGTGTTAGGCATGAAAGAAGTCACGTATGTCAGATGTATGTATCATGGTGTGTTAATTTCATTCTTTAGAAGTGGTAGATCAACTGCAGGGTTGCACTTGTACACAAATATAGCATTCCTACCCAGGTTTATTGTATGCACTGAAATAGTTACAACAATGCAGTTCACAACAGGAACATAACCTACCAAGTCAAATATTTGAGAACTCACTGGTATGACATTGTATTAGGTAAGCATTGGGCAGAAGGTAATATCAAATTATCTTTCTACACCAGAAGATTTCATTTTGATTGTAGAAGGTAAATTTGGTGTTGATCTTCATAAAAGGGAAGATCAACTTCTCTTATTTCTACATTTATTGTAGCAATATTCATATAAATAAATGGAATGAAAGAAGATAGTCTGTCCCAGCATCTTGATTTTGGTATGCCTGTGTTTTTGGGGGAGAGGTTGTTTGTTTTTAAGGTAGTTCAAAGAATGGTAGACCAATACAGAGAAGAGACAGACATTCTTCAGCACGCTTCTCTTACTACTGATTTTTGACAACATTCATGTACATATTAGCTTTCACAATTTGAATTTTTGTCTATGTTTCGGGGTTACTCCTACAAACGTTGTGTAGCAGAGAAAATGCTACACAATGTTCCCTGCTACTTGCTGTGGAATATGAAAGCCAAGTTTTATCACATTGGCATTAATTGAAACATTGTTTAAAAAAAAAAACAATGGTTTATGTTCTTGCAGAGATACCCAATGCATTCCGTGTCTTCAGGCAGATGTATATTACTATTTGTAAATGTATATTGAGTGATGACTCTGTGGAACTTGATGGAATTTGAGATCATAGCTGTAATCTTGTGATGAAGGCAGCTGGGTCATGTGTCTTATGAGCCAAGGCTCTGATGAAGCGAGCCAGCATTGCTGAAACTGTCTTCATGTTGGTTCCCTATCTTCCCAATCTGTTGGTTTGATGTCATCTTGCAGCAGGCTGCTTATTTCCCATAATATTAGGGAAGAAATAATGGCAGCAACAGCATTTTCTATTTTAAAACTTGAGGAAAACACATCCGTGTATTAAAGACAAAACATAGACTGCTCATACTATCTCAGAATGCCATCTGGGATGCAAAAACTATATAGTGTGCAATAAACTACTTCAGAAAATAATTCTCTTATGAGGAAAAAAAAAAAAAAGAAAAATCAGACTAGTTGGGGAATGCAAGTATCATTTTGTTATCCTGAGAACAGTCTGGTGCTTGGACTTCTTTCGAAGTTCCTTTCTGGCTGGGGAAGGGGAAAGACTTTTTCATTCAAGTAATCTAGGCCCTTTATAATTGTGCAATGATACCACCATTGAGTGTGAACCTTCTAATTCAGCTGTGCTGAAAACAACATTAGACTACATAAGCGGGGGTGGGGGGGGGAATGTTTATGCAATAAAGTAACAAAACATACTGCTAGTTATCAATATCTAAGATGAGCTGTAAGTTTTCTTTCATTGCAAAGACAGAATAATCAAAGCCATTACATTCCTTATACTAATATTTACATATTTTCTTTTAGGACAAATCAATTAGCACCAGTTTACCTGTCCTAGATTTAATAGATGCCATTGCACCAAAAGCAATTCGCCCAGAAATGGTCAAGAGAGAAGATCTTTCTTATCAAGACAAATTGAATAATGCCAAGTAAGTTTTAAATGAATGCTTTCTATTTTCCTGAAGTGTAGAAATGCTTTATTCCCTGGTGAAATTAATATGGTTTATCAATTTAACAGAGAGAAATTACATGAATATTACTTTGTTTCAAAGAGAATATTATTTTAAATTATAATATCCTAGAGGTATTTGTCTAGCATGCTTAAATTATGAACTCAAATTCACAGCTGATATCACCTACTCCGCTGCAGTTGGTTTATTAATAGTCTGCCATAATCCACACTGTTTCTGAGAAACACAAATGCTTTGATAATGGGTAGCAAAATGGCTGCCAGTACAGTTGCTAATATGTAGTTTACCAGAATAATGTTCATTTTCTCCCAGAGGAAGTGCTGACCGAATGGACATATACTGCTATTAAAATCTGGTGTTGTGAATCTTCATGTTTTTAGTAGATGTAAGTCAAATAATACTTATTTTGGTTTGTTTTCTAAGGTACGCCATTTCAGTTGCTCGCAAAATTGGTGCTCGTATATATGCTCTCCCAGATGATCTGGTCGAAGTGAAGCCAAAAATGGTGATGACAGTGTTTGCATGTTTGATGGGAAGAGGACTGAACAAAATAAAATAATGAAGAGATTTAATATTGCTTTCTGCCATGTTAAGGACGATGAGACGACAAATGCCTCACAGCTTACAGAATTCTGAAGCTGAACAGAATAAAATGAGAAAATGTTTGCACAAATATTCTCATTAATTACGTCCTAATGTGTTTATATTTAAAAATTCATTCAATTTCATAACACATTGATTATTTATGGTACTATTGTTTTCAGAGCATGTTCTTTACCAAATTAACATGACAAATTTGCATTGCTTGAAAAAACAAAAACACAACCTTATCAATCAAGTTTCATTTGTATTAGCTTCCATAGCATGTAACAATCTGTATTGTATTACATATATTATTTCAGGACCTATTGTGAAACATCATTTGATTTTTGTGGCTGTTAGTTACATGTAGTCATACCTGTATCAAGTTGCATTCCAATCCCTGTTATATTACTATAATATTATAGTATATTACTGCACAAGTTATCATCCTTGCCTTACTCTTTAAGAGGTTAATTCCTGTTGAAGTCAGAGAGTCTTGTCATTGACTTCCGTGAGAGCAAGTAAAGAAAGGCCTATGATAATGTCTGGAAGCGAATGAATATTCAAAAAGCTGATAGAACTTTTTTGTGAGCGTAACTTTAAATGTGTAACAGTTTTGTTATTGAGCAAGAACTTACGGTCTGTGTCTTGAGGGGAAAAAACAGCAAATAACAGTGTAATCATGTCATTATTAGATCTGCATAGGTTATCTTTTGCAATTAAAATAAAAAAATGATTTTTATTTTTTTTTCATAAAGTACTGTAAAAGAGAACAATAAAGGTCTAGCTGTTCCAGTTTGGGGGTTCATCTTGATGTATTGCATTTCCTTATAGATTGTTCCTTTTATTTTTATTTTTTTCCCAAAGTATATAGTATGTGTAGAGGTTTTGTATAGAAAGACTGGTACATTGTCTAGATGACATAAGACAAAGTGATTTTCATGTTGTTTTTCAAAGTAAGTATTTGTAACTTTCTCTACAGCCATAAATTTTCACCAGAGATTCAGGAGCTAGATGTTTAATAAAACAATAAGGAAGCCAAACAGTAAGGAAGATGGAAAACTAAAAAAAATCACTTCTTTAAAGTATGAAGCCACTACTTTTTCTCTCAGCTCCTTAAAATGGTCATTAAGGTGTTGCAAAGCCCAAGGTTGATGATGAGTGGCATACTAAGCTTTTTATCTTCAGTATTTGGCCCAACCTATTAACAGAGAATTTGATGCATCTGTTTGGTTTTCCCTTCTGTAAAAGAATACTAGGAGGTTTAGAGAATTAATTCCTTTGATTTAGAACCATTTGTCTCTGTACTGGTTTGTATTGTCTGGGCACTAATAAATCAGCAATATTTGATAGTTACTTGTTTTGTATTTGTGGTTATAAATAGGGCAAAGAACCTCAACTTCTGTATGACACTGATGCTGAAGCCAAACCCGTCTCAGTCCTCATTCAAGAGCAGCTAAATTCAGGGTTATTGAGGCTTTATTGTGCAAGAACGTGTTCCCTTCTTGAGCTACGCAGCTCTAAAGCAGTGTATTCACCTGCTCTGGCAGTCAGCAAATTCTGGGGTAGGGTTTATATTTGATGTTGTGCAGTGCATTTCTATATTGCTTTGTTCCCTTTAAGGAAAAAAATAATACATCTTATACATTTTTTCAAACTTAAATGAAACGTAAAGTGGGGTTCAGGAGCACCCCCTCCTTTTCAATGCCATGGGGTTGTGGTAAAGGTGAGAGCAACCGCTGTAGCTGGTTAAAGAGTACAACCATTAACCCCCTTTTTAAGTCGTTTTAGTCGACTAAAGCTCTGACGCTGTAGTCAGCTAAACATCTTCTGGGCCGCCAGCAGGCTACGTCTCGAAGGAAAGAATGGGTATAATGTACCAACCCCATACCCGGGGGCTCTGTGTTCGTGTCGCCTCGCTTCGCGCGCGACGACGCGCTCTCCCCGGCAGCCCCGCCAGTCCTCCGGGCGGACCCTGTGCGGGGATCACCCGGCCGCCAGGCGCTGTGGGGCGGGCAGGTCGGGCTGCGGGACCGCGGGGGGCAATGGAGGCGCCGGCGGCCAGGTGCCTCCGAAGCCCGGCAGCCGCCTCATGCCCGCGTTCCTCCGTGCTCCTCCCCGCCCGCTGCCCCTCAGCACGGCGAAGGCGCCATTGGAGCCTGCGCAGTGCGGCGGGGAGCGGCCGCCCTGCCCTGCCCTGCCGAGCCCAGCCCTGCCCTGCCCTCCGCGCCTGGCAGCGCCGCCTGCGGCCGCCCGGCACCCCTCCAGGCAGCGCCCCGCAGCGCCGCGGGTCCCGCAGCGCGGCGCCCCCGCCCCGGCCGCGCTCTGATGGGCCTGGCGGGGCCGGCGCCATGGCCGCCCTGTACCAGAGCGCGGACCCGTCCGCCTCGGCCTCGCCGAACAAGCTGCTGGCGCTGAAGGACGTGCGGCAGGTGAAGGAGGAGACCACCCTGGACGAGAAGCTCTTCCTCCTGGCCTGCGACAAAGGTACGGGTCGCGCCCTCGGGGAACGGAGGCCGAGGCCTCTCGTTCCGAAGGCCCCAGCCCATCTCCGCGCTGCCGCCGCGGCCCCGGCCGTGCGGGGAGAGGGGCCCCGGGGGCGCCGGCCTCCCCTCAGCGCCCGGCCCCGCAGGCGGCCCAGCCCCGCGGCCTCCCGCCGCCCCGCGTACTTGGGGCGCTGGTTCGGCCCCGTGTCTGTGAGGGAGTTCTTGCCACCCCTGAGGAGTTACCAAAGCCTTTGCTGTCTTCACCGTTAAGGTTGATTTAGGATGGGCAGCTTATCTACGTATCCCCAGGAGGTGAGAGACAAGGTTCCTGTGAATCGCACCCACAGAGGTGGATGTGAAGAGATTTTCCCTTCTAAAAAACCAGGCTTAATTATTTTTAGCGTACTTTTTTCTTTTTCTTTTTCTTTTTCTTTTTTTTTTTTTTTGACGTCGGGTAGAAATACAGTCTTAAATCAAACTAACCTTAATGTTTTAAAAACATTGGGCTCAAAGACAAGCTTTTGATCGTGTGGTGAATGTTTATGTGTGCTTCGGGACGTAAGCCCAGTTCTAGAAGGAGATGTTTCTGTGCAGACCTGCCTGTGGTCCTGTGTCTGGGTAGGTTACAGGGGGGGAGCCGGTGCAGAGATGGCAGCCAGTGGGCTTCAGAACCTGACTCTGGCCCTCCCGGGGGCTGCATGCCTTGCCTTTAGACAGCCCACAGCCCTGCTGGTAGCCTAGTCTGTCCTGAAGAGCACTGCAAGCCACAGCCTTCTCTCACAGCACAAACAGAGGTTCAGGGAGCCAAAAGGATGCGCAACAAAACATTTCACTGTGGTCTGTGGGGCAGTTGTTTTGCAGCCTGTGCTCCTACAGGCTGTATCTGAAGTTTCTGTAAGTATTTTGCAGTACAGTCTGTCTTTGTCACGGTCTTCTACGCTGCAAAATAATTTGTTACTCAAGACAAAAATTATTTAAAACTTCTGTGTTTGGCAGGAAGAAGCAATTAATACTGAATAGGGTAGGATCTGTACAAGTATGTCTGCAGTGAGGTCAAATAGGGAAGTACAGCTTGTGTGCATGTTACAGTTAGTTTTACTTGCTCATCAAACCCGCTACCTTGAATTTCATGACATTGTACCACACCTGCTTTGATAATGTATGCATTAAAAATGGAACGAAACGGAGAAGACTAGCGAGGCTTCTTTGAAGGAAGATGCAGATGTGTTTGTAGCACTGTAGAGAGGGCTCCCCTGACGCTATGGCTCCTCTGCACTGAGAAACCTTCTCTGACGTAGTTGACATTTCCAGCGTCTCACAGGGGATGGCCGGGATGTTGCCCCAGTTTTGAGAAGTGTCCCTGCTTGTGTGTGTGTATGACTGGAACTAAGGGGATAGATTAAAGTACGTCTTGATGCTGTCCTGAAAGATCTGCCCATATGTCTTTAGATTCCTATCTGATGGGAGATTTCTTATCTATCTGGGCTTCTTAATTGCCTGATGTGTCAATGTCTGTTGTCAGATGTTGTGGAATATTGTCTTGTTTGATGGTAGCTGGTACTTACAATGCTCACATGCTTTTATTGCTTTGAAATAAACAGAACACTAAGATATGCTCATACGTTGGTGGTGCAGGTGACTACTACATGGTTAAGAAACTCTTAGAGGAAAACAGCTCGGGTGAAATGAACATAAACTGTGTGGATGTGCTTGGAAGAAATGCTGTTACCATAACCATTGAAAATGAAAATTTGGATATTCTACAGCTTCTTCTGGATTATGGCTGCCAGGTATGCAACACATGTTGCAATTTTTAAGTGTAGTCATTAATCTGTTTATTCTATTTATATAACTTTTTTTGTTGACACATCGGAATTTCTAAGAAAATGCTATCTGTCTTTATAGGCACTGCAGTCCTTTTTTTCTAGTTAGCAATTGTGAAAATTGTTCCCACTAATTTATTCTTCTAGTGGAATTTTGTTGGCATGGCAAATATATACTAACATAAATATATACTAACGTTTCCAAAGATACTAACAATTCTAAATTTTATACTAAATACTATTCCTGTTTTAGATGTAATGTATATGTTATATTCAAACACAATAAATAGCGTACAGTCAGTGCATAACATTAAAATGTTTAGAATGTCAAGACCTCTGGCTCTGGAGTATAGTAATTTTTCAAGTGGGAGCACAGTCAGGTGAATGCAGATTCTCGTAGAGGATTTCAAGTTAAGGCAGGCATTCATTTCTGTAGTGCTTTCCTGTAAAACCTGGTCTGTGCTGGATGGCAGAGGCAGTTTCATACTAACGGTGCTTGCTTGGCTATGCTATGCTGCTATAAGCATGCTCTGCTACTGCTGGGAGAGTTTGAGCTGTGATAGTTTTAAGCACCTAAGACAGGGAAAGATACTCCTCTTTGTTAGGTTGTTTAATTTTGGACAGGGAAAAAAGACAAGCAGCTTTCTTCTCCCTGGATCTCTGTCTTAGCGGCAGTAATAAAAGGTGTGTCTTTCTCTTTTATGTTTAAACTAAACATTTGCATTTTCTAAAGTGAATTAAAAGGAATGCTGTCAGCTGTATGGGAAAATGAAAACCTATGTAGCTGAACTTCAGAGATGTTTCGGAAGTAGTTACAAGTCCAGGAAAAAATAACCTTATATTCATAGCTTTACCACAGAACGAGGAAGGCAGGCCTGAAGTGTGTGACACATCTGAGTTGTGTTACACAGACACTTGGTTTCTACGTTTTTAGTAGACGCTTCCACAGCCACCTTAGTAACATGTCCCTTAGAACCTGATTTTCTTGAGTCTCCTATATCACTGTTGATGTAAAGTAATTTTTGCACCTGGTTCTTTTGCTGTTCATGCAATAAAACAAATTGTCAGTAGTACTATGCTGACTCCTGGAATGACAGCATAAATTTGTACCCTGATCCATGGTGATAGTGCGGAATATTTTATAGTATTTACTTTTAAGAAAATAAAATCAGTAAATTTTAATTTAATAAATTTTAAATTATTATTTAGTTTGGCTTTAAATTGACTCTTCATTCTGTTTAAGGTGCCGCTGTTTTTACATACAGCTTGTTTTCTTTCCTTAGTCATCAGATGCACTTTTGGTGGCTATTGACTCAGAAGTGGTGGGAGCTGTTGACATTCTACTTAATCACCGGCCAAAAAGATCTTCCAGACCAACCATTGTAGTTGAGTGTTGCTATTCCTTGGATTTTGGTTGGGGAGTAGGGGGCTGTACATTCTGGGTAACTGTAGTATTTAAAGCAATGTCCTTAAATGAACTTCTGCATCTCATAAAGTCATAGGAGCTAGACATCAGAAATTATTTTTATGGAGTCTTTGGTATTAAAGTGTAGAATATGTTGTTTTGCTTTACTGTCTGTAAGAATTCAGTGGTTTTATGCATGGCAAATGCTAAGAAATGCCTCTGGAGAAAAAAGAGCGGTTATAAAATCTTTTGTTGTCAAGAGTTTGCAAGTTAATTAGCAGTCTTGACCAGCGTATTCATATATTGAGCTCCGCTGAATTTTCAGGGAAATCTATAAACATCAAATCTTCACCTTGAAATTAAGCATTTGAAACTTAGAAACTTCCCCTGGCGATGCTCAAGTATGAAACAAGGAGAGACAGATGAAAGGAGGGAAGGCATAATGCATTGAATAACACTGTGTGTTACAGTCAGGATATTTTTCCTGCACTTAGATAGTAAATATGTTTGTTTTTTTTTTCATCAGAATAGAGCAAAATATGCTTCTTAATATCATATATGTGTGTATGAGAAGGTAGGCACTGAATGTTAGGTTTTCTTTCTTAATAACCCATAAACATCCTGTGTCCATTGTTCTTTTTCCAGTATTTATGTGAAAAGTGTTTGAATGTTGTTACAATTTTTCCCTCATTTTCATGTTATGAAACTTTAAAAAATATTTTGAAGGAGGAATTCATTGGGAGCACTGTTGAACAGTCAAAAATAACTTGTGTGTAAACACTGTAATACAGCTGTATGTAATAAATTTAGATACTTCCTACGTTTTATTCTAGAAACTAATGGAACGCATTCAGAACCCAGAGTACTCAACGACCATGGATGTGGCACCTGTCATTTTAGCTGCTCATCGTAATAACTATGAAATTCTCACCATGCTGTTAAAGCAAGATATATCGCTACCCAAACCTCACGCTGTAGGCTGTGAATGCACGCTCTGTACTGCAAAAAACAAAAAAGATAGTCTGCGACATTCCAGGTAAGACTTACCAATTATAGACAATAATGAAGAAGGCATTGTCTTAATTTCCTTGTATCACCTGGGTCTGATTCAGTGTATTTCCTTTTTCTCCTAAGGTGAGCTTTACAAGCGGTTCCCTTCGTTGTACTGCAGTGTCTGTTGTCACAGATGGTAGTTTTTGGGGTGGATTGTGCCTGAATTGGCTGGTATAAGGAGGTGGCTTTCTTTCATTTTTGTCTTATATTCTTACTCATTGTACATATTAAACTAAGTACCATTTTTTTTAACTACTTGTTTCATAAAATTTTTCTTAAGTTAGTTAACAGTGCCTTTTTTTTATGAGCCAGAACGAGGAGGTGTATAATCCTTTATCCTGTTTCTATAAGGTTATATGTAGCATGGATAGATGAATATAAGCTGAAGACATTTTGTTCCAGTATTCTTGAAAGAGAAACTTGGGGGAGAAAAAAATGACCAACCTCAAAGGTTATGAGTGGACTGCACTCAAAATACACCATTAATTACTACATAATGACTTCGGTACATGTCTCAGTGACTGAAAAAAAGAAGGGAAATGAAGGGATGATTACGACTGCTATGCAGATACGACAAGCCACGTTCTGGTACCTATGAGAACAACATCCAGCCAATAACATCCTTAACTTCGATATGAGAAAAGCTGTCAGTGTATCCCAAGCAAATAAACTTCGAGGTGTTTGAGATACCCATCCTAGTTTCAACTACAGGCTAACAGGTTTTTATTTCAGTCTCTGGGAGTTGCAAGTTCTGAGGGGGTAAAACAGATGCTTTTCCTGAATTTTCTGTAATCCACATAGCATTATGAACCCCTTTACTAATGACCTAGCAGTAATTGTGGTAGCAAATTGAGAGGGATGTTCCATAAAATACGCAATAAAAAAATCAATGACTCTTTGCTCTTACATTATTCAAACTTGAGTCAAGCAGAAGAATTATTTTTTTGGTCTCTTTGCTATTTTATTTATTTTTATTTTTTTATGTTTACAAGTTGCTTATGGTTGCTGTTTAGCTGTATCCAGCAATCTGGAAAGAACCTATTCTAGCTTCAGGAATTCCGGTCCTCTAAGAACTTCAGAACATTCTTTTTCTGTTTTCCTGTTTGGACAATGCTGATTTTTCAGCTGAAAAGAAACATGAAAGAATGGAAAGGGGAATCATAATTCAAGAAACTGAATGTGGAGAATATTAGTGAGAATAGTAGAAAATGCAAGACCGTATGCATTTGTCTGTACCATGCGTTCTTTATTCAGTAATTATTATTTCTTTGTGCCAGCCTTAGGAGAGAAAGAAAAAGTCTGCTTAATTTTTTCCTTAATATGGTTTGTGTTTTTCTTAAGAAGCAAGTTTGGAAAGGCCAGTCAAAATGTATGTCGTCATACTTGGATGCTAATGATCTTGTCCTTGTTAAGGAGTTTGAAAAACTTCCCGGGATTTACCTAGTTGCTGAGTCAAAGCAGCTGAGTCTCCCAGCCCCTGAGAACTCAGGCTTTTCATATGGCATCTGTGTTAGCTGAAGGGGACGTAGACCCTTGATAGGGAGATTTTCTACAAATGGAGAAGAGTATGCACTGTGCTTTGTCTACTCGGTGAATGTTAAAACTTGATTTACTTTCAGGTTTAAGCAAATGATAATTTAACCCTACTGAAGCAGAAAAGTAATGTCATCTCTTGGACTCTTTTGGTGTGGCGTTATTTAGGAAGATGGATGTGGGTGGTGGTTGACTCAGAGATTTGAACAGCTTTAATTAGAATTGCAGGCTGAATGGTGTCATTTCAGTTACTAATCCTACCGGACCACCTTTGCAGCCAGAGAGAAACGGTGGTAAGCAATTGGGAGGTTGAGGATTATGAAAAAGGTGTGACATAACCTGAAGCACTGAATGGAAGAGAAGCTCTTGGAGTTGTTCATGGACGGGAGATGGCAATGGCTTCCTAAGGGCTGGGCATCTAGCTGGTTCTAGAGGCTCTTGGTCTGGGCCCCTGAGCACAGCTGAGGACTGAAATTAGTGGTGTAATGGTCAGCACAGCCTCCCTGTTGGTCATCTGCAATATCCTTAATGAGGAGTCTGCATCAGAACTGTGTGTGAGCCTTATGTACCTGAAGAGACAAATGTGGGCCATACCTCTAGTTGATTTTGCTTATTTTCAGGGTTCTAGACGCTTGAAGTTTTACCCCAAAAGACAAGAGATTTTTATGTTTATTTCATGCCAAACTAGTTTTCTAAATTTTGGCTCTATCTGGTATTACCGATTTTTAAATACTGCTCTCGTGCCAGACTCAGGTATGTTGTGTGGTGTCATCTAAGACTTTAAATATGTTGCAGTTTAAAATGTGTTTGTATGAGTGTACACTGAAAGGTGCTGGTAGCCAAAATCCTGCAGAGGATTTTACAAAAAGGCTGGGTCTGCTTTAGTTATTTGAGTTAGATGCACACAGAGATGTGCATCTCTGAACACAGTATTATCAGGAGGCTTAACACTAACGCTTCAGAAATAATACCATTGTGGTAACCTGTCTGAGTAAGTTTGTCTAAAATGTCCTGCTTCTAGAGTGGGGATAGAGTGCTCCCTAACACACCTCCATCACTGCCCACAGTTTTGACCACATGATTCTTATAAAGAAATGAGGAACCCCAAACATTTCTGCATTCATGCAGTTCTGGTTTGCTTTCCATAGAATTTAGAAAGCTGCTGGCACAAATCTGTTTCAAGTGAGGAATATTTTGAATCAAGAATGCAAGTTTCCTTCTCTCGTGGATATGAAGAAAGTGTACAGACTTTTTGTTCTGGCCTTACTTCATGGTCTACCTGGGATAATTTTACCTATCTGAAGCAGCTGAGATATTAAGGCTGTTTTGCTATCTCTCCCCCACTGTTTTTAATTCAGTTTGTTCAAATAGGGAAGTGAAGCATTAATGGTAATCTCTCTTATTTCCCCTAGAAGAACCTTAAGAACTACTACGTAACACTTAAAATGTTAGTATTTTACCAATAGTGTTACCTTAATTGACGGCCTTCTTCTGATGGTACTGGAAATAGCTAAAATAGTGAGAAAAAGGAGAGGGAACTGGTTTGGTAGCTAACTTTTGATACTTAGAATAGTGGTGCTGCAGAGTTTTTGAAGGACAGTGTGTTTCATGACATGCTACATTTAATTAAAGTTTCTGTCTTTAGGAAGGCCCATTGTTTTGTCTTGAAGCTGTTTTATGCAAACTTTTGAAACAGGTTCTGATCTGAACCTGTTAATTAAATGAAGCATCTTCATTTTGCTTGCTATTCTTTTGTCACAGGTTTCGTCTTGACATTTACCGGTGTTTGGCCAGCCCTGCTTTAATAATGTTAACGGAGGAGGATCCAATTCTGCGAGCTTTTGAACTTAGTGCAGACTTGAAAGAATTAAGTCTTGTTGAGGTTGAGTTCAGGTAGGAATTGGAAAATACCAACTTTAATACTTCTGTGAAATAATATATGTAGAAATGTGTTTGTGTGTTAGAAAATGCTTATTTGCGTTTTTCTTTTCTAATTGGAATGTTTAATCTGATAATTAGGTATAATTAAAAAGTTTATTCAATTAAAATTTCTCTAAGGGGTAAAATCCTACCTTCCTACACAGCATATGGATTATACCTGATTATCTTGCTTAAGTTATACTGTTACAGTTTTGTGATGCAGCTTGGCACTGATATGTACCGTGTGCCAAATGAGACAAGTAAATCACGTGATTGATTTTCGTGTGTTCATGATATTAATGGTCAGTGAATAGACCTCAATTTTCAGATGACATGAATGAAGCAATCCCAAAATAGCTTATCTTCCAAGTGGGAAGTCCAAATTACTAGTTAAAGGTTTAGTATTTTGTGACTGCTACATTTTCTCATCTCCTGCAAATAATTCCAAGCCTTAACTGTTTGTATGGAATTCAGGATAGAAATAACAATTCTGTAAGCCTGTTTCACAACTTTTTTTCTCCCTAGTGGAGTTGCAAACTACACTGAATTGTTATGTTACATAGAAACCTGCTCAGAGTTGTCGTGAGAATGCTTGGATCTTTAAATACAACTTTTTCATTTGCACAATACACAATCCCAATCAAAATGGATTGTTAATAAGCTAATGGAAACTCTTGTTTTCAGTGTAGTAGTATCTACTGTTTCTGCGTCTTTCAGAAATGATTATGAGGAGCTAGCTCAACAGTGCAAAACCTTTGCTAAAGACTTGCTCGCACAAGCACGGAATTCACGGGAGCTGGAAGTTATTCTGAATCATACATCTAGCGATGAACATGTAGACAAGCGAGGATTGTTGGAAGAGAGGATGAACTTAAGCCGCTTAAAACTGGCGATCAAGTATAATCAAAAAGAGGTTTGTCTTTGCTGTAATTTGATGGGTTTTCCATATCACATTTTTTAGTGATTCATTTAATTTGCTGATTAGAAATCAAAACATGGTCTTAACCTGGAAACAATTAAAATTCTGGATGCATAATTCAGGCTTGGTTGCTGGCTTTAGAAAGAATCTGAAATAGCAAATGCTTATAATCATAATTGGTCCATAGTTCTTTTATTGTCCTTTGAGAGAATTATTTCAACTTAATACTTTTCCTATTTCCTGTACATGGGTGGTTTTTTATAGCTTGAAAATTAGTTTTAATAATGTAAATTAGTAATCAGTATTAAGCAACCTGGTATCCTGAGATCGATTTCTCATTGTTTTCTTTTTTTTTTTTTTTCCAGTTTGTTGCTCAGTCTAACTGCCAGCAGTTTCTTAACACTGTGTGGTTTGGACAGATGGCAGGCTATCGACGCAAGCACACGTGCAAAAAAATTTTGACTGTTTTAATGGTTGGCATTTTCTGGCCAGTTCTGTCCCTGTGTTACTTATTAGCCCCTAAATCTCGAGTAGGTCGAATAATTCACACTCCTTTTATGAAGTTTATTATTCATGGAGCTTCATATTTCACATTTCTTTTATTACTTAATTTGTATTCCCTCGTCTATAATGAGAATAAGAAGAATACAATGGGGCCAGCCCTTGAGAGAATAGACTATCTTCTGATAATATGGCTAATTGGTAGGTATGATGTGAGTTGTATGACAACTGCTGGTATTGACTAAACAATAACTATTTGTACTACCTCTCAAAAATCATCATGTTACTCATTCCTGCAAAGAGCAAGCTTCTGCTGAGCATAGTGTTACAGGGGGGGAAATGTGTTTTGAGGAGAGAATGTGATATGTTACCACAATCTCTAGTTATCACACAAAGTGAAGTGTCAGAATGCTGTAGGATCTAATGGGGAGGAAGGTGAATTTTACTTCACAAGGTCAGGTAGCATCTGGAGTGAAGCAAGTGAGATTCGGTTGTGCAGTAACAAATGTAAAAGCTGTTTGACTTCCTAGATTTGGAATGTTTTTAAGTTCTGATCTATAACAATGATGGTAATAGCACAGAGGAAAGCAAGTGAGTGTTCCTCAACTAATTTTCTTTGGTGCTAAGTTGGGGAATTAATTTAGTTCTGACATTACCTTAAGTTTTTCAAGATTTTTCTTTTATGAACAGGTAGTGTTGTTTAGTATCTAGATGGTTTAATCACTGTGAGCCAAACATTTTGTGCTTCTTATCAGTAAACGATATAGCAAGTTTTTAATTTATTCCAGTGCTCTCCTCCAGTATTGTAACTTTACAATTCTGTTTGTTATTATCACCAGTTATCGTAACTGTCCCTGAAATGATGCGTGTTAATTCTGGTTTATGCAGTAGAGGGAGCACAGGTATAATTTTTATGAATTAGGTTCATGAACTTTTGTTTTGGTTGAAAAATCATTAAAACTTTTACCATGGTTTTTGGCTTGTTTTTTGTTTGTTTTTGTTTTTAAATTAAGATTTGATTAATAAAATCCTGGAAACTTACACTTTAATATGATGCAAGTAGATATATATCATTTGGTTGACTGGAATTTTAAAAAGCAGTGATAGAGTTGAGAACACAATTTTTTTCTAAACTATTTTTTTCTAAATAGTTATGGGTTGTTTTCTTTGTTAATGATGATTACTGTAATTGTTTAGCTATATTAAAGCTGTTGAGTAGTTCATGCAGGTTTTTGAAATCCCCGGTACCCCCACACAAACACGTGGGTCTTAAAAGAAACTAGAAGGCTTCAAGTATAGAGCACGAGCCAAGCAAGCATTACAGACTCCTCTGCTTCGAGAATCAGTGTGATTTAGACATTCTGTTGATCCATCAAATCTAGTGTAGATGGAAGGTGTGTCATTAGATGGTCTTGGAAATCTTAAGGAAAGGCTATAGAGGCCTTGTTTTCTTTATGTAATATTTTAATGTGGACTTCAGGTAGGCTTAAAATACTTCTAAATAATAAACGTCAAAATGATCGCATCAGAATTTCTAATGCTTGGAGATAGCAGCAAGTTTTGCATTTTACTAGATTAACATTGAAAAGCACAAATACAGCAAGTTTCCTTTTCAAATAGTTGAACTTAAATCATGAAAGTTTATTCCCCAGCAAAATAAAGCAACAGAACTCAAATTACTGTCCACATAAATGCAAGATCTAATTCTCTGACTCCTTTTTCTGATTCTTTAACAAATTCAGTGTGAAATACATGCTGAACCAGGAAGAAGGGGGATTTATGCAAGTCTGCCAACTAACTGTGCACAGCAGAGTTTTTGTATAATACCTTTCAACATTGCTGTAAATGTGACTGAACAACTAGTCATACATAAGTACCTGGTTTTGTTTTTGTTTTTTAAATTTACTTGATCTTGCTGGGCCAAAGCTTTAGAGTCTAAGTTGCAAAGTCGTAAAAGCTGAACTACTTCCAGCAGTTTTTAACGACTAGTAATCTATATGCTGCTTTTCTTCGTGGCCTAAATATAGAGACATGCATCTGAAGTACGCACAAAACCATAAATGAATGATTATTCATAAAAATCGAAGGTGCCATTATATTTCACCTAACAGTCCTTTAAAGATTTTTAAAAGCATCATCCTGTAACAGACCTTCAGTTAGTAAAATTCTCAGCAGTCGTATCTTTCTGTACAGCCAGCCATGGTTAGCAGGGGTAAAATTCAGTTTGCTATCAAGATCCTGAGCATTTGTATGTGTGTCACCCTAACTTAAACTTTTCATTTTTTGCAATCTCAAACCATGGTTTATTTTCTCTGCTTGTTACATAATACCAGTAAGGGCAGGAAATGTTTCTACTGACAGTTTGGATCTTCTTAGTAAGTTACTGAGCTGATTGTTCTTAAAGAACACTTTATAATACATACACACAAAACATTGTGATGCTTTAGATAGTAATGTAATGGTACATAATGCTTTTGGAAACAGGTGAATAATTTTCCTGTAGAAAAAGAAATGTATTCTGGACTTCTGCCTTTATTGAAATTGACCCTTCAGTGCACGGTTTTCTCATGTTCATTTCCTCTCATGCCATTTTTATCAGAGAACGCATTTCATAGTTTGGAAAGTAGGGTTAAAAATATTAAATATTTTGTTGCCTTTTGAGTAGTGCTTGTAAACTTAATGTGATTTTTTGATTTGTTTCTATTTGCTAATATTTCATTTACCATCAAAGCCAGTCAAAAGTGCTTTACTTGTAATAGAAAAACTATTTAGTGAAATAGTTTGATTTCTAAGCCTTTTTTTTTCCCTTTCTTCCCCTGCAGGAATGGTGTGGTCAGATGTTAAAAGACTCTGGTATGACGGTTTAGAAGACTTTTTAGAAGAGTCCCGTAATCAGCTTAGTTTTGTCATGAATTCCCTGTATTTGGCAACTTTTGCTCTGAAAGTAGTTGCCCATAACAAGGTGAGCACCCATATTCATAGATCTGGGGCTCCTGTGGGCAAATATAGAAGCTCACTTCTTTCAACAGAAAATAGAGCTCACATTGAGATAGAGACAATACTAAAAGGAATTGAAAGTTTATTTTTGTAGTTGGGACAGGGCTGTAGAAGAGCCTGTCTTTTCTCTGTGAAAAACCATCTGGTTTGATTGTTTGATTGAAGATGCAAATTTTGAATATGATCGCTTCCATTCTGTTGCATGTGTTGTTAGCTGCACAGCATATGGCAAGCTGCCAGACCAATTGAATATGAATATTTTAGCAAAATCCAAGCCAGTGCAGTAGCACCATTATTTTGTGTTGCAAACTGTGAGTTGACAGGTGTTCTGGCAGTTGGGAAGAACTGGACCAGTTTATTTCCCTTGCAACCTGATTTTTGGCTTATTTCCTTTGTCCTTATATAAGTGATTCAGGGGCTGGTAATCATTTGGAAAAGAAAGCTTTGTTTCTTTTTTTGTTTTTTAAAAAAAGGAAGAAAGAGAGAATGCCGTGTTGGGCTGTCTTCTGAACCATTTGCTTTGCAATCAACGCATATATGTAGGAGTGTAGCAGTTCCTTTGCTGAAATTAGAGCCCTTTGTTGCTAATTTAAGTTGTAACCTTCTTGAAGATGCAGGACTGCTGTCATGCCAGAAGCACATGATGACTTTTTTTGCAAAATTTATTATGTATAAATTATTCAGCAAACCAAATAAAATGCCTGTCTCACATCTTAGCTCCATATTATAGACACTGAAGCTGTAAGAAATGAAGATTTGGAGCAGAAGGATTTATACACATGCAATTGCAATGCATAAAAATACATTTATCTTTGTTTCTTGTCTTTGTGCAGCATACTTTCAGGCAAGTCATTTAAAGCAGCCTTCTGTTCCTTAGATTTAAGTGTCCATTTTAAGACAGTAGAAGCTGATAATATAAATGCTGAATGTTTCCAGCCAAGCTAAAAGTTAGGGATCTGTGGGTATTCCATAATTAGTTGAGTAGTACCTAGTGGATATACTTCACAGGTGTATTTATACCAACATTTTATTTATGTCTTCCATTTTCTGTAGTCTTTCATAAAATCGCTTGAGGGAACCCTATGTCCTAAGTCTGAAATCGTTCTAAAACTGGTTAAGACATAAGCTAGTGTGTTTTTTTCCCAGCAGGGTTTTAATATTGTTTTTAACTGGGGACTACTACGCTAGTCACCGCACATGTTTATAATAGCACACAAGTCCCGGTTTCCACCAACCATGCGAAACCAAGTGGAAAGGGAAGCAGAACAGAGGAATAAGTATTTGCTTAGTATTACACAGGTGAGGAGCTGAATTTAAATTCCCCATCTTCTAGTCCCTCTGGGATGGCTTTTAAAATGCCTTTGTCTAAAAAGAATGAGATATCTGAAAGTGGTGCTCCATCTGTGAATCATATATGTTCATTTCCTGTATGCTATTACCTGTTTTGGAGGTAAAAACAGAGTGGTGCATGGGTGCATTTCTGTATTTATAATGTAAATGACATCAGTTTGTTCTTTTTACGTTGCAGTTTCACGATTATGCTGAAAGAAAGGATTGGGATGCGTTCCATCCTACATTAGTGGCAGAAGGTCTTTTTGCTTTTGCTAACGTACTAAGTTACCTACGTCTGTTCTTCATGTACACAACCAGCTCTATTCTGGGACCGCTCCAGGTGAATATCATTACTGCTTAAGAAAATATTAAGTGTGATCTTAATCTTTTTTTTTTTTTAATTTCCCCTTTAAAATGTACTGGTTTGGATGGGAAAAGGTAAGAGAAGGGAAGACAGTGAAGTTCACTGTATAATTATTTTTATTAATAATTTTATTAATAATAATTGTACATATACTGTCTTTTTGTTCTCATTTTTTGTTAGCTTAACATATTGTGTGTTTGAAGTTTAAAAATTGCAAGGTTAGGCTGTTCCTGTAAATTTCTATGTAAATGGTAGCCCAAACATCTTATCAGTAAAAGATAGATAAATGAGATGTGTAGCACTAAAGAATAATAAAAAGCCCTTCTGTTTTTTGATTATCTCACTGAAGTTGAGTGTAAATGAGCAAATTACTTTAGTTTAAAAAAACAAAACAAACAAAAAAAACCCAAGATTATTGAAATCATCATCATCTACTTCTAGCCAGTTACAAGAAAAAAAAACAGGTTTCTTCTTTCTTTGAATTTGCTTGAGCTTTCCCATGCATAATAATCACATTTTACAGAATCACAGAATAGTTTAGGTTGGAAGAGACCTCCAAGATCACCGAGTCCAACCTCTGACCTAACACTGACAAGTCCTCCACTAAACCACATCACTAAGCTCTACATCTAAACGTCTTTTAAAGACCTCCAGGGATGGTGACTCAACCACGTCCCTGGGCAGTCTATTCTAATGCCTAACAACCCTTTTAGTAAAGAAGTTTTTCTTAATATCCAGCCTAAACCTCCCCTGGTGCAACTTTAGCCCATTCCCCCTCATCCTGTCACCAGGCACGTGGGAGAACAGACCAACCCCCACCTCGCTACAGCCTCCTTTGAGGTACCTGTAGAGTGTGATAAGGTCGCCCCTGAGCCTCCTCTTCTCCAGGCTAAGTAGTCCCAGCTCCCTCAGCCGCTCCTCGTAGGACTTGTTCTCCAGGCCCCTCACCAGCTTCGTCGCCCTTCTCTGGACTCGCTCAAGCACCTCCATGTCCTTCTTGTAGTGAGGGGCCCAAAACTGAACACAGTATTCGAGGTGCGGCCTCACCAGAGCCGAGTACAGGGGGACGATCACCTCCCTAGCCCTGCTGGTCACACTGTTTCGTACGCAAGCCAGGATGCTGTTGCCTTCTTGGCCACCTGAGCACACTGCTGGCTCATATTCAGCTGACTATCAACCATCACTCCCAGGTCCTTCTCTGCCTGGCAGCTCTCCAACCACTCATCTCCCAGCCTCTAGCTCTGCTTGGGGTTGTTGTGCCCCAGGTGCAGGACCCGGCACTTGGCCTTGTTGAACTTCATGCAGTTGGCCTCAGCCCATCGGTGCAGCCTATCCAGATCCTCCTGCAGAGCCTTCCTGCCCTCGAGCAGATCGACACACGCACCTAACTTGGTGTCATCTGCAAACTTACTGAGGGTGCACTCGATGCCCTCATCCAGATCATCAGTAAAGATGTTAAAGAGGACCGGCCCCAGCACCGAACCCTGGGGGACTCCACTAGTGACCGGCCTCCAACTGGATTTGACTCCATTCACCACAGCTCTCTGGGCCCGGCCATCCAGCCAGCTCTTAACCCAACGAAGCGTGTGCCAGTCCAAACGTATTACATAATATGTTTAATTCAGTGATCTGGAGGGGTTGGGAGCACTTATAGTCACCTATGATGGTGGAACACTACAGACCAAACGTAGTGGGTTTATGTGGCAAGGTTTTGGTAGCAGGGGGCCGTAGGGATGGCTTCTGTGAGAAGGATCTAGAAGCTGCCCCATGTTTGGTAAGGGCCCCACTGCTGAGCAGAGCTGAGCCAATAAGTAATGTTGTTTTGTGCCTCTGTGAGAGCAGATTTAAGATGGAAAAAAAAAAAACCGCTGTGCCACACAGCAGCTGGGAGAGTGAGAGGAGTGAGGAACAGCCTTGCAGGCGCCAAGGTCAGAGAAGAAGGAGGGGGAGAGGTGCCCCAGGCGTTGGAGCAAAAGTCCCCTGCGGCCTGTGGTGAGGCCCATGGTGAAGCAGGCTGTCCCCCTGCAGCCCATGGAGTACCTCGGTGGAGCAGGGCTCCACGCTGCAGCCCGTGGAGGAGACCACGGTAGAGCAGGTGGGCCTGCACCGACGGAGGCTGCGGCCTGTGGCAGACCCCTGCTGGAGCAGATTCTGGGCCGGACCTGTAGGCCATGGAGAGGAGCCCACGCAGGAGCAGGTGACCTGGCAGGAGCTGCTGCCTGTGGGGGACCCAGGTTGGAGCAGTTTTCTCCTGAGGGATGGACCATGTGGTATGGACCCATATCTGGAGCAGTTCTTGGAGAGCCTGTGGGCAGCCCATGCCGGATCAGTTCAGCAAGGACTGCATCCCGTGGGAGGGACCCCACAGCACAGGGGGCGAGAGTGACCGAGAAGGAGCGGCAGCGAAGAAGCGCTGTAGACTGACCATAACCCCCATTCCCCTGCGCCTCTTGGGGGAGGAGGTGGAAGAGGATGGATGGGGGGGAAGGTGCTTTTGGTTTCTTTCCTTTGTTTCTCACTTCTCTAGCTTGTTAGTAATAGGCAATAAATCTTACTGTCTCCTTACTCAGTCTGTTTTGCCTGTCACAATAATTACTGTGCGATTTCCCTGTCCGTATCTCAACCCTCGAGCCCCTTTTATTGTATTTTCTCCCCGTTCCTCTTTGAGGAGGGGGAGTGAGTGGTTGTGGTGGAGCTCAGCTGCCCACCCGAGTAAAACCACCACACCACAGCAGTTTGTAAGTTAAATGTGGGGCGTTTTTTTCTTTGCTTGAATTTGCGGAAAGTGTTTGCTTTTCTTGTCCTGACTTGAGAACAGACTTAGAATTTTCAGTTGAGTTTATGCCAGGCAGTATTTTCTTTGTTGTTGTTACTTGTTTCTTCTTTTAAGCACAGATACAATCATGTTAGTAGGTTCTTGGTTCTATTCATTGTGATTAAAATCCAGATAAAATGGATGTACTCGAGGGACGAACTTCACAGAATGTCTAGCATGTTGCGGGTAGGAAAGAGGACCTGGGCCATTACTAAGTCACCACACTTATGATTCAGTTACCTTATTTGCTCCTTTTTAGACTAAAAGGAGGAATGCAACTTTCTTCAAAAAGATTCTGAGAACAGAAGTCAGTTCTTTGTCCACTGATACATATTGTCTATGGCAACATTTTTTTCTGGTCTGCTGTTTTTCTGTTTAGCGTGAGTCCTCAGTACTGACTGGTTTTGATGTTTTGCCAGGCTAAAGCCCTCACAAATTGAAGCACCTGTATTGCTAAAGACCTAACTTACTGAAAAAAAACTTTGTGTCGATGTACTTCCAGTTTCTTTGGCCAAGTCAAGATTCCTGGGAGATTTCTAATAACAAATCAGATAACTCCTTTCTTCTATAGATGTGATTTTGTGTTTCTCATAGTGAATGGACTTAGTTCATAAAGCTGATTGTCAATACCAACGTTGTATTTATAAGTGTTGAGTGAAAAGTTGCTTGGAATAAAGAGAGTAGTCATTTAGTGATTATACTGATGGAATTTGTCTGAAATCAACGCTTTATCTTCGCTCCTAATGAACAGAACTGATTTTAAGAGCTCATGGCAAGTGAGGATGATCTGAAGGGATTCTGCAAGAAACATTATCATTACTATAAAGCCAGGATAAATGTTTGAGAGTAACATTTTTTAATACTCTTGCTTTGCATCAAGAGCTGCACCAGTGGAGGCTCTATAGTAAATAATTTTGGCCCACATCACTACGTCTTGTATTGAGGCTTCAGGATCTAGCTGAAAACCTCCACTTAAAAGTTCAATTCATTTGTTTGTAGTGATTTGGAGTACTTAATCTTGCTACGCAAATAATTATCTTTTAGAATATTTTAGTTAAATAATCATTTGAAAAGAAAAAATAATCGCTTCTTTAATTGGTGTTCATAAAATCATCATTAAATTTGCTTTAAAAAGAATGTTCATTGCTTGTGTAACCAATTTAATCATGCGAAAATCATGTTTTCTTTTTATTTTCCTCGTCCTTTTCTCTAGCTTTGTCGTTAATTATTTTTATATTTTTTATTTTTATTTTTTAATGGAATTGTACTTGCATACTTAAAATGTCTTGATCTTGCAGTAAGCATTAGGCTGTTGTACAAATGGATTGAACATCGAAGTCTCTCCACATTTCCAAGAGGTTCACTGTTTAATGTGCACATTTATTTATGTATTAGATCTTTCACAAGTTTCTTATTAGGAGCCTCTGTTATGAAATTTTCCAAGTAAATAAAAACAGTCAACAGTCACGCCATTCAGTGGCACACTGAAGGTTATGTTATTCCTGTTGGCCAGGACAGCTTGTGCAACAACTCTTACAGTATTTTCTGAAAGTAGGTCACAAAGTTCAAATGGTGGTAATCAAATATTGCACGGTAACCCCACGGTGGGGGGGAAAGGCAGCTACTGTGCTCTCTTGGCTGCTAGAGTTATTTTTAAGCATTCAGTTACTTTACTTACTAACTAATAAAACTTGAGCTAATACAAATTTATAACTTTGCTCTGTGGTGGTTTTCTGTTGTTTGGTGTTTGTTTAAATTCTGGGTAGCTTGCACTTCTGGTACGTTCTCGCTGCAGCTTTCAGCTGCTTTGCCTCTTTTGTATGGGACCATGAGTCAATTAAAATATTTTTTCTGTTTACTGAAAGTATAAATATGGTAAAATAGTATGATGGGGATCGATTCGTCCTCTGACCAAATGATTACTTATATATTATAATTCCTGCATAGCTGTGTCTTGTTGCACGTAATCTTTAAGTCTCTGTGGCAAACTGCAAAGAGCCGTGGAGAATGTGCTGTGCTGCAGGGGCACTCGGTGCGTCTCCTGCGGCACGGCAGGGAGCAGGAGCTGGCAATTCATTTCTCAGTAAACTTAAAAAACATGACCACTGATACTGCTCTGGACTGTGCTTTGGTACAGAATGTGATTCGTATAGTATTAGGATATGCAGGATTTTAGTAGTTTATATATAGGAATAGATTTATCCAACCCCATCTTGTTTATTTGCATTCTTTATAAAAGTGAATCGGTCCCTGAAGAAGCTTGTAGGAAGAATAATTTAAATGCTCTCAACAGTTTATTCT
Source organism: Heteronetta atricapilla (assembly GCA_011075105.1). NCBI lineage: Eukaryota > Metazoa > Chordata > Aves > Anseriformes > Anatidae > Heteronetta > Heteronetta atricapilla. The sequence goes on along the minus strand of CM021739.1, from coordinate 2,155,957 downwards.
GTCTGTATATATATATATATATTTTTAAAGTCAAGGTCTGTCTTTGCATAGGAAAAATTCCAAAGTTAACCTTTTTTACAAACTTCTATATAGGATATTTTGATATGAAAGCTAATGATTTGAATTTAGTGTCCAATCTTCTGTACTTCACAGCCTTTGTTTTTTATGTACTTATACACCTACACGTTGTGTATATTTAAAATCTTACATAAAGCATACAGTGAAGTAATTCTGTGTCCTGCAGATGGTCTTTGGTATATTATTTTTGAGTAGTGGTCAATTACAATTCCAAATGTTTTGATGGAAACAAAAGTTCAGCTCTTCATTAAGCGGTTTTTTAACTTCAGTGACTTCACTGTGGCTTTTTATTTTACTTTCTGAGAGTTGTGTTCAAATCCATCTCATTTATTGCTTTTAGCTTTTGATTTATGAGCGCTTGATTATCAGTAGCATTATGAATACAGCATAAGACGTATGTATTATTGAAAGGTAGGAACATATCACATAAATTTTCTTGTGCATGAAATTGTCACTGAAAAATGGTACAAAGATAACTCCCAGTTTTGTCATCTCTTTCACTTAAAAATACAAGATGCTAGAATATGAATAGATTTTTGTTATTGATTAGAGCGTGAAAGAAAGAACACAAATAATTACACGTTTTACTAAAAGAGGGAATCAATCTATTTTACAGATTTCCATGGGACAGATGCTGCAAGATTTTGGAAAATTTCTGGGCATGTTTCTTCTTGTCCTGTTCTCATTCACAATTGGATTGACACAACTCTATGATAAAGGCTTTACTGTAAATGAAGAAGAACGGGACTGTGCAGGGATTTTCTGTGAGAAACAGAGCAATGACACATTCCATTCGTGAGTTGACACGTCTGAAATATATCTGTATTCTGACCCTTAATTCCTACTAATTAAACAAAACCGGAATTTTTCACTGAACTTGAATTTTACATCAACTGAACGCACGTGATTTTTGCCTTACCTAACCACTTTTTGTTTATTTTTGCAGGTTTATTGGCACCTGTTTTGCTCTGTTCTGGTATATCTTCTCGCTGGCACATGTAGCGATCTTTGTCACGCGCTTTAGCTATGGTGAAGAACTACAGTCGTTTGTGGGGGCTGTTATTGTTGGTACCTACAACGTGGTGGTTGTGATAGTATTAACTAAACTCCTTGTGGCAATGCTTCATAAAAGTTTTCAGCTGATAGCAGTAAGTGGTTTCTGATTAATTATCAATAATTGCTAGCCACATCTTGGATTTTATACCAATCTCTTGCTACGGTGTGCAGGCTAATCTGCAAACTTCCATGAATGAGCTGTAAACTCACAGGTGACATCTTTCCTTCAAAAATGAAGTTTTTATTTGCTTTGATCCAAATAAAGTAGAGAAACTGCATGTTCACATAGAATAATCAAAGCTTTGGCGCTCTGGGAATTGAAGACTTTCTTGATTCAGTTATTGTTCAAGTCAAGGTGCTATTCTTTAGGTGTGGTACTTCTAATTTTGGTCATTTAATGTGGATTTTAATAGCTGAATTTTCTATTTAATCCAGAGTATGTGGTGAATTTAATAGATATATTTCACGTTTTGATTATTTATTATTAATGTAGCAGAGTATATATTAAAATGCTATATGAGAAAAATTCAATAGTGGTCAGTTATTAATATAATTGAAAATAAAACTTATTTAATAAATTTTAAATATATATATTTTTTGCATCTGATCTCTGTTAATGTTTCTGATGCTTTAGAATCATGAAGATAAGGAATGGAAATTTGCTCGTGCCAAGCTTTGGCTTAGCTACTTCGATGACAAATGCACGCTACCTCCACCTTTCAATGTTATTCCATCTCCCAAGACTATCTGTTATCTCTTCAACAGTCTCAGTAAATGGATCTGTTCTCACACATCAAGTGGCAAAGTGAAACGTCAGAATAGCCTTAAGGTAAGAAATGACTGGGAGAATTGTAGGCTCTGAAGCTGGAAAGATGCTGCCTACTAAAATGAATCAGCATGTTGCTGTATGAAGCTGCCTGTCATGTGGTGAGTGCTACTGAGATAATTAGGAATTACAGGATAATGTGCGTTGCAACCAAAATATAAACAAATACATTTTAGCTATTTCTACTTAAGTAAGATTCTGGTAACTTACAGTTTGGGGATTTTCAACCCCCATCCTTTTTCCAACCCCCACAATTGCCCCAGCAGTAGTCTAGAAATGTGCTTTGATTGAAAACTTAGAGTAACCCCAAGGAAGTATGCACCAATCTCAAAAATGGTGAGGTATGCTTGCAAAATGGTAAGGGTGCTTGCAGGAAAGTAATTTGCTTGTAACTTACTAAAGAAGTGTCTAAATAAATAATTAGATAGGAACACTGTAGCTTCTCATTTTGGGGGGAGGGAGGGGATTCTTTTTCTTAAAGATTTTTTTTTTTTTTACTGTACCCTGTAATTTTGTATCTTCCTGCTGTAAAAAAATAGGCAGCTTATCATTTAATTTACATGCATTGTACAGTTGTGCACATCAGGGTGTGTACAAATAAACAGTTCCTTATTTTGTTCTTTCTCTGTTTGTATATAGGCTTTAGGGCTCAAAAATTACTTTTGCTTAAGTAAATGTGTAATATTTGTTTAAAGGAATGGAGAAATCTGAAGCAGAAGAGAGATGAGAATTATCAAAAGGTGATGTGCTGCTTAGTTCACCGTTACTTGACATCCATGAGACAGAAGATGCAAAGCACAGATCAGGCAACTGTGGAAAACCTAAATGAACTGCGGCAAGACTTATCAAAATTCCGAAATGAAATGAGAGACCTACTTGGCTTTCGAACTTCTAAATATGCGATGTTTTATCCAAGAAATTAAGGCCTAACAAACCAGAAGTGTCCATCTTCAGATACCTTTAGGTGAAAGTGTTGATCTAATTCTGTAGCAAGACTACACATAAAAGGAGATTATTGCACAACAATTCCTTTGAAAATGTTTGCATGAGTTTCAGCTAGATGAGGAAGTGGTGGAAATAAATGCAAAAATAGTTACAGCGATTTTCTTACGCTCTTAATCGTAGTGTGTATATACAATGTATATAGGATTTTTATTAAATATTCCTCAGACCGTGGCTGTCAGGTGTTAGAGCTTCATAATTAGCACAATATGTTTATTTCTTCTATTTTTGCTGTTCCTTTTTTGATACTTGTTTTTTCAAGTTGTGCGAGAAGGCTTTTTAAAACAAAAATCCAGACTATGTTTATTTTTAATAGAAAAGTTGGATATAGAATAATAGAAAATTTCCAAGACAGTTGGAAATGATGTTTGACTGTAGGTTACAGTGCATGTGAAGGCTGTGGCTCTGAAAGAGGCAGTTCTAGTGCCAAGTTTTGTAAACTGTGCTGACTGTGTACTGACATTTCTAGAACACGGAAAAAGAAATCAAGACTCTTCCCTTTAATGGGAACATTGAAATTTTGGGCTCAAAACAGACCAAATGTTTCTAGGACACTTACGGTTTTATGTAAGACAATCAATTCCTGCTTGGATTTTTCAGCAGTGCCTCATAAGTATGTTTCACTATGTATATTAAAATCAGCAACAGGATTTTAAAAGTAACCTATGAAACTTTAATGTCTACTATTTGGGGGTTTTAAAGACTGATTCTTTGAGTTATTAAATACAGTGATTTAATAAAAATGAGGTGGAGCGTGAGTGCTATTGTTTGCAATGCTGAACAGTTCCTCTCTGAAACACTACACTTCTTTCTGTGAGAACATGCATTGTCTGGGATAGATGTAGCATGGAAGGGTCTGCCTTAGAGAGATTTTACCCTGTTTTAAACTTGTTCTTCCTTCTTTTAACCACAGTTGTTGCGAAGTTGAAACTTACTTTGTGTGTGTGTCAGGAGTATTCTGTTTTGTGAACACGTGCTTTGACTTCGCTTACAATGGACCGTAAGGGCTTTGTGGATTTTCTGTGCTAAAGGGTCCTACATGATTTCTATGCTTATTAAAATTCAAGTTGACAAATTGTAATTGAGAAATGTGAGATGCCTGTATTTTTGATTCTGAAATAAGTATATTTATGACAGTTAAATGATTGATTGAGAATTTTACTGTTATGATGGTGCTCTTCTAAATGGTCTTACGTCCAGAAGGCGCAGGTAGCCATAATGGTCTTTGACTACAGTTGATTTTCAGAGGCTGATGGAGGGTGAAGGCTTACATAAATATTTACTTTTCTTGAAGGAATTCTTATAAAACTTTTTCTCGTAAAGGTATTATATTTTCTGTACTATGAAATTATCCATATCTGAACTAGGGTTTAATATGCTTCAAGTCTTACAGTTTAGAGGCATTCTGAACAGTCTCTTTTTTTTCATGTGAATGAGAAGCTAATCTCTTGTCTTCAAAGCAGAGAGGATCACTGAATTTTGTATTTGGATGGGGATCTCATGTTTGAATAATACACCAACATAAAAACTGCTGTATGTTATGTCTATCTGAGAGAGAAAGCCAACAAATAAAAGCTCTTTGAAAAATGTATTAATATTGGTCATATTTGAAACATGCTATTTTAGGTAACGTATTGAAAGTAATCGCTTTGTCACGTTAAGGTAGGAATTCTAAGGAATGTAGCGGCTATTAATGTTACTATTTTTTTTCTTTTTAGAACTGTCCTTCTAACTTTAAGTTCATTTACCTAGTTTCCTTCAGTGACACGAAGCAACATCTGAGCTAGTTCTGAACAAGCTAGATTGGATCCTAGATGCAGTGCTAGCTGCTTGGCACTTGGTTCATGACGATTAGTTCTTAGAAGCCGGGTATGTTTATCGATACACTGCGTTGTGCTAATGCAGCGATTTCTAACCACTTCTGCAATGTGAAGCAGTCACTCAACCCTCACAGAATTCAATGCACCTCTTTGAGGTTTAGATTGAACCTGTAGGTTCCAGATTCTTTACTTGCCCCTGGAACGCATACATATAAAGAGACAGATACCTTGGTTTTTGTTTGTTTGTTTGTTTGTTTCTTGCAGTACATTAGGTGTATGACACATTTCATCTGTGTCTTGTTTGAAAGCTTCTTGCAGGCTTCCCAACTTCTTGGATACTAATCAGTATGGATTGGTTCATATAATATAGTCCATTTTCTACTATTCAGATTTTCCTAGTTCAAGTGTATCAAACATTTTTTTCTAAATTAGCAGTTTAATACTGGCCATTCCAGAATGTTAGGGACCTGAGATCTCCCACAGAACACTCATAGAGCAGTTCTGGACATGCACAGAGACAAAATTTTATATGTCTGTGATACTTAAGTGCCAAAGGTTAAGCAGCAGCAAAATGAGGCCAAAAAAAAAAATGTCCCAAACAGTAATCTAGGTCTTGATTTAATCAATTTTAGTTCCTTAAGAGATTTAACTGTAAATACTTGCTATGATTTCATCAAACTGTTCTTTGTTTCTCTTCCCAATTTGTTCTTGCGGACAAATACGTCAGATGGTCATCCATGGATGGATGAAATGTCTTTCTGAGTCTACTGAAAAAATGTTAATTTTTCTTTTGTGTTAATGTCAATTTAATCAAGGCAATGGTAGCTCTAAGACAAATTTAATCTTTCTTTAATATCCTGTACATGAAAACTTCATGCTACTTCTCTTTACAGCAGAAAGGTCAAAAACATTCAATATGGAAAGTCATCCTACATTATTCTCTTGTTAAAATAGTTTTTTAATCATTTCTGTTGGAGTGGTTTCAAAAATTATATCACTTTTAATATGATAAATGTGTTACATAATTTTTACATGTTTGCAGGTTGGATTTCATATGCTTGAATTTTACATTCACAACATCTGCTTTCCAAACCTGTTTCTTTTTGGAAGGTTGTTACCTCTGTTTTGTGTCTGATTCTCACATGAGAAAACTGGCACTGCACTGTGTTTCTTGAAGCACTGGCTCCGGTTTCCTGTTGCAAGGAAACTGCTTTCAGCACTTTGATTCCCATAAGTGCCGGTCAGGCTTGAGTCTTCCGAACTGGAGAGTGTAGCAGGAGGAATCCATTTGGATTCCATATGCAGTGCGCACAGATGGAAAAGGCTGTATTCAAGTGGTTTGCATACATCCCTTCTACTGCAACACCTGATCAAGCAGGCGATCAGGCCCAGTCAGCAGGGGTTTATGAAGGGCAGGTCCAGCTTGACGAACCTGATCTCCTTCTATGACAAAGTGACGTGCTGGGTGGATGAGGGAAAGGCTGTGGATGTGGTCTACCTTGACTTCAGCAAGGCTTTTGACACCGTTTCCCACAGCATTCTCCTCAAGAAACTGACTGCTCTTGGCTTGGACTGGCGCATGCTTCGTTGGGTTAGAAACTGGCTGGATGGCCGGGCCCAAAGAGTCGTGGTGAATGGAGTCAAATCCAGTTGGAGGCCGGTCACTAGTGGCATCCCCCAGGGCTCGGTGCTGGGGCCGGTCCTCTTCAATATCTTCACTGATGATCTGGATGAGGGCATTGAGTGCACCCTCAGTAAGTTTGCAGATGACACCAAGTTAGGTGCGTGTGTTGATCTGCTCGAGGGCAGGAAGGCTCTGCAGGAGGATCTGGATAGGCTGCACCGATGGCTGAGGTCAACTACATGAAGTTCAACAAGGCCAAGTGCCGGGTCCTGCACCTGGGGCACAACAACCCCAAGCAGAGCTACAGGCTGGGAGATGAGTGGTTGGAGAGCTGCCAGGCAGAGAAGGACCTGGGAGTGATGGTGGACAGTCGGCTGAATATGAGCCAGCAGTGTGCTCAGGTGGCCAAGAAGGCCAACAGCATCCTGGCCTGTATAAGAAACAGTGTGGCCAGCAGGGCTAGGGAGGTGATCGTCCCCCTGTACTCGGCTCTGGTGAGGCCGCACCTCGAATACTGTGTTCAGTTTTGGGCCCCTCACTACAAGAAGGACATGGAGGTGCTTGAGCGAGTCCAGAAAAGGGCGACGAAGCTGGTGAGGGGCCTGGAGAACAAGTCCTGTGAGGAGCGGCTGAGGGAGCTGGGACTACTTAGCCTGGAGAAGAGGAGGCTCAGGGGTGACCTTATCGCTCTCTACAGGTACCTCAAGGGAGGCTGTAGCGAGGTGGGGGTTGGTCTGTTCTCCCATGTGCCTGGTGACAGGACGAGGAGGAATGGGCTAAAGTTGTGCCAGGGGAGTTTTAGGTTGGTTCTTTACCGAAAGGGTTGTTAGACATTGGAACAGGCTGCTCAGGGAAGTGGTGGAGTCACCATCCCTGGAGGTCTTTAAAGACGTTTAGATGTAGAGCTTAGGGATATGGTTTAGTGGGGACTGTTAGTGTTAGGTCAGAGGTTGGACTCGATGATCTTCCAACCCAGAAATTCTGTGATTCTGTGACATTTGCCAGTCCTCAGAAGTATGTTACATTAATCTACATTTAAAATGTTAAATAGAATTCTGCTTTATTTTCTTTTATGAATGAAAAGCAATTTGCTTTTCTGAGAAACAGTAAAAAGAGGTGTTCAGACTGGAAAACAAGCTCATTTAAGGAGAGTGGTGAGAAGAGCAGGCAGGCAGGAGTTTTCCCTACCTACCATTGGGGGGAGAAGGAGCAGGCTGCTAGATTCTTCTTGCTGCACTGAAAAAAGTTACATGACAGATGGTCTTGTTGTCATAAATAAAAATAGATTATTGTAGTCAAACAGTTCTGAGCATGGTTTTCACAGTGCTTCACCCCAGGATGCTGCTGGGAAGTGCAGAGAAAACAATGTGTAAAACCCCTTAGTCTGCACAGGAGCTGATACTGGAAACCAAAGCATAAAACTGCAATTTTAAAACTGTGAAATTGCATCTGGTTTGTAAATAAACATTGCTGTCATTTACACTGTTTGGTTCAGTAAGGCAAAAGCTTAGCAATCCACAGAATGTTTACAGCCCTGAGATGTCTGACATGAGCTGCCAGCACAGCATTTTATATGTGTAGCATCCCGTAGTTTATACATAATGAATAAATAGGTAGTATATGATTTAATCTTAAAATATTTTATTAAGCACAGATAATAATGCAGGAATCCATGTAATAAAAAAACTTCAGAGAAAAAGCTATGTTATAATGAGTTACTATAAATATTGCACTTAGAATTCTTATTTTACATATATAACTCCTTAAAAAAATGGACAATTATTATAAATTAACAGTTTCCAAGTAACTGGAATTTGGTATGTTTCAGATCAGATGGCTGTGCTGCAAATCTTCAACTTTCATATTCAGGATTTGTAACTGATGCCACTTTGTGCTGGAATGAGCTTAGGTGGGTAGGAGGGAAGAAAGGGTAAGCGTGGTCTTAGTGCTGACAGTCAGTGTTTTCATGACTTAAACTAAGTGAAAATTCTTTTCCAAGAGAGATGATAGAGTGCAGCTGCAGAGTTCAGTTTTAACATGTTCTGTTTTTCAAGGCATTCAGGATCTTTTGGTTCTTAGTCTTAAAACTCATGACAAAGCTGTTGGGAAGGACTTTGCCTCTACCGTCTTCTTCTACTTGACCCATGATGATGTAGTTTAAACCTACAAAGGCGAGACAGTATGATATTACAAGGCAGAACTCCAGGGTGTGATCTAGAAGTACGGTTCTGTACCTGTGGTCTGCATTCATTTTCACTCTGTTACTGCTGTCTTGTAGCATTTTTTCATATACATATAAGCATATACAAAGCATACCATGAACCACAATTACATAAAAATCAAGTAGATAAGTAAGCATCTACTGTATAGTTAAACATATGGGAGATACTTTTTTTAAATACAGATTGTCAAATGAGTCTAAAAAACATTAGAAAGGCAGTGTAAACACTGGATAACTTAGTCACTAACATCCAAAGAGGAATGCACCTCATTGATTTTTGGGTATTTTTTCATATGCTCAGTTTGTAGGGTAATGCACCTCTTTCCATTCCCTTTTTCTCCCCCAAGTACATAAACATACTCTAGAAATATATAAAGGCAGTTGGGTAAGCAGAGTGGACTTAATGCATGATAAACCCTGGCTTTGGAGCAATCAGATGGATTTGAGTATTTGCAAGTATTAGAAAGGTTAGAGATTTGCAAGGCTTCAGGCAGGGAAGAGTGGTGTTACAGGGGAGTAAGCAGAAATGCACCAAGTTCAGATATTAAGTAATGGCTATTAAATAATTCACAGAGATTTAGGAAGAGAAACAAAAGTATGTGGTTTGGAGCCAGCAGTCTACCTAAAAGGAGGCAATTTGTTCCACCAAGGATGCTATTATGTCTCCCAGACAGATGTCTGGTTTCCAAAGAACTAAAGGTAGAAGAAAAAGAAATCTGACAGGGATTGTTTGCTTTGGTACTGCCCCCTTTGAAGTAATACGTAACATTTAGGACACCACTGGCATTTACGTGGGTTTTCTTTTTTGGTGATTATTAGATTATGTCGACTGTTTCCTGCTATGGCTCCATCCACTTGCGTTCTCCTGTTTTACTGGTTTGCTCAGGAGGAAAAGCTAATGACTGTTCTGTTTTTTGCTTAGTTACTTCTGTGAAACAGCCTCAGTATTTCTTATAGCATCATATAGGTTGCCCTTGTTATGTTTAACCGGCAATCTTTGTTGATCTACTCTGTAAAATAATACTGTTTAAAATAGCTATAGAAATACTAGCTGTTTGCAGATACAAATCTATATGGGAGAGAAGCAACAGGTAACATTATTTTTTATTTGCTGTGACATACTGCTCTTTCAGGTTCAGTATGCTGTTGTTTTTCCATTCTGAATAAGCATGTATGAAAAATAGATCCAAAAACACACATATATGTAAAAAAAATAAATCAAACTGAGTTTCTTGAGAGAGCCAAATCAGCTTTTACTTTCTGTCATGCAAATTTTAAAAACAATGTTTTTCAAACTCATTTGAACTGAGTCTCATCTTTAATAGGTAAAACTAAGAATGAAATACAAACCTGAATAAGTAGTTGTTTGTGCCTTAATTTCATTTAAATATTAGTTGCTGATTATAGAATCAGTTATTGTAGTTCTGATTTTTGTGGTCGTAGTTCAAACAGCAATTTTCAAAACTTTTATAAACAAACAAAGCAGTTATTTTGCTGTACTTACCTCTTCTGATGAGAGGACATTGCTTACATACTACAACAATCTTGGCACTCATACTCTTGCCTGCTTGCTGGATTGCTAGATTTCCCTCCTTATATACATTAATGATCGATACTGTTGCATGCAAACTTCCAGCACGCGTTATTGCTGTGATTACTGTTCCAGTTATTACTAGAAAAAAGACATTTGATACATTTTAATTATTCTTTTTGAAATAAATTTGGGGGACCACAGAAACTGAATTAACATATTAGTCCTTAATAAAGATGCAAATAATACCGGAAACAATCTACCAATATGTGGCTGATGCCAGTAATAAAAATTCACTACCGACAAATTGTGGTGGCACCAAATATAGAACTTTTCCTAGAATGCATCAATCATTTAGAAGCCCTGTTCTAAATTTTGATAATTTCAGTTAAGCACTGCAACATGATACTATTTTCAATGACTAATCTTAAAACAGTGGAGAAGATGAACTGAAAATACTCTGGCGCACAGCTGAATTCCCAGTTCTCCTGCAGTCTCATGCTGCACTGACTTCATTCTGCTTCAGTGTGCAGCCACTACCCTGGTCTGGTTTTCAGCAAAATGGTACTAAGCTGCCCCCACTTCCCTGAAACAGCAGACTTTCTCTAATCGCACATGTGTTTAGCTATAAAATTAGAGTGAATTAGATTTTAAAAGAAAAAAAATGGTTTGGGGACGAAGTTGTTCCATCCAAGTTGGCATACAGTTGGTTGTAAGGCATCTTTTAAGGGAATTAAGAAGCTAAGTATTGATTTGGGAAAAGTCTCTGAGACATAACAGATCATCAGTGACAATGCTATCCAATTCTTCAGCAAACACTCTTTTTTATCAGTGATAAAAAAGATTTATCAGTGATTTGTGTCTGTGGATGAAAAGCACTGGTTCTAAGCTTCCATGCCTTTTAAATTATTTTAAATATATTTTGGAAGTTTATAAACTGAGTTGTGGAACAGTCAGCAGGTATGGCATAAAATGTGTATGGGCTGGTTACAGACGAATGAGATGACGATACAGTAATTGAATCAATGCTCTCCTGCAGGAGGTTGCCTTATATTTAGTCATTTGGTTTTTACATTGAGGAAGTATGCTTGTTTCAGACAGTCCTGCAGTGCCTACTTCAGAATATCTCCAAGAGTGTTTTAAGTGATACACAGATACTAATCTCAGATATGCAGTAAGAGGATGTAAAAACATCACTTATTTATTAATTAAAACTCAAAAATACATCTGGTAAAATTCCTAGATGTGTAAACATACAGTGTCATTCAAGAAGAAACAGACTGTGCTTTCTTACCAAAGTTGCTTGAACAGTAATTGCTTTCAAGAGTCCCACTCCTTTTACACTTTTGCTGGCACAGGGCAACTGTAGGTTTCAAACCTTGTTGAAGAGCACATAATAAATTAAGATATTGTGAAACAAATGCAAGCAGTATGCTTGGGGAAATAAAAATCTGGATATGCACACGAATGCCACAATAACCATATACCCCTTTCCTGCCATCAACTCCAATCTTCTTTCCATGTGCATTTTAACGGTATTACACAGTGGGACTTTTACAGAGAATTCGTTTGATTGTGCTGTGATTTTAAATGTGCAACTTGTTGGTGTTCTTGCCTATTGTCATGCAGTCCTTGTAGTACGTTTTAAGTATGATAACATTAGATTACAGTAACATTTCCTTCAGAGGGAGGGAGTAGACTTCTGTCAGAAATTACAGTGCTGTGATCAGAATTCAAATTCCTGTCTTTTTTTTTCTATTTTTTTTTTTACATAGCTTCATGACATGAAGTACTGTATAATTTTTATTGATGACATTGAAACACATTATAATGTGTGAATTACCGACTTAACATTAGGGGCTACAGCTGCTTGGCACTGATTTGTATTTCCTTTCTGAAACAATGCTTTGCTAAAAGACAAGTAAATACTCTCCTTCCAACCAGCTCCTTAGGTTGGACATTAGTAGTCTCTGTACTTGATCTGGCTAAGACTTTGCAAATAACATTGTAGGATTTTTAAGGTTTTAATGTCCTTTTCAAATTTGTTTGGAACTGGTCGATGAGGTCACAATTACTAGAAAGATGGAGCTGAGAGATGGACAGGTTAAAAAACAGATAAATCAGAAAACCTACATAATCCTAATTTCCCCCTCAAATAAAATACATTAGTTATGAAGAATATCTTGGCTTTTTTTCTTTAGAATGCAGCATTTTGCAAAAGTCTTAGCCTATAATTTCTGAATAAGAATTTCTGACCAATTTCTTATTTATGTTCTTCCAGTTCTCATTTATATTTATACTTCTCCTTTAATGAATCAGCTGATTCTTTTTATGAAGATTTCTGATATTCAGCTGAGTGTCAAACAAATTTCTTTGTCTTCCGTGTACATCCATGACTGTTAGATCTTCATGTTCATTATTTTGCCTTTCAAATCCCAAGTCTAAAAATTCACCCCCATCTTTTTCATTGATGTGGGTTTTGGTTTTTGTTTGTTTCGCTTTGAATTGTGTTTGGTTTTGTTTTGCTCGTTTGTTTTTAGTCTTCATGTGATCTTCACTGGTATTCAGTAAGACTCTTCAGAAAGCTCGCAGCATGAGATGTGACAGCCTTGATTAACTGAGACAGGGTGTTGGAGGTAACTTTAAGTGCTTTATAGTGAAAAACAGCTGTATTACTTATCATTAGTCTACTAGTCACATCAGAATGATTTCCAGGTTGTTATAATTGCATGTTTTTCATGTTTATTTTCATCTATTTTAAATACCTCAGTCTCAGTATTTAAGCACCACAACTTCTTGGATTCCTGCTGACAAGCCATTTCTGTCCTGACTTCTGATACATTTTAAGTACAGATCAGGTTCTGTTGCAAAACATCATAAATAATTTGGTTTTGTGCTATAACTGTATCTTAAACCGCTCTCATTCAGGTTATAAAAATTGTTAAGAATTTGTCCCTTCAGTATACCAGTAATGATGTAGTTTTGGCAAGGCCTTCAGAGAAATCCTCCCCTGATCTTTCATATGTTCTGTTTGGTCTTAAATAAAAAAGGAAACTTATTTTTAGTTTGACATATTTCTTCATAAATTCTTGTCCCTGAAAATCTTTGAATAAAAACAATTCTGAGAGCATCATGTTGACAGGATGTTGGCAGAATCTGAAGAGGGCTCGGGCGGTTTCCTTAACAACTTATCTTAATAAATACATGAAGAAAATATGGCCAGATTTTTACATATTAACTTATTTAGAAGAAAAAGTTCCTTGAAATAAAACTATTTCCTGAAATATGTAGAACTTCTTGTACAGAAGAATTTTCTTCACATTTCTATGGAACTGGTTGAAAGATGCTCGCTAGTTAGCTGTCAGAAACTGAGAAGAGACAAGAATATTCTCTGAGCTGGAGGGAGTAACTGTTACAGTGAACTGGAGAGTTTTCTTTTCCATAATGTTCACTAGATTCTATGTGCTCTCTTGAGTATATTAATTTTAATTAATTTCCTCAACATCTTAAATAGTAACAAACCACAAAACTAACTTTTAATGTAACTTCTGTTATTTTTTCCCAAAACCCTCTTCTCCTCCTGGAATACATTATTTTTCTATTCAAATAAAGCCAATAAAAAAACATCTTACTTGGTGTAGAAGGGTTTGTTGTGGTCGTAGGCGGAACTGTAGTTGTTGGTAACTTTTTTGGTCTAAAATTATAATGGCCAATAAAACCATCAGCTGTTAAACTTAAATCAGATAAAAACTGAATGAGCAACTCATTTTTCTCAGATAGAATAGGCCTGAAATAGAAAAACATAACTTCCATTAGTTTTAGTGTCGAAGCCAAAACCCACTAATAGAATTCTTCTCACCAAAAAAAAAGGTGCTTCATGTTTATTGTTATTAAAAATGCTCTATCTGCCCCCAGACTAATACTGAAATACATGTTCCTTTGCTAGTATGTCAGACACTGATGTTATAACTGAGAACCTCATTCTGTTGAATCATAAACCTCTGATTCCTGAGGGTTATGTCAGGTAAGTATCTTTATATTCCTGTGTGGCTTCATTGCAGGCTTCACTTACATGGAATGAAGAGGGCCAGATTAATGCCTTTGGGAAATATAATAAAGAAATCCTCAATAGATAGCAGAGGTGAGTAAATGTTTGGGGATTTAAAATCATTTTTGTCTATTGAAAAATATATTACATATTTGGAAGGTCTGAAGAAAATTAATTTGATGTTGGACTGTGGAATTGTTCAATAAAAACACTAAAAAATATTTGGGGTTAGTACTATTTCTGTGGACCCAGGTACCAATGACTGGATATTTATTACTGAGGCCTTAGAGAGCTAATGCTGTTATTTTGTTAGGATTTGAAAATTCGTAAACAAGCACTCTGCTGTGTGTTAATTTTCAGTTCATAAACTGCGTAGTACCTGTTGTGACACAGCCTCTGGATTTAGATGTAGTGTGATGAGGCTTCATTCAAGACTACTGTTAGAGCAAACTGTATGGCATGCAAGGCTAGCAAAGGAACGCTTCTCTTGTTCTTTTGAGCATTCCACAGACCTTGTCTCAATATTCATTTATAATTATTAACACAGATTACCTTGTTTGGAAAGAGGAAGACAAATTAATATAGAGAGAAACATAGAGACAAAAGATACTTGAGAGAAGAAAAGAGAAAATGGTTTTAAGATGTATTTTCACTAAACTGACTTTGTTGCTTCTTCTCAGGAAATACAATAGAGTTCATGAGCCTTTAGCAAGCATTCTTCAAGATGCTTTTTAGGGCTTTTAAAGTAAAAACTTGTCATTATCCTTTTTTTTTTTCCTTTTTTTTTTTTTTTTTTTTTTTCTCCAGGTATTTCAGAAATCAGCTCACTGCGGGTTGAGTCTGACATAACCCAAAGTAAGTGCATGATTATCTGGAACTCTGATTTACAGTTACTGTGGTAATTGCACAGATTGATTTTCTTACCACAGTATTGATGCAGGCTGCAGAATTAGGAGGGGAGTTACCAGCTGTAGGAAAGCTTTGTTCTGCTTGCTGAACAGCAGAAGTAAAACACCAAGTAATCTAAAAAATTTGACCAGTGTATCCTGTCTTTTTGAAAAAAGGCGTTTTGTCTCAAAGGTGGAGGGTGTGTTTGTTTTTTAGAGTGATGATTTCTCCTAATTTATTATTCTGATCTATACCACTCATTTATGTAGTGCACTATCTGCACTCAGGAATCAGGTATGTGGTTACGCTATGTGCTTCCTGGTCCACAGGTGGATCCGGGTTCATCTCTGCAACCACCAAATGAGTTCAAGGTATCCACTTTACTAATCTTTCTTAAGTATGCTGTTTCTGTTACAAAATGCCACATTACATTGTCTGTAACTACTAGTTAATGAGTTCCACCTTGTTTAATTGCTGTGTCAGATCTGTAAATAATACTCTATATAGAAGTCCTCCTTCATGATTCAGTTTGCATGCCATGATTTCAGTATTTTTAACAACAGTGGTCCTGTCCTTACTGTTTTTCTGAACCCAGCTGATAAATTTTGGTGAGAATTCTGCAGAGCTAGTGGAAAATCCCCAAGAGCCATACTTTCTCCCTTTTCACTGGATACATAAGCTGTCTATATATAATTTTGTAAGGGAAAATATCTATTCAAGCTCTGGACTAGATCAGGATAGTAAGCAATGCTGTCCTAAAACTGTCTTTCAGGAAACTTCTAACATTCTGTAACAGGAAATCTCATCTCTGAGCTATGTGGCCTGGGTCTGAGCCCAGACTTCGGCCCTTATTTGCCTGTTGCACAAAGTCCATACTAAAATGACTGTATTTTTGAAGCCCTCTAGGGCTTTGGCAGACCAATTCACAGCTTTGACCTGCTGTGGGGCAAGATGCTGAGCCACAGTTGAGAGGTGGTTTAGGAAGCCACTCCCGGTCACCTCTCAGGGATTAACTAGCACTTCTTTCTTCTGCATTGCCTTGTCAGCCAAGACCAAATCCTGATGGTTCAAAGCATACTGCACAGCTGGGCTATGGCTTAGCTGGAAAGAGGCAACTAAGTCACAGGGACTGGAGGCCACCGGCTTCACTTTGAAGGGATGTTGTTCCCTGCTGTCTTTTGAGAACCAAGGGAAGAATAAGATCTTGTAGAGTTCACTTCTTACCTCAGTTGGAAAAGGTCTGCAATGTTACTACTTAAATAGGAAAAAAATAGAGAAGGTTAAATTGGACTCTAATTGTGCTCTGTTCAGGTAGGAAACTAGTCTGTGTGCTCAATCATCCTTTGGATCCAACTTGTGCTCAGCAGGACACCCATGGCAGGAATTGAATGTATTTGTATGGAACATTGCTAGTTAAGTATTTCTAGGGGGAGATTCAGTTAACTTATTTACTTTTTGTTTATTTTACAGGAGCTTAGAGGTAAATACCTTACTGATCTGTGTTAAGGGTTCAGCTATAAGGGATGGATTTGCAAAGTCACAATAAGGTTCTCATGCTATGCTACTCAATGAGATACCTGTCTACCTTGTCATAAAGTACTAAATAACATTACTAACCTGTGTCATCTGCTGGCCATTGTGTTTTACTCTCTGTAAAATACTGGCATGTGTCCAGTAGAGTTCCTTTGGGGAAGAGTTTTTTTTTTACTTCGGATGATGATTTGTTATCTGATACATACCGGTGCTTACAACATTCAGCTCAAAGAAATGTATTGTCTGTTTGGAGACGTATTCGGTCTACCTGCAGTCCTTCCAAGTGCCACAGCACTGCAAGGCAACAATGCATGGCATCTTTTTTTCCAGGCAAAACTCTAAGCTGGAAAGTATGAAGTGGCTTTGCTATGGACACATACATGAGGCAAAAATGGAGGCGTTCTGAATGTCATTTAGCAAAGGGGTGGAAGTGGATGTCCAAGACTTGTAACCCACCTTCTTGCCATATGGACTCTTTAATACTAACTCTGCCTTGCACGGTCTCCTTCCATACTACAGCCTTTGGGTTGGAAGCAATAAGGAAAGACAGTTCTACTTCTGCCAGTGAAATTTGTCCTGCAAATAAGGAAGTTATTATGTATACAACTGCAGCTAAAATTTAGTCTCTTGTGTCATATTAATGGCCTAAATTAACTAGCACTTCACAAATTTACCTGTAAGACTTTCTGGTGTCACTATCTTTTTTACAGAGCAGGTTTCTAACTTTATTACAAGAAGATAGCACTGAACTTAAGCCTGAAAAGAAATATCTTTTCCAAATTGGAACTTTTTTTTTTTGTAAAAAAAAAAGTGCAACTCCAGACCAAAAGGCTGAGGTGGCTGAAGGAAACTGAAGTTAATATATTTTAGGTGTAACACTTCCCTTAATTAAATCCTTACCAAATTTCACATACATTTCTGTAGGGCTAGGCTTACTTCCTCTATTTCTAGCATTGTCATGCTATTAGGTAATGATCAGAAATAGCAAGAGAAAGAGTATAGCTGCTGCATGGAGAAGAAAAGTCTTTTTAGAATTCTGCAGAATGTCTGCCTCCCCTCTTGTCTCTGGAGGGTATACCACATAACCTTAGAAAAACAACCAACCAAAAACCAGAAAACCTCACAGTAAATCTCAAGAAAGACTGAGGCATGCACCTCCTCCCCTTATACCATAATTAGTTGCCCTTGGGAATCAAACTAGCTGTCACTTCTGAGACTTAAATCTATTCACACACTTCTATGAATTTTTAATAGCTTGTATTTCTTCATCCCCCTTCATCTTGTAAAGCTACTCAGTTTTAAGATGCTTAATGTAAGGGGAACAAGGGAGGAAAAAAGTTAAAAATTACTAGCCTTACTCAAAAAAGACATACTTTTAAAATAATTATAATCTACTGTTGCTACCGTTGCTTGCACTGGGGCTGTTTCTTGGGTGTTGGAGAGGTGGGGCCATTATTGGGAGGTCTCGTGTTTATCCGGGGGTTGGGATTTTGAAAACATAGGGAGTGTTTTGTTTTGGTTTGGTTTTTTGAGCTGTGGTGGGAAGGATGGTGGCAGCAGCAGTTTGACAGTAAAGCTGCTGAACGCCTGTGGTGCCACCCAGCACGCTCATGTGCCAGGAGGGGACACACCTCGGCACAGCTGGAAGAGATGGTGAGCAGTGACACACAAGAGATGGATGGAGCAGCCGTGGAAGCTGCAGAAGGGGTGTGACTGAAGGTAACATGAGTCAGATCAAGTGAGTCAAGAGCCAAGGGACTAGGGAGTTCAGCTGGATCCTGCGCTTCAGTATCTACCATAAAAACACAGTAAGTGAAGCTAGTGGTCAGCTAGCATTAATACTGGTATCATACCACTATCAATAGTGTTTCTGTTGGCATTATTAAACTGAGCTCTAATGAGCCTTGAGGGACAGAATAGAACACGGGTTGGAGCCAGGTCTAGTCATGGAGGGACAGAGGACAAGAGTAAACCTCAGGAGAGACAAGATATTAAACAACTCCTAGAAATGCAATTGGAAATGAGATTTAAGGGAAAAAAAATATCTTTCAAAAGCCTAGTACAGAACCATTAGCAAAATGGCATATAGTGTTGTAAAGTTTATCATCAAAGACAGTTACTTACGCTGGTGGACTGTCTCCACAATACTTCCCAATCCTTTTCGCATCGTTGATTTCCCCACCATTAAACACTGCGACATAGTCATATCTGCAGTAGTTGTCTCTCTCCACATCAAACTTCTCAAACTTTAATTCTATTAGCTGCAGAGACAGTGCAAGTAACTTACTAAGGCTTTGGTATGCAGAATTTGAGCAGTACTTATAGTGAATGACCTCTTCATATGAACTACTAAATGACTTTTGCCTTCCATAAAGCAAGTCCTTAATCCACTTGATTGTGGATTTGGTATTTGAATCTTTCTAGCAAACACTTCAAAATAGGACCTTAAAATTCTATATAACATTTTGTTCTCATGTATATGCTAATATAAGTTCTTGTAGTTATCTTTATGAGTGAATGTAAACTGAATAGCAATAGTTAGGTGTTGCACTGTTTTTAAAGAAACTAACTTAAATCTAAACCACAGAAAGAGGGCTATTAGTGCCATTGTATCACCCTAGATACGCTAAAGAAAAAGCAAGGCCAAAGTTGGCAAGAACTATTTCACTGAGTAGATCAAAAGCAGACTTTGAGCCCCTGCTCTGTGGTCGCAAATCCTGTATTTACTTGAAGTAGCAATAAGAAGGTCAAACACAAAAATATTAATAGAAAATTACTAAATAATAAGACTAAAACCAGGAGAAACTAAGTAGTTAAAGAAAGAATGTTTCCACACAGAATTTCCATAAATGTTAGGGCTTCAGAAGTCCTAGCTGTGAACTAGTGTAACTGTTTTTCTATCTCTGATGTTATTTTCTCCAATATAACTTGTAATTTATGTACTTTTCAACTCAAGAAAGAAAAACAATGGAAAAGAAATTGAATGTATGAGTCTGAAAGTAAGTCCTGCAGCATGATTGTCAATTGTGTGCAGCAAGGAAGGAAAACACAACATAACTACATGAATGAAACAAAGGTAATGCCTGCATTTAAGTTGCTTCTTTATATGAAGTACAACAGTATTTTTAATCATCCTCCAGTAAATAGCACAAGTGAGACTTGAATGACAACACTGAATTGTGTATGCAGGATTTCTCTTCGAAGGGCTGTCTCAAACTAGATGCTATTAAATGTTTTAAGACTACAAAGCCATTTGTAGATCACCTACATGTTAATTTACTAACATAGTAAAGGTGATCTTATTCTACATCCGTAAAAAGGTAGCCTGTTATCACCTGATGTTTTAGATTTGTCAGGATATGCTTTTGCACTATTGACATATAATGCATCATTTTGTTACCTCAAAAGTATACGTAGCCCAGGGCAAAGAGAAACAAACTTCAAGGACAGCAACTTGGTTTCCGAGACAAGTAAGAGGTTTGTTTCAAAAACCTTATCACCAATATGGGAAAAAATGCACTACAAATTGAAGTACTTATCTCATTAACAGGCTTATGATCAAAAAGATGGTATAGAAGGGAGTGATGCAAGTGGAAACAGAAATGCTGAGTTTTTCCACACACAGGAAAAGCAGCATGCCATCATGCCTACTTTACTATTGTTCATGAGTACTCTTTGCACTAACAGAGAGGTATTTCATGACAGATTAGAAGCTCTTCACCATCATGAGGAGCTGCTCCATCTTCTGAAATAAATGAATAAATTACTTGGTTATATTAGAAGCAAAACACTGGCTTATTTTATTGCTTACATGCTTGTGAAAGGGAAGTGGAGACAGTGTGACCTAAACTTTGGCAAATGGAAATGTGAAAAGGTTTTTATTTGAACGTGGAGAGAGATGCTTACTCACTACATTTTCAAAAATTGCCTTTGTTATTGTCAAAACTCTCCCCCGTTTGCATGCAAGCAACCACTTTTGCAGCACATGAAAGATATATTCAGACACATGGATTTATGGAGCAGGATGTTGAAAAGGCACAAGATTGTGCCTTAATTTTTATGCTTACATTACATTTCCTAGATCTGCTCTACAAGCTTGGGAAGAGTTTTTAGGCTTATCTAGAGATGGCTGAAAGGAACTGACGTAATCTGCAGTTTAAAGATAAGGTTTTAAAAATGACTGCCTCTCTATTGGATTGTTAAATGACCTGTATCTAGCAAGCAAGGAATGTGGATTAAAGAGAACAGGAAAGACTAAGCTGACATACTGCTTCAGTTCAAGGGGAAAAAATATCTTGGGAAATGGAAAAGTATGAAAGATCTGACGAATATATTTATCTGGGGCAGCTTTTTTATTTAGAAGATTATGGTCACGAGCAGATGATTAAGGAGAAAGTTTTCTTTACATGTAGAGGAATGCAAAAAGCTGGAGATAGTTAAGAAAAGCAACCTATCAAACGTGCTTGGTGACCAGGATATTCAATCACTGTAGAGTTTCTGCCAGGTTACAGAGCAGATGGCTCAGCAACAATCACAAAATGTGAAGCTAGGACTGAGACAAGCTCTACAGCATAGGGAACAACATGTTCTGGCCATGTGTGGCAAACAGTGGCAAATGAGCCATATTTTTCTACTGTTAGATCTGAGTCTTACTGAAGTGGTAATGTACACTCTGCAGGCGTCTGTGTAATTAAGCAATCATGTTATGAGATGAAGCCTTCAAAATATAAAATAAGACAAATTTTATGAAATGTACATTGAAGATCCCTGTGCAAGACACATCTGAATATATTCCCTATACTGCAAGCGGAACCAATAAAATAATTTTTGCTTTTAATAAATTCAGTCAGCTCTACTCGAGTCCCTCTGTAACAAACAGCACTAATGCTGAAAATGCTACAGATGGAGTTAGGCTTAAACTTAGCATTTGTCATCATCATGCCTGGTGCTGAGATGATCACCTCCTCTAACTTAATTTGCATGATGTTTAGTTAATTAACAAAATCATCTTCAGAAGATCCTCTTTAAAAGCCTCACCAGCCATAGATGGTCTGAAAGTTTAATACAGGGGAATTTGTCAGCACAGATAAACCAGCATGTAATGATTAGTTTCCTCAAGTGAGCTGGGTCATGTGTGAGAGAAAGGTGAGCACAGCTGAGGCTAGGTGGGCCCACACTACTCCCAGTCTCAGCCAGACAGTGTTTTCACTGTTGGAGTGCCATGCAAGCAGCACATTGCACGCACGGGCTGTTGGCAACACATCAATGCTGGTGGGTAGCGGGAGGCGCGGGGAGATGGTGGCGCCTTACCTGGTTCTTCGGGGCAACAATGTGCCAGGAACATGTAACTCCGGCTGGGTAATCCCGCTCCGGCCAGTTGGGCGTTTGGAAAGAACCAGAAGGCTTCTCCAGTCGTCCCCCACAGTACTGATCCCCTGGAAGTACAGTACACCGTACAAAGTAGAGGCCAAAAGCAATGTGCGTGACCCAGCTGATGCGCTGGCTTCGCCGTGCCGATGCCCAGGCACTGGTGGGGGGCTGTGAGGCCTCTGGGCAGATCTAGGCCGGGGCTGCTCCATGCTGGACACAGGCAGTTCTGCCCAGTTCCTGCTGGCCCCAGTGGCTGAACCGCAGGGTACAGCTGAGCCCAGCAACCCAGCTGGCGGTGCCTTGGGGAAAACAGATTTAAGAAAGGGCAGAAAGATGAAGTGAAAGGCGGGCTACAGCGAGAACCAGCCCTATGAGCACTTGGGTCAGAGGGGGAGGAGGAGTTGGAGCATGGCTTCCCCACAGCCCCTAACGGAGCCATGTGGAGGTGACCGTGTTCCTAAAGGAACTGCCACCTGTGGAGAGCCCACAATGAAGTGGGTCGTTTTTCTCTGTATCTACTCCTCACAGTCCCAAATTACAAGCCTGTATCAGGTATGTAATCTTTACTTATAATATCATTAGGAGTCGTTATTAAAGTGACTCTATCATATCATGGTTGTCTAATATGTATTTCAGAAAGTTATCCACGCTGATAAAACTGGAAGGACTAATAAGTTAGCTGTCATCTACACTACATCAGCCCAAAAACCTGTCTAGTCTGGTAGCAAAATACCAAAAGCCTTGAAAAGAGACAATTGGAATGGCAGGAACCCAGTAATATGACTTCCCTGTAATGTCCCAGATTTACCAAGCAAAAGGTAATGCCTTTTTATTCAATAACCCCTACTAAGTTTTTCTTTCATACTTTTTCCTAATTGTTTTTAAACCTGATGTAGAAATTTTCAATCCGTGATGTTCCGTGGCACAGCACTCCACCACTTGACAGCTCAATGGGAAGAATCACCTTTTCCTTTCCTTTGCAGCCACCTGCTCATCTGCCTCTTGTATTAGAAACAGTGGCTGTGTTCCCCATTCACTTTTTCCACACAGGCCATGACTGGAGGGCCCTCTCCTACACCCCCAATGAGCTTCTCTTTTCCAGCTTGAAGAGATCCATGAAAAGGTTTGGTTTTCATACTGTTTTCAAAAAATGTTAAGTTTCTGTATTTTTTTGTTACTTACTGAGCACTGGGAGGATGCTTAATTATTGCTTTTGTTATTATGCTCAATTACTGTTCTCATAAATTATTCTATTTCAAACCCACGATCTCATTCCGAAGTACTACAGTCAATTCAGAGCCTGTCGTATACATAAAGTTAGGGTGTTTTCTCCCTTATTTGCAACATTTATCTACATTGAATTTAATTTTATTGACAAGCTGTTAGCATATTGCTGCTGGATGCAATCCTGCAATTCAAAATAGTCAGCCCTCCTCTTTACTATTTTCATTAACTATTTTGGGTAATCAATTATACTTTGCTATTTGCTAAGTACGGTAATTAACGAATACATTGAGCAACACAATCCCTAATATTTCTAGCATCACATCTTTAGCATTAGTGTAGCTCCCCATAGAGTTGTACAGTTATATTTGTCTTCAGCACATACATAACTGACAGTTACCTCTTTCATGTGGTTCTGCTGCAGAAAACTTTGCAATGAATCCACTTCCAGCCGTATTAGCATCTGAAGTCATCTGCACCAACATTTTATTGCTGTTGGATACAAGGGCACCTGGTTTCACAGTACCGCAGAACCTGCCGATGCGTTGTCCATTGGCATGGCCGTTGTATATATCTACAAAGTCATATCGGCACAGATTGTCACTTTCCAGATCTAAATATCTAAAAGAAAGAACTACAACTTTTCCTTCTGGAACCTGCAGAGAGAGAGAGAGAGAGAGAGGTGTGTGTCGGGGGGGATATATCTTGAGGTGTGACTGACACATATCTATCTGATCCCACTTTTTGCATGGATATTTTCATGTGCTTCTACTCTCACCAGTTAAGCTCTTTTTCTCAACTATGCTCTAGGATGTTTTTTTAAATCACATTGGACCAATCATAAAAATAAAACTCTAGCCACCTCTGTGAGCATTATCGTCTTCCTGATGCCCTGCACCCTCTAGCCAGGCTGTCACAGTTATATGCCTTCACCTCCCCGATCAGTTTGGCACGTTTCACTTCGCTGCTGAAAGGATTACAATCAACCATGCAGCTCCCTGTCACCAACTGAGACTAGGAGGATAAGATTATGAGATTTTTTTTAATTTTTTTTTTTTACATACAGAACAAGTAATTTACAATTTTGAGAAAATGAAATGGTTCTTGTTAACTTGCTGATGTGTCATATTATTTATCAACATAATTTACATTTGTAACTCCAAATGGAAACTTTACAGCTAATACTGTACAACCCCAATAGTCAGCTATCGGAGTGGGTTCATTTAGCTGAAAGCTGAAGTGAAAGAGTTATATTTGGAAAGAACATGTGAAACTATAAGCAGAGTTCAAAAAAAAAAACAAAACAAAACAAAAAAAAACCACCAAACATTTGTGGGTATCCTCAATAAAGAAAAGAGTTTTGTTTGCTGAAATATCTGGGGAAACATAAGACAGGGTAAATCTTAAATGCTTGTATCTGTGGACATTGTGAAAGAGGCAAGAGTAGTGACAAGGATGTAAATTACAAGAGCATAACAGTTTACAAGGAGGAGAACGCTTCCTCAGATGCAAGCTTTTAAGAGCATAAGCAGCACACTGTGAAAGCTATTCTAATGAGCACTCAACTCTGTTTAACAGGACAGGAAGAAGGGAAACGGTATTTTAAAGTATAGAGGGAACTTAGGCAGGCAGACCGTAATTATCTTCATTCAATTCGTAGCCTGGTAGAGTGGTTACCAATTAAAATAATTGCAGCTGTTCTGTTTTACTGAGACACTGCTATGATTTTCAGCTTTAAATATATAACACACACTTAATATATCTGCAGTAAGTCCACATTTAAGGCACTTCATCTAAGAGTTCATGATTTTTTTTCTTCTTAACAGTGACTCATTTTAAAACACCAGTTCGAGATAAACTAGAACTGAATTGTGCCTATATGAAATCATCAAACAGCATTGGAATCTTATAAGTCTCAGTTGTTAAAAATGCCTTGTCAGATGGAAGTGGATAGATGGAAGTGACTTCTTAACCACAGAAGAGAGTAATAATAGCAACAGCTCCAAACGTAATGCAAAATGTGCTGTATACATGCTAAGGTTACTTGCTCATGCAGATGCTTTTATGTCCAGTGCCAGTACTGATTGCAGGGCCAGCTTCTGCAAGGGCTGTTCACATCTGCCCAGCGCCCATGCAGACACGGGCTGACCAGCCCCACAGCAGTTCACATTGTTGCACAGATTATCGGTTCAGAACATCTTCCTTTAATCCTTGTTCAGAGTTCTTTCCAAAACTGCACGCAGCTCTCCTGTGGTGACGTACTTTACTACTACTACTACATTAAAACCACAAAACTCATTTAGTCTTACCCAGAAATTCCACAGCAGATGACTATTTTTTAGAAAACTTTAAAGGCAGATGTTAGGTTTAACTGTCATGCTACTGAAATGAGCAAGCCATATAGCTGGTATAGGAAAATAACCCACATGTATACTTATTCAGCATAAGGTCAATATAGATGTGTGGACATTTTGTAAGACATCCTGTGAAAGCAATATGACTCCTCGAATCGCTGCTCTCGTAACTAAATGTCTCATCATTGCATTCACTTTTGTCTTGTGGTCTGAATCACCAAGAAGCTAAGAGGAATTCAGGATTCATGCAGAAGACCTGAATGTTATTTGTGGTTATACTACAAACCCTATGAGACAAAACAGATCAGTTAAAAAAATCTGGCTGTAAATTCAGTCAGATAAAGTTAGATTTAGGCAGCTAAATAAAAGCAGCTTTTTTTTTTTTTTCCAAAAAAAAGTAGTAAACAGCTGTATATAAAATAACACATGCTCTTCTGGGGTTGGAACACTTGTTATTCTTAAGTCTATACAACTGGTACAATAGGAATTAAATAAGGTGACCTTTAAAGGTTATCATGTTTTAATTTAATACAGGCTGAGCTGTTTGTTCAACATTTCCTACAACAAACCATGGTTTTCAGTGTATTTGCAGTTTTACTATCTTATCTTTAATGAGTTTCCCCTTTTCCTTCCACTGTTTTTGAAAGTTGAGCTGTTCTGTCACACTAGGTTAGTTTTATCAGGGTTTATGAGATTTTTCCGTACTTTCTCAGCTTCAGTTTCTTCTTTGAAGACATCTTGCCCCTCCCAGAGTTTGGAGAAGGAAGCTGAAATGTGAGAGGTGGCTCGTTCTGGGGTAAGAAACAGGCTTTTTGCTGTCCTTCTAGAAATGTGTTCTGGTTTATCCAAGTCATTATCCTTCAGTAATGCCAATGGGATCTCCCTGACAGCTCTGCTGCATGAGCACATTGAGCCACCACTGCTCTGCTAGTGCCAGCCTCACACCACTCACTTCTGCTGCCAGGCTTTCCCTTCCCTCCTGCTGCCCCGGGGGGGCATTGAGAGAACCAGGACGGGACCGACCTGCACTCAGGGGGGAAAGGAGGCTGGCAAAGCAGACAAACTCTGAGTTGTCAGTCAACCATTCACTCAAGGTTCTCTCAGGTTCCACTTCTTCTCTTTCCACCATTGACTAGGTTATACTACACTACATTACATTATAGATTTCATTACAGAATTTAGTCTCTCCAGCTTCTGTTAATTCAGCCCACTTACCTTGGCCAAGCCTGTTCCCCACAGATGTACTCAGCCACATGGTTGTGTATGTTCAACAAGGAGCCTATGCCAGACCTTAGTTGTCAAAATAATCCTTGTTCACATTTGGCTGAATTTGGGGAGATAAGTTATTTATGTATCATGTTTATATATATGTTCACACACACAAATGTGCAAACTCAGTTCCTTAATCACAGACACTACGTACTGTCATTACTATATAAACTGATGCTATTGCTTATTAAAATAGTATTTGTCATGATTCACAAAAATAACAAACGTGTTCCATCATGTTAAATGAATTGAAAGTTTGTGGTCTGACCAGATGACACGAGAGAGTGCAGATGATGGTAGTTCCACATTGTGGCAACAGCCACACCAATTAGCAGCTACTCCCAAGGAATCTCACCCTGAAAACAGGCGTCTTTGCAAAAAAATACGTTTATTTCACTTCTACCATTTCCTTTTAAAAAAGTTGAAACTAACGTGTTACAATCTGCCAGTATTTATCCTAAGGCATTAAAAATATTGCTCCATGAGAAACCCAAAGGGAGAAAGCACAGGTCAGCATGACTCAGTTTTGTTTACTTTGAGACACGTCTGAGCCTGATGCAGTACGAAGATGGGATAGCTCAGAGGAGGAATTGGAAGGAATTGTAGCTCTGTTCTTAAAAAGAAAGAGGAGTCAAAGGAAGAAGTGATGCCTTCCCTGAAGGGTGTGCCTTATTTTTCTGTTTTATCCATCCAGCTGGTATCTCACAATAGCAGAGCCACAACGTCTGCCCCTCCTTGTCAACACAGTGTGACCGACCCATACTTGCCCTTGGCTTTTCTTCTTATTTGATTCTCTGGACTTTTTTAGGATCAGATATTATGACACTGAACTCACACGAAGGATGCCACTACTTTTCACAAACTTGCATTACTCCTATAGTAGGTTAAAGGAAAAGAGCAGTCCCTGAATTTTTAGGGAGAGTTGTTCTAGAGCGTAATGCCTATAAATCATCTGTGTAGATTATTAACTTCTTAGAAAGGGTGGGATTATTTCAGATATATACAACTCGCCACAAAATAAGTTCCCAGATCTTTTTTTGGTTGCCAATCATTGCAGGCATTTCATGTAATCTTAATCAAAATTCACTTACATTTAACGTACTTGAGCTGTTTTTCTGTTGTTGTTCTGACCGAAAACAAAGCTTTTTCATGATTGGGCCTCTTTAAGAATCTGGCAAGATACTCACACTGTCTCACTCTTCCAAGTTATCTGAGATTATTTGCTTTGGAAATAACCTTTTGTTGGTGAAAAATACTGAAATGCCAACCTTCTGAGAAAATATTTTGGCTGATTTTTAAAAATAAATTGTAAATGTTTAATATCAAAATGCTGATTGTAAGTTTTGCCACAGCAGTCCTAGGTAACTTTCAAAAACATATCAGCTACTTTCAAGCCAAATATATTAGTTGTCTCTGCTGAGAATATGAAAGATATTTGGAATTACATCCTCGGAAGAACCATAGTTCCTGCCCAGTCCCTTGTTCCCTAACTCCATCATCTCCAGCCACAGAGGAGCAATTTAAAAAAATCATATCAGTCTGCTCGCCCTGGCAAAAGCACAAGATTATGTTAAACTATGTCTTTTCAATCCATACAACCAGGGGTGAAGACCTGCTCTCTACTAGGAGGGAAGCTGCACAACTATATGGGAAAACAAATGTTTAAAATGTAGAGAAAACGATTCAAAATATTTCAGTTCCCCAGGGCAGATTGCCAATGCCCCAGAGAAGTAAAAATTTTCAAACCCTGCTTATTGTCAGCAAACCTGCTGGAACGCAGCTCTCAAACCTATAAATATATAACCTTACATAACTCTGACAGTCTTAAGTATCATTTTTGCACATAAAGTTGTTAGACTTCTAAGAGAACTACAGTCTGCCAGAAAAAGACAGGACAATAATCCAGATTCTTGGACTGTGTGACACATTTGTGTGAGGTGATGGCCAAGAAAGGATTACAGAGTATTAAAAGTAAATGTATATGACATTTTAGATAAAGCTATATATGTTACTACAGGAAAGGAAATAGCTGTACAAACGACTTCTTAGCAAAGCCAACTAAAAGCTGCTGGGTAGTCTGCCAAGGTTGTAATATAATCACAAGCATGTGCTGAACACTTCTTAGAGCTCTTAGAATAGAGAAGCTGTTTTCTTTAGCCAGCTGAAAAAGTCCCAGTCTCTTGAAATAACAGAACCATAATTGAGTTAGAGAGACTCTTCTAGCTCTAGCAAACCAGTTGGAAAGATTTCAGCTGACACCTGAATGCTACATTGCTTTATCTGTATTACCCATAACATTTTCTAAGCCTACTTTCTTCCAAAGAATGAATTAGCTGTCACCGCCTCACTGGGGATTTCTTCTCTAGAGGATGAGATCCTCTAGTTGAGAAAACAACAGCCTCATGCTTCTTGTGACCCAGATGCAAAGTGAATCAATGTCTCCCCAGTCCTGCAGACTTGTCAGATCCTGCATGAGGCAGAGGGTTTTCAGGAAGGGAAGGTACTCGCAGCCTTTGGCGAAAACTCACAGGCAAAAGCCTTAGTCACCTTCCAAGATCAGATGCTAAATGAGGAAGCCCAACATAGTAACTGCAGCGTTATTTCTTCATGGCAGTGTAACTTGCTTTCCTATTTGGGTGCTACTGCAAACGGAGCCTCAGCCCTATCTGGTGAAAGGATTTTGTTTTTTAAAGTCAGGCTATCCAGGTCCTTGAGTATACCACTTCCCCTTGGTTGGGTAAGTCGCTTTCTTTTTACAGAGGGTATGGACTGAGTCTTCCTAGTTAGGATAGCCTTTGCCTTCCATATATCCTTGCCTGCACATCCAAAACACAGTGTTCTGCACAATTCCCAGGGAAAAAAAAAAATCAGCCTGGCATAGTGAACAGCAGCGTTTAAGGTACTGCTGTTGTGCAGCTCTTCAACATTGGGTGAGCTACAAGAGGGTGGGCATACATCAGTCAGAAGGGCAAGAGTAAACGGCAGCACAGCAGCAAAGTAAGAGTGAGGATGATTGTGAAATGCCAGAAACCACTGAGCTCCCTTCCGTGATCCATGAAGCCTGAGTGCAGGCACAGCTCTGCTACAGCTTTGTGGTAAGGCTGCTCACATCTCTGCAAGGCTACCCTGGATGCTCACATCTTGCTGGCAACAGCACCGTTACGTCTGCAATGAAACCAGTTGGTGTGGATTCCTTAAACACAACTGTTCTCTTCTCCCTCTAATTCCAGTAGAGGATGAAGGGCAGATCCATAGGATTCATCAGTAAACTCTTTTTCAGGGCTGCTTCCATTTGTAGTCTGAATTTTTTAACGGTTAAAAAAAAATTTACACTCTTGTCACCAAAATGATAATTTTCCTCCAGATCCAATTTTGAACTTTTGAAGATCCAATACCAACTTATATTGATAAATTAACTTTGATTATTTTTCCTTCTATTTAAGGCACGCATGCATGACTCCAAATAGAATTTGTGTCTGCTCTTTGGATTGTAAACTGGGCCACGCTAATTGCTGTCATCTCAGCCTCCTCAGACAGCAGGAAGCATGTTTGTTTACAAGCATACGCTACATCTGGCATCGTACTCTTCCGGATAATGCCAGTCACAGATTAAAGGTAACCTTTACCTTGGCCCTCGTAATAAGGCAACATAAAGGTGCAGGAGGCGGCTGCTGCAGCTTCACTGGTATCCTTCAGATAAAATGATTAAAATTACATCTTTTTCATTTGGTCCAAGAGTCATTTAACAGAACTCTGTAAACAGATCAATGTCTCCTGCTTTGCGTCAGCATCTCTATAGTAGCAAGAGACAATTACCATGTAGCATCCTATTCAACAGCCATTACCTAGCTTGTAATGCAGCCTTTGAACTAAGGTCATCTTTGTCGTCAACGCAGAGACTCATTTTTTTCATACTTTTTGTACTTCCTTTTCTTCTGTCAAGTCCACATTCTAGGCCTGAATGTCACAGTAGGTCTAAGTGAACTGTGCCTAAAAAAGAGGGGAATTTCGTGGGCAATTTTGGAAGGCTCAGTTTGGGCAGACGTGAGGAAGAGTAGTATTTATTCAGAACTCTTTCTCTGAGTTTGTGGATAAGGGCACATCCAGCACTGAAGTGTTTAGTTCTAGCTGCTTAATGCTGTTTGCTGCTCATGAATACAATGTCTCTGCCCTACAGCCTTATTTCAGCATCAAAACTTCAATCACACCACATGCTTTTGCATGGTCATTTTTAAATGTAACACCACTTACTGCTTTGTCAGCTTGCTGTATGCCATACTCAGTTGTGCTGGCTGGTAGAACAGTGTTACTAGTTACTACGAGTAAACCTGTTCCCAATATTTCTGGTTTTGCTTGAAACTTCTGTTTCTTGTTGCCAACCAATTTTGCTTTTCTGATGTCTTACATTATCTACACCTTAAAGCTTTACTTTAAACCTTTTGATCTAACTATTTATTTCTGTAGTGATGGGAAGGGTACATACTTGCTTTTAAGGGAGTTGATTTTAAAACCATTAGAGGTGTTTTTGTGGAAGTCAATTAAATTTTGATTCTGCTAATAGACCAGGTCAGTTCTACACTGCACCTTTCAGCAACTGTCATCATATCAGAGTAACCCTAAAACCCTCCAGGTAGTTGAGCTGCTCTGAGTTACTGAGGTCATTGCTGCACACATCTGCCCATACGAACCACTGGCATTAACAACAAGCAGCTCTTCATCGAATCGCAGAATCGCTACAGTTGGAAAAGCCCTCCAAGCTCATCTGGTCCAGCCATCCCCCTACCACCAATGTCACCCGCTAACCCATGTCCCCAGGAACCACATCCAACCTTCCCTTGAACACCCCCAGGCACCGTGACTCCACCGCTTCCACTGCCTGACCACTCTTCCAGCACTGAGTTAGTGAAGACTCTTACTGTGATCTTCCAAGTGCATTTGCTGTTCGGAGGGTAGACTCCAGGAAACCCTTCGCTCCCAATAAACCCCGACTCTCCAGACACAACTCCTCCACATGCAAAGGTAGGCCTGAGAACAACAAGAAAAAAAAAAAACACCTTTCATTTACTGTTTGCGTGCCAGCAAAGCTGGAAGGGACAAGCACCGAGACGGCGCCCCGGGCCTGCCCCTCCTGGCTCCCCCGGCTCTCAGCCCCGCTGCCCAGCACGGGGCCGCCCTGCGGGGCACCGGGAGGTGCGGGGGGTGCCCGGGTGCCCGCCGGGTGCCCGCCGGGTGCCGGCGGTACCTGTGCGGGGCGGCCGCGGGGCGCGCCGCCGCCAGCAGCGGCAGCAGCAGCGGCAGCAGCGGGGCGGCGGGCGGCATCCTCGGGCGGTGGCGGCGGGGCAGCGCTCCTCGGACGCCCGCTCTGCCCCGGGGCCGGGGGAGGAGGAACGGCCGTCGGCCGCCCTCCGCCCCCGGGGCAGGGCAGGGCAGGGCTGCCCTCCGCCCTTTTTTTCCCTCCCTCTTTCGCCGGAGCCGCCTCCCTTTTCCCTGGGGCCGCTTGCTCGGGGGTCCCCGGGGCGCCGCAGCGCTCCTCGCAGCCCCATCCGCTGGGGACGCGGCTGTCCCCGTCCCCGGGTGGCACACTGCGGCGGGCTGTCGCCGGAGTGAATGCACGCACTGTCACCGCCTGTGCGCCGAGACGTGAAAAATAGCAACGCTACTTTAACGCGGCTTTATGTCAATTCCAAAGTAAACTTTGAATGCTGCGTTTGGGTTGCCGGTCGGGAATCCTGACCTATTTCGGGAGCTGTTTCACGCCGGCTGTGAAAGATCCTCTTGAAAGGGCAGAGCTCGCAGCCCTGCACTCAATACTGGCATGTCTGCGGGACAAGGGACGAAGGCGTTTGAGAAAGAAACGCAAAATTAAGCCAGTGTTCGCAGTGAACACGCTTGACGCTTTTAAAAAATGGTTCCTGAAACCACGTTAGTGCAGATGGACGGTGACATAGGTTATCGTGTCAATAAATGGTAATTTACCTTTTAAGGGCTGTTTAAAGAAGAGCCTGCCCTTTCTGCACGAAGTGAAGAAGCTCAGTTTGTAGTAAAGTTTTCAGGTGTGGCCAACTGGAGGAGCAAGGAGTGGAGGAACTAAAGCAGTTCTGCTGCATGGAAGGTACTGCAGTTGTCGTTAGCAAGGCAGAATACAAGCCTGTTCTCTCTTTTGAGAGAGAAAAGAAAAACCAAAACAGAAAGAGGATTCTGCAACTGAACACATATAATACCTGTGCTCTCCTTTCTGTAGTGCTGGATAAAGAAAGCAGTAGGGTAACCTGGATCCATGCTTGCTAACTTTGTAAGAGGATTTGTGTAGGAGAGGAAGGCTGTTACGGGGAGGGCCTGGATCTTTGGAAGCAGCCTGCAAGACAGCTGGTAAGAGGTGCCACCAGGCTTCCTGCGTGCATGGAGGCAATGGAAGGCAACGAAGAGCAGAGCCTGAAGTATGCATGGGTTTTGTAGAGGCCCGGGTTTCTTATGGGCATGCTTATGTCAGCAGCAGGATGGCAGGGCCTGGCCTGCAGCCCTGGGGAGGGGGCAGCCCCACAAATCCCTGTGGGGCTGGAGGAAGCAGTGGCAAGGCTGGGTGAAGGACAGGAGTAAGGAAATACAGTCCAAAAAAGCAGGCCGTGGGGACTAAGATCCAAACATGGTCAGAGCTGAGATAACGTTTGCAGCTGTGTTTTGAAGTGATATAAAATGACAGAAATGAAAAGTAAGTCAGCCAAAAAGGAGAAAATTATGTAGTCCATGGCCAACAGGATCCCGGCTATGTAGAGCCACTGGGTACTATACTGATTTTAGTTACGAAGGTAATTTAATGTTTGTAAAAATTGCTAGATAGGGAAGTCAGTGTGTGCCACGGCAAGTTGTGTGAGCCACACACCGCAGAGCCATGCATTCCCCACTGCTCCTCTATGATTGTCAACGTTTTTGAAGTCAAGAGAAGACCCACTATTTAAAAATGAGAAAATACTTCAGGCCTTATCCTTGCTGAAGAGCTGGTCTCTGCACAAAACCACCACCAAAGGTCACTAGTTGCAATGGATTACGCGTTCAAGGATCTTTTACGTGTGGTTGCTGTAGACTTAACCTCTTCTGAAGTTAGTTTTAAACTTCTGAACAATTTCTGTGATAACAGCCTCCCGATTACTATCCAAAAAGATCTGTGCAGGAAAGGGAAAATTTGGGGCTGCTGAGCAAACTGACACAGTGAGCAGGCTGCGGGGGAAGCCATACACATTCACACACAGCCAGTGCAGCAGGCTCCTGGACCTTTGCTGTCTCAGGAACAAACCCTAAATTACAGACTACAAACAAAACTCTCAATCCAAATTAAACTGTATTTCCCAAGCATAAATGATGATGCTAGAGAGAATTCATCTATGAACTGAGCCAGAGACTTCTGACTGTTTTCCATTAATGGCTGCAGGAGGACCCAAAAAATCATTAAGCAGTCACCCATAAATAAAGGTATTATGCATTGATGTTAATATTAAACTCAATTGATATCTGTTAGAAATACAGAAATGGGAGTGACTTTTCTTCTTCAAGGCCAGTCCCACACTGTTGCAGGCAACCAAACAAAATAAACTGATGATGCTTCATTTCTGAAGGCAGGATGCTACCGGATCAGCAGCTTCTGGCGTTGTGAACTTTGCAGGATAAAACTGTGAAAGGTAGGGACTTGATGTAGGAAATTTATATAAATTAAGTTATAAAGGTTTTAAGCTCAAAACGAAAAGATGGCAGATATGTAGCCTCTCATGCAATCTTAATTATTCTGCCTTGTGTATGTGTTCTTTGCATAAATGATGCATAGGTTATGTGACAAAAATAGGAGTTGCATGAGCAGAGTCTGTACTAATGTGCACAAAAGATGTCTAACTTCTGACAGTTGACTTTGCAACACAAATAACTTTTCCAATGTAGTTTCTCTCTGAAGGTAGAACAAAAAATATTGTTTGTTTGTTTGTTACATGTGTCCCTGAGGCCTGAAACCTAGAAGTTTGGAAGGATGACTTTTAAGCAATGAACTATTTAACACTTAAATGGCATAGCTAGTGCCATGGTAATTATAAAAAATGCCCAGGGTGCCATTGCCTCCTGTAGCAGTCCAGCAGAAATGTTGTGCAGAGCGACCCTTCTCCTCTCTTCAGCTGCTGGTGTTGGCTCTCTGGGGCTAAGCTAGCAATGCTGGTGATCTCGGTGAGAGAGCTTATTTCCATCAGGCATTGAAGAATGATATTTTGTACAAAAAGCTAACAAGAGGAAATTTCCTAATGAGTGTCTGGCAAGTGTGTCTTTGTCTGCCTGTAAATGAGACAACTGCTGAAGTGGAAGTGGGAAACCTCTGCCTGAAATGTAACCCTTGTGGCAGTCTGTCACTGAGATGTTCTTTGAAAAGACAGTGTAGTTGATGGTGCAAATCAGGTGTAAGTTGTTCTGCTCTTCCCTGTGTCACCATGCATCCCAGCCATCATCCTGGGGACAAATTTAATAATAATGTGGCTGTGCAGCAACCGGAAAGGCCTGCTGATCTGAATGAAAATGAGCTCCCCCCCAAAAATACTAGTTGCTGAGTCCTTGTGCTTTCAGGCCCCTCACCAAATCTGGACAGTCATCTGGGTAAAATCCCTGGTACCATGACAAAAAGATACAAGACCTAATTCTGCTCTCTTAGTGTTTCTGCAGAAGTCCTGTTCATCTGTCTCTGTGAAATTATTTGAATGTAAATTTACGAAAATGCTGTCAGCAACAGCTCTTTATTTTGTCTGACGTGGTCATAAGTGCCAAAACCTTGGTATTTTCACCTCCAAAAGAACTTTGGTATTTCCTGGAATTGCAAGTTGTCCTGTTACAGAACAGCAATGGACAACACACCGTCGAGAGGATGTGTCCCTATTTTCCTGATAATCCTAGCATTTAACCTGACTCTTACCCACATGAATCCTAGGATGCCCAGATTTGCTTTGGTTTGTAAGCAAAGGATTTGTCCATGTTACACATTTAATTGAATTTGCTACGTTATAGATTTTTTTTTTTTTTTTAAAAAAAAAGCAGTGAAAACAGTGGAAAACTTTCTAAGCCTCCACCCTTCCTCAGGAAGGAATTCCTTCTTTTCTCTGTTTTTGTATTTCAAGCTTCACTCTCGGTTCATTTGTCAAATGACAATGTGTTTTCTGGCTTTATATATATATAAAAAATGTCTGTGATGACTCATAGACATCCCTCTTCCTTTCTGTTAATACTGAGGTACCAAGTGCAAATGCAGTGTCGACAGTATTCCCAAACCTCAGGAACTTAGGAACTTCCTAGGAACTGAGCTAGCATTCCTTAATTACCTTTTCTTTTGGTCTCTTTGATAGCTTTATTTAAATTAATAACATATGTAATACAGTTGCAGTGCTTCATAATTTGTATTGTTATTCAGCAGAGAGAGCAGCTGTGATGTATTAATCATAAACATGGTACATTTTTTTCAGTATGGCTTTTGTAAATTGTTTTCTGATTCATCTATTTGTCAGTTTGGGCAATTCTGACATTACAGTTTCTACTTCCTTCTTCTCAAACTGTTATCTAATTATTCTTTTTAAAAATGTTTTACCCCCTGTTGTTCAAAGTCAATTGCTTATTTGCCAACATACGAACAGATTAAGGTGAATGGGGTTGATATATCATTAGCTAAATTGTTGCTGTTGTAATATAAAAGTGATTAATTGGACAACTACTGCTAAACTGCAAGTATTCCTCTAGCCAAGTAGAGCTAATAATCATTAACCGGAGTGTCTGCTATCAAGCAGAATGCTTGAAGATTCATGATGTTGTTCACAGATACTCTGCCATAGAACAAGCCTCCCAAAGAATTGTTTCAACATTTCCAGTGAAGCAGCCTGGAGTCTGTTAACCAAGAGCTTACAATGACCCTGCCACGCAGCAGGTGGAGAGACCGCTCACATACCGATCAGACAAATGGATTCCTTAGGAATGTTTTTAAATAAGGGCTAGCTACTAACAGTGCATTTTAAGGACGTTGGTCTAAGGAAAGTGTTCAGTACAGAAAAGGAACAGGAGCCTAAACCATGCAGAGGACCATAAAATTAAAAAGGCAGAACTCCTGAATTGCCTGCAGGTACCTGTGACAGGCAGGCCCATGGGTGCATCTTGTGGCAGCACACAGACAGGAGCAAAGCATTCCAGGCACTGGAGGGCAGTTTCCAAGCCCCAGCGTGGGGCAGGGCTTCATCAAGCGTCAGTATTTACAGTTCTTATCTAGAAGGTTCTAAAAGCATAGATAGCTTGGCTACCCAGTCAGTCATTATCCCAGGCTCAATGCAATCTAAAGCAGCAAGTATTCAAGTGGGTAGTATTATGCAAGGCAATTCCAGAGCAAGTCCTCTTTGCTTTGGTGGATGCGGGAAAGAAACACGAGACCATTAATTATGTCTGTGCTGCGGGAAGGAAACATGAGAGGAGTTGGAAGATGTTATCACTAAAATGACAAAATAGACTTTCTGTTCCTGAATATAAAATAAAATTATGTTTACGAGGGATATATAAAAAAGTCTTCCATTGTCATATAAAGAAAGACAAGACTAGCTCATGTCTGTGTATGAATACATTTTTGGAGACTTGGAGTGGAACCTGGTTTATAGACTGAGAAATGAAAAGAGGTGCTATTTGAAACAGTGTACAGCACAATAGCGTCCTCTCCCCTCCAAAACCACCACCACCATCATTGGAAACTCTTCAGCTCAGCTCTGACGTGAATGAAGAAAGCAAGTGAGTCAACGCTGCATTGCATGACACGCTGGGTGGTGCTAATGAACTGGTGATCACAACGATCACCCCTTCAAGTTGGATGCAAGAGACCCCGGAGGTCCGAGGGAAAGGCACATGTGAATCCTCTCAGGAGTTACGACTGCAGCAAGAGACTTTCTTAGGTACTGTGTGTGCAGGAACAAAAGTTGGAAGAGGCCTCAAGGACACTCCTGAGAAATCCCTTTCAGGCTTAGACTGTGCTTTTAGGAAGAATGCTGTTAAAAAGAAAGCTGGAACCATGAGACCATGAGCAAAGAAAATGCCTATTTTTTTTGTGTATATGCTTTTGTGTTCAAAGAAGAGAGTTTTCAGTCCTCAGTAAGTAGGTTCGTATTAAGGCACCCAGCATTTTTTTTTTCCCTCCTACCCTTTCAGCACTGTTGCTGAACAATGAAGACAGTTGCAAAGAGCATCGGATGAGTTATGCTGTCAGTCATAATATTGTACAGTTGATACCTGGGGCTTGAATCTCATGGTGCAGTTTCACATTAGAATTAGTTTACTGTTACTGCCAACACAGACTGAAAACCAGAACTAAGTCCTGAGAGAAACTATTTCATGCCAATACTCTCATTGCTTTTCCTGAATTTTCCTCCATTAATCTTACATATATATCCTATGAATATAAAGGGGAATAGCCTGATCTAATTTATTTACTGAAAACTGTTTTTAGAAAGAAAAGTGTTGTGAGCTATTTTAGTTTAGCCAACTAAAATACTGCTTTCCTGCTTGTACTGATAAGAAAAATCACAATCTTCTTTCAAAATACCATAAACTGCAAGGGAAGGGGATGGTAAAGGACGAATCCTTTACAAAATGTGCAAATGACACGGTAGCTGTGCAGAAAGAGTTGGGAGAATACAAGGAAATAACCATCAGACATAATCGTTCCCGCACTTGTTTTCTTGACTGGGCTAGAAGGCCCTAACTTAACCGAGCAGCTCAACAGCTACATCTGAACGATGAAATAGGGAGGTCTGTGTCTGAAAGACTTCCTTCCTCAAAGACGAAAATCAAGAACAGAGCAAATACTCTTTCTTTGACAGACAACTTAGATCAGATGGGGAGAGCTGAAGAACTATTTGAGAGGATCTTGATGCAGCCATTCTCTGCCACGTGCAACATCAGACGATACAAAAAGGCAAGAAGGATTTCTCTTGTTGTTTGTGCTCTGTCCTCCATTGTCTACATTCCCAATTTGGCCTGTAGAGTATTTGGCAAGGAAGGTGTTGTTGCACCACTGATACAAATTGGAAGTGTTCCTGTGTAACAGTAAATTGTACCAGGGCTGGGCAGAGGGAAATTAGAATTACTCCTTCCCTACAGACTATGGGGGCCATGGAATGCAAAACGGGGGCCAAATTATTTATCTGGAAATAATGTCTGGCACTCAGCTGTCTGCCATGTGCATTACAATGGTACGTTTACTTCTTCTAAGTACTGACTTACTGCCATGGGAGATGCACACGGGCGTTCCGGACCAGAGTTTGGAGATTAGCCTAATACTATGTTTTTTTAAACACATCTGGGATCTATTATGTTGCTGTGTAATGATTTTCACAGAATCATCATTACTTAATATATAAAGAAATGTCAGTCAGTTTCAGCATGGTATTACAGAGCAACACATTAGAACACTCGATCAGTGCTTCTTGTTATGGACAAAATATGATAGACCCTTAAAATGCTTGACTATTAAGTCCAAAAGTTATAAAAATGGAATCTGCATGGAAATTTCAGGAGCCAAGTCCAGAGAGCTCCTGAAAGTAACAGTTTTGTTTAGAAAATATCTCATAAAAGTAGCATAAAAAGTGGAATAGTAGTATAGGCTGAAATTAGATGTATACTTGGTCTAAAAATCACAGAATTACAGAATCACAGAATTTCTAGTTTGGAAGAGAGCTGGCCACACTGCTTCTTATACAAGCCAGGATGCCGTTGGCCTTCTTGGCCACCTGAGCACACTGCTGGCTCATATTCAGCCGACTATCAACCAATACTCCCAGGTCCTTCTCTGCCTGGCAGCTCCCCAACCACTCATCTCCCAGCCTGTAGCTCTGCTTGGGGCTGTTGTGCTCCAGGTGCAGGACCCGGCACTTGGCCTTGTTGAACTTCATGCAGTTGACCTCAGCCCATCGGTGCAGCCTATCCAAATCCAAATGCTTCAGTACTTTTAGTGTTATGCAGAAACAATTGCATGAAACTCTGATGCTGTTCTAACTCAGCAACAGTCCTCTTGTGCTTTTGTAATCAAAACGAAAGTATCAAAAGTATTTGCCGATATCAAGTGGCAATTTATCCTTTCTGTATTCTAGGATTGATTTAATCTTTTCAAGAGCCTCTGATTCTGAGCAAATTTCCCATATCCACCAAACAGCCTAAAGGCCAGGCCGAGCCTGATAATTCTCTGTAAGACTGTCATTTAATTTTAGTGCTCCTAAACTACAGTTACTGTAGTTTGGAGGTGGATAGTTTGACACATCAACTGTTTTGAAAAAGTCTTTATGCTTAAATGCTTCAGCTCTCTTATTGAAAGGGTACTTTGAGAGAACAGTCGTTCCAGATTCTAAGCCTAGTCTTTGGGCTCATTCTTGAGATTACAGTAAAGTTTCTTTTTAATCTTTGCAGTAAAGGAATCAGGAATGCCTATCTCTACCATGTGTTTTTTGGTTTGGTTTGGTTTGGTTTGGTTTGGTTTGGTTTGTTTTTTTTCAGATGTATAGCATCTTCGAATAAGCAATTAAAGAACTTCACAAGGACTGGTAAGTATTTATTAAATTTCTATTGTTACCTGCTCTATAGTGGGAAAGCTGTACCACTGTAACTATTTCCACTTCAAAAAAGTTATTACCAGATTTCAGTGTGTATGAAAGACTGCCCAGGCTCTTGTGCTCCTGTTTAATGTATGCTACCATTCTTTAAGAGGTATAGTACTTATCCTGAGGTATGCTGAGCTAGCATTCCCTCGTATTTCCAGATGTACTGCAGTGAATTATTCTGCACAATGTCAAATACTGAGGAGTTCTGTGCTGTAAATTCCAGCCTGTAAAGGCTACAGATGCAAGCACATGATATTAGGTATATAGACTATTGTAAGAGAATGAGAAGAATAGTTTTATATGGAGCCTGAGTTATAAGTGCAACCAATAGATCGTGGTTGTTATATTATCCATCCAGTACATCCCTATATTCAGGTTTCCAGCTATGTTATTAAAGCTTTTCGTTCTTAAGCTCTTAAATTCTGCTGACGCTTCCCTCTGCCTTGACACCACCCTAGAGGCACCTATAAAATAATTCTTGGCCTGTCTCTTGCTTGTCACCCTTCCATGGAGGCAGGTTTTACCCAGCTTGAAGGTGTGCTTCTATGGATTCCTTAGTCATGTTCTGGTATTATTAACCCAGAGTCTCTTCTTAAATACCATTATCCAATTATCTTCTTTAAACATAAGTGAAATTCAAATGCTCTGATGGCTCTAAGCAAGACTTAAGGTTATAGTTATATGAAAAAAAAAAAAAAAAAACAAAAAACAAAACCAGAGGCCTGATCCAAACACAAAGGTACACGAATAGAAATTCTGACCGTGCTGCATCCTAGCTGTATACAGAGTTTATTTTGACAATGTGACTCCATTTCAGAATTCCTAAGATACTTTGTATTAATATCTGAATGAGAAGTTAAATCTCATTCAGATTCAGATAGTTTAGCAATCCTTTCCACTTCTGATCTCAGTTTGTCTGGTTTGGTTTAGTATTGAGTTTAAAGTACCCTCCAAATATTAACCTGTATGTTAAGCCACGGGTCATAATGAAGTCACACATATCCCCAGAAGGGGTGAAGTCTGTCTAAACACCATCAAAATGTGAATGCAAGCTCAACAGTTATAAGAAGCTCAGGAGTACAAATCAAAAACATAGTTGAAAATAGAAAACCTGTATTGTTTGTTAAAAAAATTAGTTGTTAGATTTTGTAAAAAAACAAAAACAACAGCATAATTCTGGGATAAAACAGTCTCTTTTTAGGAGTTTTCATGTGCAACTTTTAAGTCTAGAAAATAAAAATTTAGAACTCTCAAACTGAACAGACCTCAGCTATGTGTGCAATGTCAGGTTAGCTATCAGTTAGATAACATCTTAACAAATGATTGCAAGAAAGATTTACTGTTAAATATAATTCATATAAAATCCTCAGTATCCATGGAAATAGTTTAAAACAGATGTAACTGAATCACCACCTAAACAGTCAAGGGGGCATCAGAGTAACCTTGGTTTTGCATATTTCTTCAGTAGATGAATTGAATGTTTTCCAGTCGATGAAAAATAAGTTTTTCCAGATCATGAATTCACATGTTACCCTGTCTGAGAAGCTCTTGTCTATGACAACAAATTTAATTCAAAGTTTAAAGCAGAAAGCAAAGATTATCAACCTCAAATCTGATTAATCTGGGATAGAAATCATAGAATTTGTGGAGCCCATAGAGACAAGCAACACATTATTTGGAATGACTTTCTAAGTTAGTTTAAGCTGATAATTGACTGAATCCTGGACAGAAGAGAAAATCTTAGTGCCCAGGAGCTGAATATTTTATTTTTCAAAATGAAATGAAGTCCTCCAAATCATTTTCAATTGGTGCATTTAATTAAATGTGTATTCTTATGATAGTGCAAAATAATGAAGTAAATCGATGTGTAAGTTCACAAAGAGATCATATTGCAGTCCTAAGAAGTCAGTGCACACCTCACAGAATCTAAGTAAAATTCCTATTTGTGTTGAGAGGGACTGAATCCACAGATTTTAAGAAGGAATGTGAAGCTCCAAGCTGCAGGGTACTTGAGTGTCCTGCTAATGATTCACAGAAGCAGAGGGGACCAGGTCTGAGCAGCACTGCTGCCACCAGGTCATGCAACCTGGCAGAGCGTGGGGTGATGCTAATGAGATGATGAAGAGACTTCATGGGGTATTAAAGCATCTTATCCAAGCTGGAACAACTGCAAAAGAAATTGAGTATAGCTTTACCTTGAATGTCTTTGAACTGCATGGCTGGCACACTCACCTGAGGGACTGGAGACCTTGGGACTGGTCACCTCTCCCACCTTACCCTTCTCTCATCTTCCCTTCTCTCAGAATTCAGGTTCAGTTTCTGCCTCACAACAGTGACCTCACCACCAGTCCCTTTGACTGGAACAGTCTCACTTTGTAAAATGTACTTAAATATTCATGGAGCTAACTGGTGAGAGAAGAAAACAATGCTCTAGTTTGGTGGTTCAGTAACTCTCCTGGGGAGGGCGGGGGTGTTAGTCCTAGTTCCAGTGAATGTGTAATTATTTAAACAGAGTAGAACAGTGTCAACAGAGAAGTGACAAGTCCTACACCCCACTTTCTCCCCCAGATTTCCTTGCAGGAATAAGGAAAGCTAAAGAAACAATAATGTATTTGCTAGAAGTCTGCCAGGTACAGTTAACAACAGTTTAAACAAACTCTTAAAATAATTTACAGATTATTCCTGAAATAGCTGAGTTTTTGGATGAATAGATGTTCTTCCACATCTCTGAGACAAGCCTTGTTCCTCATATTAAGTGAACAGACCTTTCATCCTCCAAAGCAAAACAGCTCTTAAAATAGAAATCGTTCAGAGCATATTTTAAGTTCTTAGCATCTCATAACATCTTAGCTCTATCCTTGCTCCTGTTGACATCAATGGAAGGAAAAACAGCATTTATATGTCCCACAAGCAGATCTGTCTTTTGGAGAATGCTGCTCTATAATGGCTTGTGTCTGACAGGAATAAAGAACTCTTGAGACCTGCCTGCCAGTTGAATAGTCAAAGCTGTATGGAGCTCTGGCCATCATGTTTTTGCAGTGTGCTTGCTGAAGACATCAAGCAAGGCAAGATTCCTAGGCACAGATGAGTTTTCATTGGACCAGCTAAAAAGACACAACATTTCAGGCAGACAAATCCTTATTCAGGGCTAAACAGAGGAGCATACTTCAAGACACAAGCAAGCTGAGGAGAGCTGCTCTCACTTCATCTCAATTTGTGAATTAGGTAGTGACAGA
This sequence comes from Heteronetta atricapilla, assembly GCA_011075105.1. Taxonomy (NCBI): domain Eukaryota; kingdom Metazoa; phylum Chordata; class Aves; order Anseriformes; family Anatidae; genus Heteronetta; species Heteronetta atricapilla. The sequence goes on along the minus strand of CM021739.1, from coordinate 2,112,243 downwards.
CTTTTGTAACATTTTTTCACAATTCATGAGTTATCATTAGAGAAGTCACAAAAAGTGGAGATAGTTCCAGTGCGTCATTGTTTTTCCAATATGCACATTTTACTAAGGTCTGAACCTTAAGGAGACATTTTGCATATAGACATGTGAATGTTACTAACACAAAGATGGTAGATTACTGATGACTTATTCATGTATAACGTGACCCTTAGGCCAAAATTATTCTGGTGGCAAATGTACAACAGAAGCAGATGTATGACAGGATAAGAGCAGGAAAATGATAAAATCTGGCCCAAGAGATGAATACTCCAAGCAGCACTTAGTAGGAAGCTGTTATACTGATAAGATTTGCACTTAAAGAAGGCTTGTCCTTGTGACACATCCTCTACCATTGCACGTGTGAAACCTGGTCCTGAATAGCTGCTCATAGGTGTGAAACTCGTATGACCACAGGTTTGACAAGGCATAGTGTTTTCCAGCCCTGAGCCTCTGCTGAGGTCAGGCATCAGACCCCTCAGCCCGACCTTTATGGCGAAGGTGCTACAGCTGGTAGCAGATGAAGGGGACCCAGACCTCACTCCTCTGCTTGGCCTCGGGCAACATCCCATGCAGAGGTTTTAGAGAAGCAATAGCAAGCTGGAACGGAAAGTGTGCTGAGAGCTCCTCCCTGCTTGCAGCAAGTAGGGGTGCTTTGTTCAGAACTAGGGGATGGTCACCTCTGAGTGCCCCCTCCCAAAGCCCGGGGACTTGGTGCTAGGACCTCGTTCATTACCCTGCCTTTAATCTCCCCCAGGGCTCTGCTCACTTCCAGCCGGGCTGTCATGCCCTGTGTGCTGGTTCTGTACAGACACCGGGTGCAGGCAGTGGAGGGACGCCACAAACTCCACCTCTGGTTCCTTTCTGTTCATCCTGTCCCAAAGTGGATCATTGCCAAGATATCTGGAGGCCTGCGGTGAGTGACATTTGGCTGTGTGGATTTACCTGGGGCAGAGAACTGTTCTTACCCCAGTGAGCTGTTGAAGACTAATTGAAGCTACTTGGGACATCAAAATGATGAACTTGAAATAGGAGCCTTTCTGAGGGCGTCCATGCAATGAGATTCAGCGTATGTCTGCCCACAGACCTCTCTGGCTAGACTGACAACAAATTGGCACCAGATATTAGAAATTCACCACATCTGGCTTTAAGAAGGGAGTAGAAAGTTATGAGGTTTAAAGTTTTAGTCACCAAAGCCAGAACTGCCTGAAAATTGTTTTTAAAGTTCAGTTGTAAACAAAGTAATAATTCATATTACAGTAACCTTAGAGTCATATCCCTTTTGTTACTCATTTGTTTTGCCAATTTCATGACTTTCACAAAACAAAAAAACTTCATGAAGCGTGGAAGGTTTTTCAGGGGACTGAGTACTAACGCACAATATTGTCTGACGTGGAAATAAATTACTGACTGCAGAACAATATATGATCTTTAACCTTTAAAAGCTGTATTTTTCAGATAAGATGAAAACCTTGGATAAAAGATCTTCAACAAAACTTTTGAAGGAAAGCTACCATAAAAGCAAAGAAGTCTGTGTCTTGAAACTGGAGATGAAAGGGGCAGAACAGATTTCTTCATTCATATATCTTACATAAAACTATGAAAGAGCAAGGAGGTAGATGTAGAATCCACTAAGTGATTCTGTGGTGAACACTCAAAAGTTAAGGAGTTCAATGTTACATATGTTCTGGCAGATAAAAGGAGAGTGACCAAGCAGCAAGAACTGCCTTGAACTTGGTATGTGTTGCTGATAGAACAGGTGAGCAAGTAAAAATCAGTGCAGAATCTGTATTAAGACTTAGAGAAAAGAAAACATTGTGGAAATATTTCAACTGGGTAAAGCAGCTTGGAGAGTATAGCAATAAATTTACCTAGATTCTGAGCTAAAGATGAACAAAACTTGGATTATTAAAATAAATTAAAAAGTGTTAGTATTTCTAAAGTCATAGCAAGGAAATGCAAAATTACTGAATCTGCTGGCATCTATCCTGTGTGGTGCAGGTCAGCATCTCAGGCCCTTTTCTCTAGTAAGTAATCACATATTCTGTCAGAGACTGAAGCAATTGCAGTGGTCATGAAGCTAGATGATAACACATCTTTCCAGCACCACATTCCTATTGAAATTCAGTGTGAAGATGGCACACAACTCCAACTAGTGTTGTTCAAAAATGCTCCGGTGCCTCTCCATTACTTTACTAAATCCCTTGAGGCAGGAGTGCACAATTTAACCTGTGTTACAGATAAGAAATGGAGGCCCAGCTGTATTCATATACTCTGACTGTGGTGTAGTTTACTTTAGCAATCTGGAATGTGGAAGAAACTAATCTCAGACACTGCAATACGTACAGAAAAGTGTAATAGATGTGTGTATTTTTAGAGGAAACAGCATTTCTCTGTTCCTCTCACTGCTCTGCTGGGCATCCCATAGCAGTTTCCACAAAATCCACCCCAGAGAGGAAACACTTCTGGATGAGGAGACGAGGGCACACGGCCTTGGGAAATGAGCACAGTGAGGCACTGCCTGACTGAAGCCAGACTGGTCGTCACTGGCCAAGGGCTCACAGGAAACAAGCTCCTGTCCTTGCCCAGGTCTCTGATGGTGCGGGTGGTGCAGATGTAAAACTCTTCACAGGTCTGCAGGATTTTCTGAGTTTGTGCTTTGACCTGGTTGTAGCCCCACTTCTCAGCTCTCTGCACAGCGTACTGCATGATCCTGACCCTGGTCTGTGCCTGGCAGCTCCCCCAGCATTAACTCTCTGTTTCTGATGGGGTGTGTAGCTGCTCGTCTCTGGGTTTCTGATCCAGCTTTCTGACCGTGGTGTCCTAGCTCTGTGCAGCTCTTCTCGTGACTGGGGACCTTGGGCACAGGGTGCTGGCTTCGCCCCTGTCGTTGCCTCAGCATGCTCCTGGTGGGAGAGGATTTAAGGCTGCACTGGGGGGCTGTGGAGCTGAACGCATGAGGGCCGTGGAGATGCAGCTGCAGGATATGGGTGTGTGAAGGTTTTGCTTATATCTCAGAGAGCCATGAAGCCTGTCACCTTGGCACCAACTTTTTTTTTTTTTTTTTTTTTTCCTCCTGTAAATCTGTGGTGTCACACAAATACTGTGTAGACTCGAGATAACTATTCGAATGAGCATTACTAAGAACATTGCAGTGTAATGCCAGCTGGACTAGTGAATTAGTCTGGAATATTACCCACGGTAATGAAAACTGAGCAGTAGCTTCTCATAAAAGTCTTTATTTTATTTTATTTTAAAAGCTAGTCCCAAATCAAACAATATTTGTAAAACTTGATCATTGCATGAAAATAAGGATGTGGCTCACAATTTCCAACAAAATTGTTTGAGATAAGGGACAATGTTTGGGAAGTTACATTTCCCCATTACATTCCTATTTCATCCACTATTTCCCCCATTATGTCCCCATCATAAAAAAAATAAAAATAAAAAAATCTTTGAAAACACAGTCATAAATGAAGTCTGAAATTCAAGACATAATGATGCTGATGGTCATCCTTCCTACTTAGAAAGAAATCGCCGGAGTTCAGTGCATGCTGTGATAATTCATGTAAGAGTAATTGTAAATATTTCACTCCAACTCACCGTGCTAAATCCTCTAGAAGATCCTTGTAGATGAGAAAACTATGCAGCATGTGAAACTCTTCTGTTCTTACCATGTCACTAGCATCACTGTGTATAGCATGAAGTCACTGTTTACTGCATTAGCTATAATCTAATGAGATGCTTCCTGTGGCAGATCCAGAGCAGGAATAGCTGGACAGATTGTGGTGCTTCTATTATTAGAATCCTCTTATGTCTGACATTGAGCATAAAAGATGGGTTTTGTAGTCCAGAACATTTTTCAGACTCTTAGTTGAGAGCAAGTCCTCACAGTCATTGTCAGAAAATATGGCCAGGCCTGCACATTCTCATTGATCAGACTTGCAAGTCTATCAGTCATGTTGAGATATGCAAGATCTGTTGACAAAGGAATGATGACTGATATCCTAAGAACAAAATCCGATGAGAAAATACGATAAATCATTCTATTACCAAAGCAAATTCTTCAGTCAAGAATTTTCCTCCCAAGGATATTTTGTATGCAGATAGGTTTTGTGTAGGCTTACTTTATGTATTGTTTCTGAAACACCCGGGAAAGCTTTACCTAACAGATAGACTGCTTGAGAAAATCAGTATAGTCAGTTCTCAGTGGGATGCCAGAATAAATTGATTATAATGTTACCATAGGATTCAACTGAACGTGCTGGCATGACTGCATGTCACTGCATGGGATACAGAGTCATTTATTCTCATCTGCTGCTGGTACAACAAGAGGTATAAGACAGGAAGAGAAGACTATCAGGTAGGCTGTCCAAAGAAATCTGAACATTTCTATTCTTCTAACAAATTTCTATAAGGTATAATTGCAGTAGGATAGCAGGGGTAATGCTATTTATTCATGTGAAACATCCCAGATGGGTCCCAAAAGGTCTCGGGCAGTTAGGAAGGCAGCTGCATGGCCTATCTGCATGACAGCAACCCACGTAGCTACATGGTGTTACCAAGGCACAGGCAGGGCACTGGTACGGCTCTGACCCAGGGAGAAGCACCCTGTGTATGGTACAGACAGTCTCACCACCTGCTCCAGGGCTTTTTTCTTGGAGACCTTCAGCCCACATTCAGGGCAGCTGCCAGAGCTCGGCCTGTCCTGGAGGAATCAGGACTGAAGAGATGCGGCTCTGGGCTTCAAACTTGTGAAGAGGAGGTGATGACCGAGTGAAACTGGGATAGCAAGTGTGAAGAAATAAATGGCTGAGAAAAACATTTCTGAAAGGAAGAAAATAGCATAGTAAAGAAATTTGGAAACAATTTGATGAGATGCTGGATCTGCATCCACGCAGTGGGACTGCTGCACTGCATGCTTGTGTCAGCACAAGATGTAGGGGTCAGTGGGCAGCTCGCACAGCAGCTCGCTCTGTAAAACTCTTTCCTGTATGTTGGTGTTAAGTGAGTGGGCCAGGCTCCCTCATATCCCAGCTTCTCCAAGGGCTGTGGACTTCATCTGGTAGCTTCAGGGTGGCTCTGGCTTGTGCCTGTGCCCAGAACAGGCTTATTCAAAGGAAGAGGAATGGGCAAGAAAGCACATCTGTCTCAGAGGTGCCCTGTGATCTTAGGGTGCAGGTTAGGAGCGACGTATCACTGACCGAAATAAACCAGAGCTCTCCAGAAGAGCTCAAAGGTCACTTCAAGCCAAGAGCTAATCCCCACGTCTGTCACTGACCATGGAAGATGAGTGCCAGCTCTGTTTGTTAACAGAACAGCCCGTCCAACAGCTCAAGGGTGAGACTAGGAGCAGGCAGCAATACGTGCATTCTGCAGTCAAAGGAGGAGGCTAACAGGCTAGCTACAGAGCAGGGATTGAATCACAGCACTGTTACAATGCTTTAATTGGTATTTCAAGGATAGAGCCAAAATGAGAACTGCAGTATTTCAGAAAGTACTTTATAATGTTTTAGGTGTTGATACTGCTCTGTTGAAAGCTGTAGCAAGAAATATATATGCATAGTTTGACGTTACCTGGGGATATGGTCATTAGGCTGCGTTAACACAGACCGGTCTGGAAACAGAGTGGCAGAATAAAAGAGCTGTTCACATCCAGTGGGCAGCAGGTCAGCCGTGGCAGGGTGGACATGCCATCGTGCCAGCCAGCCAGGTGTGTGCCTCGTGGCTAGCTCAGGCTTTCGTGGAGCCAGCCCCACTTGCTTGTCCTAAGTTTGTCCCGAAAAGTCCTCACAGAAAGCTGAGGGCCAGGAATGAGCCGTTTCTGAACCGATGGCTCTCTAATGCCCGACCTCACAGCCTTCCATGTCCTGAAGGCTGAAATCCTGCGCAAGGGGACACTTCCAGATCTTTTTTTGACCTGTCACATAGTTTGTTTCTTTGCTCGTTTATCACGTGAATGTTCAGCTGATATGTAAATCTAATAGGCATGGTAATCCATTGCTGCTGTTGTATGTATATGGTAAAGGAAACAGAGCAAATAAACTTACTTATTTATTTATTTTGTTTAAATAAAAAGTCAACATGGCAAGACACTCACTTCGCTCTGACTGACTCACTGTCAGTTTCAGTTCCAGGAATGCCTAAGAGGGCAGCGTCATCCCCTCCAAAACATTTTTTCTTTTCATACAGGATTATATCAGCAAGCAGCTGCCTCTAAGGCATTATTTTTGCCAGACTGTCAGGCTGGCTGTGCCAACTTCTCCCTGAAAGCGTTACAGGGACAGGGTATCCCTACCGAGTAAGCCCTGGGGCAGCAGAGCTGTGCAGCTGGGGAGCCCCGAAGGGCAGCGCTGTTAGCGGCTGTGCAGCCTCCAGGGGCACCGGGGCCGGGCGGCGGTGCCTGCCGAGTACTCCTCCGCTCTCCTCTGCGCACTGCAAACGAGAAATACGGCGGCGAGCTACCACGGAAAATGTGTGTCCTCGCTGGAGCCCTGCAGCGTCCCCCGGCCCGGCCTCGGGGTGATGCCCGCAGCCGGGGCGCGGTCTGCGCGCTCCTCCTGGCGGCCCTGCTGCCGAGCCTGCAGCCCCGCGCCGCCCGGGCTTGTGTGTGGGGCAGGCAGCAGGAATTGGAACTAGCTGACGTTTTGCAATGCATTTGTACATTTTGTCTTATTTATTTATATTTTTTTTTTTTCTTTAGGCTTGTGAAATATGGAGATTCGATCAAATTCTGAGGTTACAGAGCGCCAGCGGCCAACTTTGAAAATTAAGGTTTGTTTTCTTAAAACTGAGCAAGACTAAAATCTGGTTGGGAAACTCCTGTTGGTTGACCTCAGTGTGCTCCACAGGTCCGCTGGGCACAGACCGATGTTGCAAAACTGTATTCTGAAGAGCGGGCCCGATTCCCTGTTGTGAGGAGCGCTTGGCACAGCAGGCAGGGCTGTACCTGCCTGGATCTCACTGGGGGATCTGGGGGATCACTGGGGGCTGTGTGCCACTGGTGGACTAGTGTAGTGTGGAGATGTGCTCTGCATTCCTGCTGCATCCTCTCTGCCAGTACTGGAGCGATGTGATCAGGGAATAAGAGGGTTTTTTACCCGTTGGAATTACTCTCCAGCCTGTTTGCACCTTCCAGACAGCATGCAAAGGGAAGAGAATTGAGGCTGGTGCTTTGTGAGTCTAGCTCATGAATCACTGGTGAAGGGAACCTCGCTACTGCTAATCTGTTATAGTACACATGAGAGGTTTTCACCCTAGAGACTTCATTTACCAGCCTGTTGTTGTAGGTTGTTTCATTCAGGAGATATTGGGTGATTGAAATGGTTTTTAAAACAAAGAGTGCTTAATGTTGAGTAATAATGGAAGTCACTCACGTCTGGGGCACAGCTGGCAGTTCTGCCCTGACACTGAAGCTGGAAACCATGACCCTTCCACGGCCTGAAAATCATAAATATTTATTAGCTATATGTGCATATTGGGCTAATGAATAGCATTCCTTGGGGTTATTTAAAAGCATCAATAAACTGCATTTGATACCATTAGGTGAACACCAGTACTTTCCACAGAGGACTTGCACCCTGGGCCACAACTGGTGTCGAGGGGAGGTGGACAGATTCACTGCGGGGCTTTAGTAGATCTGCTTGGAGAAAGTCACTGTGGCTTTTAGAAGAGAAAGCAGTGATTACTTTATTTGGTAACATTTGCAAGTCCACTAGTTCGTTTGCTTTGTGTAAATCTGTGTCGCAACTATGCCGGAAAAGTCAAAGTCAACAATTATTGCCAACTATATCAGATTTATTTTTCCTTTTTTTTTTTCCTTTAGTAAGGAAGACTTTTAAAATGTATTGTTGGTAACAGCTGGTGACCTCAATCAAGGTATGCAGAGCACTACAGATTTACAGGCTTTTTTATAAACAATTGCTTTCTGAATGCATTTACCATGTAAGTAGTTCAGCCTGATGTCTGAATACAGGAATACTCATCCCAGCCTAAGTGTAACGGAGGCATACACTATTTTCCATTCATTATATACATTCACTATATCCTTTGGGTGACTAATCATGTCAGGAGAAGTAGAGTCTAACATGTGATGGCTCTATATTCCCTCTGAGGTGTTACAGCTGCTGAATGATGAAGTTGGCCATAACTTTATGTGATCTTAATAATATGATTTGAATATTGCATTTGAGCAGGTTTTCCATTCTCATCTATCCCAAATTCCTTGTGCTTGACTGAATTCAGTAAAGTCCAGTTATTTCTTATTGTCTAAGATACATCTGAATTTTAAAATAAAGGATATAGCCTACTTAACGTTGAAATGGAATACAGGCTGTGTTGCTGAGGACAAAAGTATCCTACATATAGCATTTGACTTCTGTGTTTAATCTTTGAGTCTGTCTAATGCAGAAAAAAGACACATTCTTTTAAACCAGGTTAGCTAGTGAATGCATTTTATAGTGTTTAGTAAATGGCATTACTGTTCCAAACTCCAAGCTATGGTTTTTCTACTAGACTGCAAGAGACAATGTTTTGTTATTCTAATTGCTACAATTGGAAAATTTGCAGTTCTATTTCATGACTAAATTGGTGCATTTCTAGCTATTACATAAGTAAGTATTTTGCTCTTTGTGTCGTATTAAAATCTTTCAGACAATGGTCTGAAACAAAAATGTTGTAAAGGACTAAGGCAGGGGAGGGAATGTGGATCTTGGGTGAGGTGCTTGGCCAGCCCACAATGTCAGAGGGTAGGACACTGCCTTGGGCTGAATGGCAGATCTGCTGTGCCAGATTCTTGCTGGCAGCATTTCCCTGGCACTCTCTGCTCATTAGGGCTCTGCTTCTGTAGCATGCTTAAACACAGGGAAACGTTCACCCCTGTGAATGAACAAACATAAGCATATGTACATATTAAAGGTAAGCATGTGCTTATGAGCTTTGCTGAATTTGGGATAATAAGAAATTGAATGCATGTGTGTGCAAAAGTATCAGAGAAGCTGTTCCAGGAACCCGGTTACCGTTCTGTCATTAATTATCTTGTTTCTGAGTGCTTCAGATATTGCTGCTTGTTATCCATCCTGCTGACATTTCAGCGTTGCTTTTCCAAGTGCTGCTAAAAAGGACAGCTAAGATTCTGGGACACTGCTGTGTGCCAGTGACTGAATCCCATAGCCTCAGGACTGTGGATGCAGAGAGCCCTGCATATGAAGAGGAAAAATCAAAGTTTTCCTTCTTGTGCACATGACATTGCCCAATTCCTCAGGACAACAGAGAGTGACAGAGAATACATCTTTCCTTGCAAAGAGAGGATAATAGACAGATGAGAAGTACATTTAACACTAAAAATGAAGGATGACTCTATTTTCATTTTTGGCTGGTCAGGAAAGGCACAAAATGAATAGATCTTGGGGGCAAGAGAGACTTAAATTAGAGAATCAACTCCATCAGGATGTTTAATCTCCAGAAGGACTTTGCAATATTGTTGTTGCTATTTTCCTGTGAAGCATGTATCATGTACCCAAAGGCTGTGCTCCCTGGCAAGAGAAATATTTCCAGCTGCCCAGTAAGAAAAGTCTGCTGTCACTCTTGATAAGAAATTTGCCTTGTACTAGAGAGCTTTGAGATGCAGCGGAGTGTATCTGTAGTGTCTACCTCATACCTCATACCTCATTACTGAACCCAAGATTTACCCTTAGCATCAATACTGATTTGCTTTTCATTTTTACCAGCTTTTTCATTTTTTAATGGTTCATAGAATCACAGAATGGTTTGGGTTGGAAGGGACCTCAAAGCCCCTCCCCATTCCAACCCCTGCCAAGGGCAGGGGCACCTCCCACCAGCCCAGGCTGCCCAAATCCCACCCAGGCCTTGGGCACTGCCAGGCATGGGGCATCCACAGCTGCTCTGGGCAGCCTGGGCCAGGGCCTCACCACCTTCATGGTAAAGAGTTTCTTCCTAATGCCTAATCTAAATCTACCCTCTTTTAATTTAAACCTGTTACCCCTTGTCCTGTCACTACACTCCCTGATAAAAGAGTCCCTCCCCAGCTCTCTGGTAGGTCCCCGTTAGGTACTGGCAGGCTGCTGTAAGGTGTCCCCAGGGCCTTCTCTTCTCCTCTGGATGCACTCAAACATCTGTTTGAGCTTCATCTTCACTCAGATTCTTCTAACTATACATTATCCTACAACTGTACTTAGAGGAAAAAATTGAATGTTAAAGCTGTGCACCACATTTCTTTTTGTTTCTCTACACATACCCTATCCTGACTTTTAGGGCCATTTGTCAGAAAAGTGATGTTATAGTAACAAAATGTAGATTGCCTTCAGATTACCAGCTTGGTATCAGAGCAACTATGGAGCAATCTCAGCTGAAGGCTGCTAACTCAATAAATTGCCCACCCCAGCAGTGACTTTTGTTGCCTTCTGTCCTGCTCAGTATTTTCCTATCCTGGCTCTGTAAATTTTGTGAGGTTTTCCTCCAGCATATTCATGTCCGGCAGTCAGATCCACAGCGTCCTGTTACCATTATGAAGGGCCTTAGATGGTGACAGTAGGATGCAGTTTTTTGAAGTGTTTGCTTATTTGTAGGATGCAATCCTCTGGGCATCTGTTTTCTTGTGAGCTGGCACTGGGTAGTTTTGCTGTGCTCATCAAATACTTGAAGTCACTACCATAATTCGAACAGGGTGAACAATCTGCAAATAAGAAACCTTTTTATATGAGCAGCTCTCAAGAATTTCACAGCTTCAGAAGGAATTTCATAAATCACAGAATCACAGAATCACAGAATTTTTAGGTTGGAAGAGACCTCAAGATCATCGAGTCCAACCTCTAACCTAACCCTAACAGTCCCCACTAAACCATATCCCTAAGCTCTACATCTAAACGTCTTTTAAAGACCTCCAGGGATGGTGACTCCACCACCTCCCTGGGCAGCCCGTTCCAGTGCCTAACAACCCTTTCGGTAAAGAAGTTCTTCCTAACATCCAACCTAAAACTCCCCTGGCGCAACTTAAGCCCATTCCCCCTCATCCTGTCACCAGGCACGTGGGAGAACAGACCAACCCCCACCTCACTACAGCCTCCTTTAAGGTACCTGTAGAGTGCAATAAGGTCGCCCCTGAGCCTCCTTTTCTCCAGGCTGAACAAGCCCAGCTCCCTCAGCCGCTCCTCATAGGACTTGTTCTCCAGGCCCCTCACCAGCTTCGTCGCCCTTCTCTGCACCCGCTCAAGCACCTCCATGTCCTTCTTGTAGCAAGGGGCCCAAAACTGAACACAGTACTCGAGGTGCGGCCTCACCAGAGCCGAGTACAGGGGGACAATCACTTCCCTAGCCCTGCTGGTCACACTGCTTCTTATACAGGCCAGGATGCCGTTGGCCTTCTTGGCCACCTGGGCACACTGCTGGCTCCAATATAAGATGCTGCTGTTCACTGCTGATGACCCCGTGTATATGTACTCTGTACAGACAGTACTCAGTGCTCTGTACTTGGATGGCCAGCACCTGTATCCCAAACTCTCTAAACTTCAGACTGCAAAAGACTGCATCAGGTAACAGCCTTTTAATGGTATCAGCAGGTGCCTGTGATCATGTTAGGCTACATCACATCTTGCTGAATTTTGAGACAGAAGGCTTACAGTAGATACTTCATGTAATTGCAATTCATTGAGTGCTTTTTGGTGCCTGAGTTGGACTGAAAATGATACTCTCCCATTTGGAACATTCCTAGTCTGCCAAACGGGAGACTTTTATTTGATGCCAAATAAAACTCTTCATTTTGCAGTAAATATTTTGTTGGAATTCTTGACATAGCTGTTGCCACCAATTTCATGATGTTTCAGTGAGCACCGCAGGCAGAACAGTGATCTCCTTGCACTATTAAAAGTAATGAATTTTAACGTAACAGGGATTCCTATATGGCTTGGTTAACAGATATTGGAAAGCTAAAAAAGGCCATGATGCTGTTTTATTGCTTTTAAACATAAAAAGGCAGTAAAATGCTAATGACGCTCTTGCTGTGGTATACTGTTTTCAGAAATATCAAAACCACCACACAGGAGGTGGAATTTCCTGTAATTAAGCTAGCAACATCAATGCTTGAAGATAACTATGTTCAACACATTTCAGATCCTAGAGGTGTCACACTAGTATATATTAAGAAATGAAAAAAAAAAAATTATAAATGCATTTCTACAGAAATGTACTCAGAATCAACTTTATTTATAGCTCACACCTTTTTTTTGCTAAAAATGCATAGTCATTACATATACAGTAGTCAGCATCCAAAAGTGTACAAAGAGTAAATTTTCAACCCCTCCCAACAGAATCAAATAAAATTCACACTTTTTGTTCATAGCATGCACAGACCCTTAAATGTGATACCTCTTACTTAAGCGTGCTTGAATCTCTATCAGACAGAATAAAATGACTTGCTATAAACTGTTTCTTCGTACTAGTAGCCCCCAGCTACAAACACAAATCTTTAGGCATTCACACGAAACAGTGAAGCACTACTTCAGAATCCTCCATGTTCTTGAGTATGGTCAGCCAGGAAGCACTTGTCCTGAAAGCAGAAGTCCGCTGGTGTTTCCTTACAGGCAACTTTGAGTAAAAGCTTGCTTCCTCTGCCTCAGTCATTAATTTATTACTGAATTCAGTGGAATGAAACAGCATTTGTCCAAAGAAGTCGTGAAAATACTTTATTCCACACCCAGCTCCAAAACTTAAACATCTCGAATGGAGGTCTGTATCTTTCAGTGCACGTGACAGTTCCTCAGCATCTTACATCTCACCCGAGGAGAAGAGGGCACAGTCTCAGATGTACCTTGGGTGTTGGTTGTGTAGCCCTGACTTACAGGTGTGTTAGAGAAGCTGGGATTATGTTTGGATAGGGTGAACTTACAATGCTTAGAGGCTTTGACTTAATGAATCACTCAGATCTGTTGATAACTTAGTTGTGGTTGTTTTTTTGTTTGTTTCTGGTTGGTTGGTTTTGTCCGGGGGGGGCGGGGGGAGGGGGTTGATTGTGTTTTTTTGTGTGTGTGTTTTTATTTTTGGTCTCCAGTACTGTTGCCAGTTAGAAAAGCTCTTAAAAACACTGCCCTCTACTCAATGGTGCTGTTTGAATCTGTCCCTCCAGGAGAAGGGCAGCATGGGTTACCAGGATGGTTAGTCAGGGCTCCATGGCAAAGGAAGGATGCACATAAGCGATAAGAGGACCTAAGTTCAGTTTTCTCTCAAGAATAGGATTCGTTCTATGTTGTTTTTGGGAATCGGGAGGAGAAAAGAAAAAGTTATCTTTCTGATCAATGTAAGTTTATATTCCCAAATGATTATGCATATTTACTTACAAGCTTGATTTACTTAAGATCTTTTTACTCTGCTAAGAAGTAGCTTGAAGTTGACTGAAATTCCCAGTGGCAGTTGAGACACACCTAGTCTTACAGACAGTGTCAGAGAGGGAAGTCTCGCTCCATTGTTTCGCAGTAACTGGAATACAACCCCTGGCTAAAAGAACAAGAAGGCCTCATGTCACGGTTATGATGCCCTTCAGTATGAACAAGTCACCAGTAAGAGTTTCTGAAGAGAAAAGTACTTAACTCATGTATATTTTCTCTCTACTCCTGACCCTTACGCATTTAGTCAGTCTGCTTACTACTGCTTCATGTCACGACTGCCGCAGCCTGAAGCCAGTGGAAATTTTGCCATTGACTCCAAAGGACAGAGGGCATGAACTTCCTAGGAGCATAACAGTGATGAGGGTTTGTCCCAAGAGTTCGTGATCTAGTAATGTTCACTGACAATATGACATTCTCTCTGCTGGAGTTCAGCATTATTTCTTCTTAGCACCTAGGAGGGTCTTTGCATTTTTAAGTGCTTTACAAACATTAGCTAGTCTTCAGAGCAACCCTGCGAGGTAGTTAAAGTTTTCCCCATCTTACAGATGTGGAAAGAGAGACACTGAGGGCCACATTCAACCCTGGTACAATTCCAGTGATTTACATTAATTAGATTCATTCAGAATGAACACAGTTGAAATAACTTGCCCTAGCTCACAGAACAGGTAGTGGCAAAGCAGGCATGAGAACACAGGAGTTCCTGACTCCTCAGCTTGTTACAGGCCACTTGGTCATTTTTACTCTCATAGACAAAGAAAGACAGCATACTCTGGGCAATTACTACAGGTATGATTTGCTTCTGTAAGGCATGTGGATGGTAATCAACTGAGTAAGTGCAATAATACTCTATGAATGTGCTGCCTCAGAGAGTTTACTTAAAGTAAAACTTTCAGACTGTCATTTTCTGCTGGGGCACTGTTGACAAAAACATAATACAGTAGCTGGATTCAGCAAATAAATAATAAACATGACACTCGAACAACTAAGCAAAATTATAATTTTAGTAAAAAATAACGTGTTTCTACTTTTAACGGCTAAATTTCTGCAAGTGCAGCAGCATACAGATGAAAACTTTCCCTTTGTTTCCAGACTGCAGACTCCGGTCGTGCCAATGAAGCAGCTCACAGCTGTGCAGGTGTCCTGGATAGTGACATTCAAATGAATACATTGCAGAAGAAGAAACGGTGTTCCACTACATAATATGGGATAGTTACTACAGACCAGGTATATCAATGTTACACAAAGATGTGCTTGAAGCTTACGGGTTACTCTCAAGTGCCCAGAAGCGAGGCTCATTCAGTACGTGCCAGTGTATAGACTGCGATTCTAGGCACATGCTACGTGCAAAGGGGAGCTTCCATGTCACCAGCATCACCAGCACTCTGGGAACTGGCCCCGTCAACAGTCTGTTCACATTGCCACAGGTATGTCAGTCTGAAGGTCAGTGTCGGCCAAAGAAGGAAAAACACGCATATTCAGGCCATTCCCATGTGCTCCACCCTGGCCCTCATCCCCACACAGGCTCTACCACAAAAGGCCTGAAAAGCCTTTTTGGTTTTAAAGATGAGCTGTGGAGTCCTCTGCCCCCTAACCACAGTGTAGACCTTATGGCAAGTACCCAGGCAATAAAAATATTATGACAAGTGCTTATGCAAAAAGAATTTGTTTTCTAGGATGCCCTTATGCATGTAGTGTGCGGGTCAGACCTCCTGTCTGAGCTCTGGACATGCTTAGGGACATTCAGCCATGTGCGTTTTCAAATCCAAAAAAGATCCTGTTCCCTGACAAGCCACACAAGTGCTGACATTCACTTCTACAAGAGCAAATTCAAGCACTATAATTATAGATGTCTTGTTCCACTTTTAACCTCTTTAACTCAGTTTTGTTCTGTCTACGTTCATGGAGATTTGCTATTGAACATGGCAAATGTAGCAGTCGTCTACATAACGTGTCCTTTACTGAATAAATACACACTCAAGTAGCATTACCCTAGATATTCTCCACACTCCTTGTAACTTTTAATTTGTAGACACATTTTAAACAGACAAACGAACAAACATACATTAATTAGAACTCTTAAGAAGTAATCACATCTCCCTCCACTCATTCACTCCTGATACATACAGTCTGCTTACAGTGGCTCAGAGAGGAGTGCTTGCAACCAGCATGTACAAATAGTTCCACGAAGTGCTCAGGCTCATGCACATGCCTCGACATTTTGCCAACAGAAATGTTTTGAATGAAGCAATATTCTTAATCTCAGATCCAGGTGCCAAACCTGCAGTGGGACTGGGGCTCACGGGCAACTCTTGTAACAGCAGTAAGATTGCAGTAAAATTGCAGTTGGTTGCAATCCAACCTTTATACTGTTATCTGTAGTTGAGATATATATAGACGACCCTATGTGGCCTAACTGCAAATATCAAATGTATTTTTACAAGTTAGCAACAGCCTTCTTTGACATTGCCTCTTGAGATGTCCTCTACGTTGTGGCTGACGAGCACAAATGTAATTCATTACACGCTATGCTTTAAAGGCCTTTTTTACATTTGTTTTTTAATGTTGCTTGTTTCTGAGCTGTCTTCTAGTGCTGAGATTTGCTGTCCCTGTCCTTTTTAATTCCTTTCTTAGTTTTTAATTGCTGGTTGGACATGCCAATGGCATCTCCTAGGCAAGGCATTTCTAAATAATTAGTTTTGAAACTTGGATGAGTCATTGGGCTCTGACTATTATGCCTCTATTATTTTAACTTGAATACAGCATATCTCAGAGTTTGACCTCTTTATGAAGTCGTGGAAATTCATAGCATGACATGGTTGCAAGTCTTGATCCACTTTCTTTCTGGTGTGAGTTTCCAGTTTTTTGGTTGCTTTTTTTTTTTTTTTTTTTTTTTTTACAATATAAAAAACATTTCAGAGCATGACAGTGACATGAACCAACCTCTTCTCCCATGGTGCAGATCATTTTCTGCTTTACTGGCAGATAAATAAAGCACTGCCATAATTTTGATAAAAGTTACTGAAAATATATAAAGTTAAAACGACTTCACATAGTTTGCATTTTCTTTCAGTGCAGGCCAGCAAATGAAAACAGCACAGATGGCCAAACAGGGGCGTGCTGTTTTTTATGGACCACCAGTGGTAATTCACAAGTGCACAACTTGGGAGCCGCTGTTTCTGACAATACTAACCAAGTCTCTTTAAGAGACCACATGTCACCCCACCACAAATTATTAGCAGAATTGTGGCTGGCAAAAGATACATATTTTTCCTAGGCCATTCTCATTTTTCACTGAGAATCTGAAATATCCAATCCACTATCATTAAAATGGTTTGAGAGAAAAGACTAAATGAAGCAAACCTGTATTTTCTTTTAGCTTATACACTTGCATAGGGAAATTTTCACAAGTCTGACATTGGTACAGGACACGCCAATTACTGGTTTCTGTGATGATTCTGACCTGTATTAAGGACATGACCTCATAATCCCTATCTGCAGTCCTTCCTATATTACTGTTACAAACAAAGGGGGCTTTGTCGTACAGAAGACTATGGGACTGGACTCAAAACGTATCCTTGGGGTTCGGATGTCACGTCCATGAAAATGGGAAAGATATAAGCAGATGTGCATTTCTGCAATAGAGGCAAAGAGGCAGAGTTAAAGAACCACTACGCTGTTTGTGTGGTATGACATCAGCGTTTCCCAAGGAAGTACCACCCTTCTTTTTGAAAATGGGGTATACAAGCAATTTCTCACCTGAAGTTCAAGTTGTAATCCCCTGGTGTAATATTATTACATACTTGTTCTGTCAGACAGAATCAAAATGCATGTTTGAATT
Organism: Heteronetta atricapilla; assembly: GCA_011075105.1. NCBI lineage: Eukaryota > Metazoa > Chordata > Aves > Anseriformes > Anatidae > Heteronetta > Heteronetta atricapilla. The sequence goes on along the minus strand of CM021739.1, from coordinate 2,094,975 downwards.
CTGCATATAATTTAGAAAACAAACAAACAAAAAACTCTTTATATGAAGAGCAGGTTAAATCTGATCTGCAGTTTGCTGTTTGTTGTGTGAGAAAGATAATACCTGGATTGGAAAATATCTCATAATTCTTCTCTTTGAAATCCACCAAAGCTAATGAATGAGGACTTCAAAACATCCAGCTGTAGCCACAACTAATCAGAATAGGATAAAGCAGGGAATGATGTTAAAGTGCCAATATCCAGTACTTGTAGGTCCTGAACTCATACTCAGCAGTACCATATTCTGCAACTAATTAGGATGGTAAATTTGACAGATTCTGCTCTAATTCTAATTCTGCTCTAATTAAAGAGCAGAAGAAAACAGTTCCATGTAATTCTTTAAAAGATTCAGAATGAGATCTCATGCATCAGTTACTCTCTTTACAACCTCTGAACTCCCACCGAGCTTGGCAGGGGCTTATAGAAAGTCAGGTATCTGACTTTGACTCTAAAGGGCTGATTTTGGGGTGATTTACCAGGGAAGATAAAAGAGCCTCCTAGCAACCCCCCTTAATGGGACAGATGTTCCTGACACACTGAGGGAAGAGCCATGCCATTATGCAGTGCCCTTCTCCTCCCCCCTGCCCCCACTCCAAAGTAGTTTGACCCCTTTCTGGTTCAGTTAGTTTACATATCCCTGTATTTTATTTCAGAATCTGAGTGGTTACACAAACCACTCAAGCTTCACTGCCTGTCTAATTAAAGTCTCTCCATCAACTGGTAATTCTGTAATAATTCACAGCTGTTTTTGCTCTCTCTATTAAATCCGTTATGTTCCCTGGCTAAAAAGGCTGCAAGACCTTAAAAAGTATTGATAGCTATTAATTTGTTTGCGTTTAAAATCCAGTATGTGGCTACAAAGGCCTGTTACAGTATCACAGAGGAAAATAAACGTCAGTGCATAATCTGCTAGGAAATTTCACACAGGAGTTGATTAAAAGTCTATGAGTAATTATTACACAAGCGTGTCTTCAGATGTATATATATACACATATATATATGTAGCTAATAAATATATAGCTATATATATAAACATATATATATATGTATATACATAGCTAGTTTAAACCTAATTGTTACGAAACTAGTAAGTGGCATTCCCAGTTCATGCATTCTTCCTAGTAGCAGAACTAAATTATTTCAGCTTATACTCTAAGCAGCAACATACCAGTAAGTGCTTGCTTCCCCTGGTAACATAGTAGTTTAATGAGCATGAGTATTTCCACCATGGTCATTTTCTCTAGCAACCTTCCACGAAAGGGACCTGGCTCTTCCACAGGCGTTTCCCCCAGGTTTCACAGCATCTCGAAGACACGCTTGGGCCAGTCTGAGGGTTGCCAGTCTGAAGGTCACCGGCTGAAGGGTCTCCAGCCTGAGGGCTGCTGGTAGGGCGGTCACTGGCACGATCAGTCCTGCTTGCAGAGGTCTGCGACATTGAGGAACCTTCTAACCACGACGGCCAGGCAGAGCGTCAGCAGCAGCATATACCCCACGGTGCCCAAGTAGGTGGGAGCAGCCGGGGATGCCTTGAGGAACTCGGCCAGCCCGTCCTCCACGTAGTGCACCTGGTCGTAGATGCTGAGGAAAGTGAAGATGTGGAAAAGCTGGTGGCTGTGCCCCACGATGTCAAAAAGGCCCGGCTGGATCCGTTCAGGGATTTTGCTGACGTTGAAGAAGGCGGCCACCAGCAGCCAGCAGTAGCGCCGGTAGAAGTAGACGAAGAGCGTAGGGTTGCGGGTGCGGAGGTCGAAGAGGAGGCTCTCCAGCATGATGGGGCAGGCCATGCTCAGCGGCATGGCGAAGACGAAGGTGCGCACTGCGAAGGGGTAGGCGCAGCAGGCGGCGCGGCTACGGCAGCAGGCGGCCGTGCAGCCCACGGCCAGTGCCAGGGCCACGGGCAGCACCAGGGCGCGGTAGGCCGCGATGGGCAGGCTGCAGTCCAGCTGCCAGCCCAGTTGCTGCTGCAAGTAGTGGCTCATGGCACCGGCGTCCAGCAGGCTTAGGCCCGGCAGCAGGTAGTAGGAGTAGGCCACAGTGCTGGCAAAGCCGTAGTAGCTGATGGAGGCGTAGTCCAGGTAGAAGAAGGCGGCGCGGAGGCGCGGGGAGAGGCAGCTGAAGAGATGGGCCGTGCAGCTCATGGCGAAGGTGAGCAGCACCCCCGAGGCGTAGCACCAGAGGGGCAGCAGGGCCGGGTGGTGGAAGGGCACATCCCCAGCGCCCCGCAGCAGCAGCAGCCGCCCGAAGCGGCTGAGGAAGAGCAGCAGCGGGATGAAGTGGGTCCAGAAGTTGAGCGTCTCGTTGGTGGGCTGCAGCACCGAGGCCAGGCACTCCTGCGCCGAGCAGTGCAGCCGCCGGTACCCCGAGAGGATGAAGCACTCCACGAAGTCCTCGGGCACCTCGTCCCACCGCAGCAGGGCGGCGGGGCGGCCGGGCGGCGGCGCCCCCTTTTCCTCCTCCTCCTTGGCCCCCTCTCCGGCCGGCATGCTGCCCCCGCCGGCCCCGGGCCCCCCGGCCGCCCCCTGCCCGCTCCCCGCCGCTCCCCGCCGCCGCCTCCCGGGCGAGGCGGAGCCGCCGCTCCCGCAGCCGCCGGCAGAGGAGCCGCGGTGGCTCTGCGCTTCTCCTCCTCCGCCGCCGCCGCCGCCGCCCCCGGCAGCATCACTCATCGCAGCGCGGGCAGTGGCGGCCCCGCCGCGGCTCCTCCCGCCCCGCCGCCCCGCATCGCCGTAACCGGAGCCCGGCGGCGCAGCCAGCCCTGCCGGGGAGCCGCCCGAGGGGCCCCCGCCGCCCCGGCTTCGGTTTCCCGGCGAGGGAGGCGCCGGACACCCGAGCCGCGGTTAATGATTGATGCCGTGCGGCCGCAGCGCGCCTGGCCCGGCGGGGGGGGGGGGGCGCACAAAGCCCCCGCGGAGCCCCCCGGCCGTGGGCGGCCCCGCTCCGTAGCTCGGGGTGCGGGGCGCAGCCGGGCGGTGGCCGCGGTGCTGCATCGCGCCCGCCGTGCCAGCGGGGGGACAAAGGCAGGGCAGGAGGCGGCAGCAGGAGCGGGGTGAGCCCGCCCAGCGGGCACGGCACAGCTGGGAAATGCCCCGGGCTGGGGGCATCTGGCAAACGGGGGGATTTCTGCAGGGTGCGCTTCGAGGGGGCTGTCTGAGAGCGCGTGTCTCGGTGACATCGGGTCATGCAGGGAATGGAAGAGTTATTTTAGGCCAACCGTGCACGGCCCAGGCTGCAAAGGGTGCGTGTGGCACTGGCACAGATGGCACCCACCTTATCTCTGCGCTCCAAGCGGCGCGCTTCATGGGGAGACTGGAGCAGGCTGACAGTAGCTGCTCTGAGTTGATCCTTAGACAAATCCTACAGTTATCGGCTGTGCAGTTATGCAAGCAGCACGGTTACATAATGCGAGTATAAAAATACAGGAAAAAACACTGGGAGCGTGTTAGTGTAGGGTGACAAGTTACAGAACAGAATCGTTAAGGTTGGAGAAGCCCTCCAATATCACCTGGTCCAACAGCACCCTACCACCACGCCGTGTCCCCAAGCACCATGCCCAGCCTTTCCTTAAACACCCCCAGCGACCGTGACTCCACCGCTTCCCTGGGCAACCCAGAGCCTGACTGCTCTTTCTGGTTGGAAGTAAAGAGAAGTTGGGAGTAAAGGGAAGATAGCACAGAAGGTTAGGTATCTTGCAGGCTCAGGTAGGAGTCAGCGGAGGGGATTGTCCTCTGCTGTTCCAGTGTATTTCCTTTTCGTTTGCTTTCAGTGCATGTGGATAGTCTTAAATATCTTACAGCTCTAGGTTTTTGTTTGTCTCTTTACACTGTCATGTTCAGATATATATGAATGCTCTTACAGTACAAACTGAGGTCTGGTGTAATTAGGACACCATGTCCTAACATTTTTATAGAAATCTTTTATTCAATAGTGAATGAATCATGACAACATACAAAATCTTGTGAACATACAGGTGACCAGAGATATGTTTTTAAAGACTGGTACAAAGGAAGTAGTAAAAATGTGTTGCTGAAAGTGATTTTCAGTGCATATTTCATTACAGAATAAACATTGATTTTACAGAACTGCCGAAAGTAGGGCAGACTGATGACACCACTTAAAATCTCTATAAAAATTACACAGGAGTCCTACCAGAACAACAAACACAACTGAACAGTGCTGAGAAGTCAACAGGAGGAGTAAAATATTAAACTAAGGGACCCGTTTGTTAGATAACGGGCCTGATGTGTTCTGATGTCCATGTCATTTAGGCGCAAGGGGATGGGCACGTGTGATGGGCAGCACACAGGAACACACCCACTCGACGCTCCTTGGGGTAAGCAGGGCGCCAGTGGCTGTGGGCTCTGCAGTGTGTGAGTTAGGGAAAGACTCTTTGGGTTTAAACAAAACCTGCCCAGCCTCTGGTAGGGCATTGCATGCTGCAGAGGCCCCCCGGAGGACGAGATGGGCTGGGTGCTGTGCCAAGGCAGCATCACCGCGCACGTCCCTGCCGCTGAGGCAGTTGGCAGCGGGAAGGTGTTTGCTCCCTTGCCCTGTTCCCACTGCACCGAGCCTGCAGGTTCTCAGCTCTGGGGCTCTGGTGATTGTTTCACCCGAGTCCCAAGTGCTGCTTTCATTTACGGTGGTGAATGCTATCGTGGGCCCTAGGCAGGCAGACCTCAGTGGCTGTGGTCTTCAGCTTCCCTCTTCAGGGTTAGGTAAGGAGAGGTGGGTGGCTGGGAGCAACGTGGCTTTAGAGCTGTGCTACAAAGCCTGTTGGAAAACCCCCAGCAGCTGCTGCAACAGATGGTGGCTACACACCGACAGCATCTGCGCTGGTGGGAACTGCTGGCCTGGCAGCAGGGCTCATTCGGCACTTTCTGGCTTTCCTGCAGCCGCCAGAGTCCCGTCGGTGAGGGAGGCATGTAGCCCTCTTGCCTCAGGGAGTACCGGGGTATCTCCTGGCTTCCTGCAAGAAACACCTGCCGGGGCTGTGTTTGTATGGGGAGCAGCCCAGGCTGGGAGCAGCAGGTGGAATTTGCTTGTGGCCCCAGGCCCGGCAGCCACCTGGCTGTCTGGGGACTGGTGACGACTCTCACTGCTTTCACTGCAGTGAAGTGTCTGGAAATGTCTCCCTGCTGCTGTTGTCTTGCAGTGTTTTAAGATGATATTTGTGGGGATGGAGGCTTCCTGTTTTGCGGTGCTGGGGTCAGGGAGGAAGATGCTGAATACAGTGCCTGGGCTCCTTGGAAAGATGTAAAAGGATGCTGTGAACTCATCGGTTCTGCCCTGCTGTGCTAAGCCTGCAGTGGTATACCCAGCTGTATCCCTGTGAGCCCTAGACTGTGGGCTAAAAGAGAAAAATGTTTTTCAGCTGGTGCCTCGCAGGGAAGGAGAGCAGATAGCACCTCGTGCTCCTTGGGAGAGGCCTGGCTAGAGCTGAGAATCACCTGAGAGACTTGAACGTGCCAGCCTCTTCTGGAGGAAGAACAGGCTCACGGTAACTATCTAGTTTTGTTCGCTCTGTTCCTGCGGGTATACCCCCTAACACTGCGTTATAAATAAATACAAGCAGTACCACAGATAAACCAGAAGTTTCTTTTCTCTGCCCATATCTGAGGATCCAGCTTTGGCTTGTCCCATGTGCTCAGGTGATGTCACAGGTGATGCATGGGGTCTCCTTGTCTGGACAGAAAGTGCCACGGTGATCTCAGAGCAGCTAAAGATCACTGTTCACATAATTTCCTGTAGCTTTAGCAGCTACATTAATGAAACTCATTATCAGCAATCTCGTTCCTTTTGTTCCTTTTTTTTTTTTTTTTTTTTTCCAAGGCTGCTGTCTCACAGGAGAGAATGGGCTCTGAGGACAGATTGGGCTTTCATAAAGATGACTGTATGCATCTTATGTAGAGTTAATTATTCTGCTCCCAAGCCAGCTGGAGTAGTGTACTAGGAACCTTACAATTTAAAGCACTTATGACTTCAAAATAGCCTCTTATTTGTATGTAGTCCATCAAGGTTAGTATTACTTGACTATTATGTGGTAGGGAAGGGAAAGTCGAGGCATTTGGAGGTCACAGAGAGGAGTCCACATACTGTTGTGTGAGAAGAAGCCTCAGTACATTTCTTCAAACCAGAGTTTATATTTAGAAGGGCATGATCAGCATATACCAGGGTTTCTTCTAGCATGTTTAGAGTGTTCTGCAGGCTTTGTCTCAAAATAACCTTTGAGAAGACTCTTAAAACAGTGATGAAAGCACTGTCTAATGAGGTAAATAATGGTAGATAGTGTTAATCAGTGCTGGCACAAAGACCCAAAGAAAAAGATGTGCCAAAATACCAAATGTGGTTTTGTTTCTATATTATACTTTAATTTTATTCACAGTTGAAGTCCTTTCACAATATATCATTTTGTCTGCAATAGCAAAAGCCCTGTAAGATATTCTGAATTACTTCAATCATCCCCAATACAATTACGCCTTTCAGTTAGCTAATTTCCACTTTTGCCCTCTAATATACTCAGCATGCTAGGGAGGAGGTTGTACTTAGCGCTCCTGTTATCCGTTGCTTTTCTGAGTGAATAAAGAAATTAAATCTACATCCAGAGAGCAAGTCCTCTTGTTAACAAGCACTGCTAGTGTTTGGAAGATTTAAGATGATCTTGAAGATGCACCTTCAGCCTCACTCAGTCAGCCCATTCACCATGGCAAACATTGTTCTTTAAGAGGTCTTGCTTGATGTAATCCTTTACCATGAAGCACTCTTGCTTTAATTTCTTTTGCCTTTTCTATATTTTTACCTTCAAGCCAGATTTTACTCAACTCTTTCTTAAAAAGAAATTTTATCTGAGTAAAAACATTTAACCTGTTTGCTCTGGATTTTTATCCTTCTTCACTAAAATCCCTTCAGCAAATCTGAACCTGTTCTGGCACCCGCCACAGAACCACACTGACCGTGGGTGAGGATAGAATTTGGCTCTATTCATTTAGAAAGGGTAGGTGTTAAAGGAAGGGAGGCTCTAGCCTAACCTGTGCCTAATGCAGCTCATCTTTGCAGGTTCTCTGGGAGAACATCTGAACAGTCACACTAACATTTAGTTCCATATGACATTTTTCATCCTTTTTTGAGTGCGTATCAATCTCTTGAAATAATGTCTTGATGAGTAACTTTCAGAAGCACCAATTATGAGCTTTTGTAATAATTGAGTAGGCATAGAGCTTTGATCTAATATTGAAGAGATTAACTTGCCTTTAGCCAGGCTACCGCACTATCTTTTTCAGACTGGATAAACAGGAATCCTTGCATCACGTTCTCCTTGAGTAACTAATTAGGGCCAGTTATACTTCATAAACATTATTCCTTAATAGATAAGCAATGAAAAGTGTAAATGATACTTGCATTTTCAAGCCTTGGCTATAGTATTATTACTATAATAATATAGGTTAAAAAAGCTAGACATGGTAAAGGAAACTCACACAATCATGGCTGCATGACAATTTTTACTTTAACCACTCTTTCACCAGGAGCTTCTAATTTTCTGCTCTGTTTACCTTCAAGATGAACATTTTCAAGTTTGTTCTCTGTATGCTTAAAAAAAACTCTAAACACTGCACAAACTGAAAAAAAAAAAAAAACAAAACCAAAAAACCCCACACATTTAAAGAAAATTTCTCTGAATGGTGACTTTTTTTGTTTATTTGTTTGTTTTTAAAAGGTCTTGTTTCTGAAAGATATGGGGCAGATCTTACGTTTTTCTGGACAGCAGCAAATCTGAACGTAAGTATTGCAGTGGAATTAGTTTCACTGTGGTAAGAATAGCATGTTGGCTATATACGTATTTCATGTATGTTTTCCATGATCAACATCCAGCACTGTCCTACCTACCAGGTGCCTATAGCAAGAGCAAAGCACAGCCTATCCTTTGTGAGGCCTGCCGGTCTGAAGCCTCACTCTCAGAGTGCGTGGCTAAGGAACGAAGCAACACAGAGAAGGCTCCAGCCAGGAAGACAGCAAGAGCAACAAGTGCAGGCTGTAGGGAACTGTGGAGCCAAGTTGCCCTCTCGGCCACCCTGTTGTTCTTTTTTGTTATTCTGGGGGTCCCTACTAAAGTGTCTCTGTTCAGCCTAGTAGCTCCTAGCAGCCCAGACTGCATCTGCTCTGGCTGTGGGCGCCAACCGCATCTCCTCCCATGCTGCACACCCATGGCTTCCTAGCAGTATGTGAGTCTGCGGGGAGGATGTGTCTACCTATTTTGGGAATCCCTGCATAATGGCTTTCAGTCTCAGGAGTGTGAGGAGATAGAGGGAGGAAAAGGGAAAAGCTGGGAGACTGCTGCCTCAGCCACGGGAAAACAGCACGTAGCGACTGTGGCTTTAGGGCTCTGCGAGCCTCCACCAGGAGTATGAAAGACTTGGTTACAAACCTGTCCACCCAGTACACTTCTGTCCTGCTCCTGATCTGCTCTCCTTGTGCCCCCAAATGTGCCTTCCTTGCTCCAGGATAGGGAACACCCATGGCACCTTAAATCCTTCCTCCCCCCTTCCCTCACACTCACATTTCCAAAGGATTGCAGGGCTGTGCTCTGGCCTGAGATGGGAGGGATGGAGAGAGCTCCTCTGAAAGTGGGCAAAAATGGCCAGAAAGACAAGGGTAATGTGCTGCAGCATATGGCTTACTTAATGTAGTTTAGTGTTAATTATTTAAGATGATTAACGATTTTCCCCGGTATATATCTATACCTAATGATATCTGTAATTGTAACAACAGTTACTAACTCCCACATTTGCATACAACCAGATCTACCTCATTATAATGAAAAATGTCTGAAAGCTCCTTTTTAATATTATTTTTGTCTATCCTTTCCAGCATGAAATTTCCACAGACTTCTGCATCTCACTGCTTCCTTTCCTCTCTCCCCTTCCTCTCCCATTAAGCCAAGGGCACTGACATGTGTTGTCAGTTACTAACTGTACGTGATTGCTACTGTACTATTGCAATGTGTTATAAATAGCACAGATTCAGCACAGTTCATTCTGAAAAAAGTATCTTTAGAGATGACCTTTGAAACACTAACTATATCTTTCTTGTTTTTGCGTCTCACAGCAGGCCCTGGATCATGATGCTCTTAATTTGGTGCAGTTTATTAATTACAAAAGAGTACAGAAGCTGAGCAGTAAGCAGAGGATTTAAACAATGAGGTGGATAATTAAAAAGGATTAATGAGGTGGATTAAATAAAGGGATTGAGGCCAAATGGAGCACAATTTTTTGAAACATTAGTGCCCCCAAACCCCTAGCATCCAAGGACGCTTTCCTCTTTTCCATTTGGATGTTTTCTTTTTATCCAGAATTGTCAGTCTCTCTTTCAAACCAGGTTTATTAACACAGTCCCAGGAGAGCTGAGCATATCTAGCCTCTCCTCCTGTAGCACTAAGTGCCCCTTCTGTCCAGCACTAGTTCCCAGCTGCTCTGCTTCCAACTCATTGTTGCACCTGTTTCCACTACCACATTAAAAACAAAAGAAAAAAAAAATCAACCCCCCCCAACCCGTAAAGGAGCTCATGGATGATACTAATCCTGTGCTTCTACAGTCTGCTGAAGTGGTTTGCAAGAAAACATTAAGAAAGAAGGAGGAAAATGATTCTATTGGGACTGTGAAACAATAGAAGCTTGCCTAATCCACCTCTTAATGCTTCCTGGCCCCAACACCATTCCTTCCTGTGGAAAGGCTTCTCTGTGTGAGGCAAGTTTGGAGCACAACAAATCCTAGAAAGACTGAGGAAATTGTCCCCAGTTCCTGCTGTCAAAGGACGAGTTTTATTTCTCCCTCCTCCTCGTAAACTGGCAGTGATTCTACTTCAGATTTGTGCAGAGCCTTGGAGCAGTCACAGAAAATGGTGTGGTGCAGGTGGCTGCAGGACCGGAGAGCCATCCCCCGGGCTGGGAGGCGAGAAGCTAGCTGCTGGTGCTGTGTAAGCAGGAGGCATATAAAATGCTTGTTGTGGTATTTAAATTAGGTTCCCTCTGAAGGGAGCTCAATAAACATCAGATATCTTTTAATCCTTAGCTCCCAATCCATTACCAGATAATTTTTGCATACTTAATTGGAGAGTAAAGCAATTTGTATCTACATAATTATTTGTATTAGTTGGCTATTTTGGGCATGATTCAGGAAGCAGTAATTATAAATATCATGATATCAGTGCCCATTCTGACCTGCAGAAGCTCTCCTGTGGGGAGTGCAGGTTTCCTGCGGGTGGCTGCAGGTTATTCTCCCTTGTCAATTACAGATATAAATAGCAGTTTGGAGGTTGGGCCCACCCTGTACCGAGCAGTATGGGGCCATCCCTCCCAGCAGCAGTGTTGCCCGCTCTCCAGTTGCTCGGGGTAGGCAGGAGATAACACACCACTGTGCCCAGTCCCTCCCTCGAGCGATGCTGCCCGAGGCGTCTCCGCGATACCAGCGACGGTTTCACCCAGCGGGCTCCCCGGGACCGCAGGCAGCGGGGGACCAGCACCCGGCGGCCGCCTGGCGGTGCTGCGGGGCGGTGCAGCTCCGGCGTGCCGGGAGAGCGCCCGCGGCCTCTCTGGCGCCCTGCGGGAGCCCGGCGAGGCCCTTCCGCAGACCTCGTGCGGCTGCGTTCCCCCGGTGCGCTGCCTCCTGCCCAGCAGCTGCTCGCCTGAGACACGGGAAAGGGCTGTGCATAGCTTTTACTGTTGCCTGCGCTGCTGGACTTACGTAGTGATCAAGGTTTTCCATTTCTGAGGTATTTCTCCTTTTTGAGCTCCGAAGTGATTGTTATTTTTCATAATGCGATTGGTTCCACTAATACAAGTGCTCAGTCCTTTTTGCTGTGATCTATTTGACGGTAAGTTTCAGGGCCTGTACTATGACAATAGCTTCTTTTTAGCTATCGTTGTGTCATCTCCAGTTTGTATCTCTCCCTATACTACCAAAACTGATGTTCCCAGATCCTTTAACTTCAGGGAGCTTTCAGCACCTGTGTGTTTCTATGATGTATGGAACAAGAGCCATAAAAAGACTCACATCTAAAACTGCTACCTTCAGGACTGCTGCTGGCAGAGTAATGTGCTCTCTTCAGATCATCTTCCTGAGAAGCTGGACACACACCTTCTGCAATCAGTGAGGTTTCCTGAAGATCTTGAGTCAGTCTGAGGAAGATGTGCAGGTACAGTCTAATTTAGAAGTAAGGGAAGCAGAGAGGCCTATTTCCATCCTTCACCAAGATGCAGATTAACCTCATACCAAGTTCCAGATATATGAATAGTCTCATTAAAAGCAGCAGAATTACTTCTGCACTTAAAGTTAAGCATGTGTTTAGGTACCCTCATGAAGTGAGGTCTATGTTACCTCAGCTGGTTATGGTCCCGCTTCCTTCCTCCTCCAGTGTGTTACTTGTTATATTGGGAACATAGAGCAGTGGTTGAAGAGAGCTGTGCAGACCAGAGCACTGGGCTCTGCAGCCATGCAATGCACAGTCTATTCTGCACATGCTGATCTTGTGTGAGACCTTCCCATCTAACACGTATTTGGGGGCATTTCTGTGCACACAGAGCACTACAGACATCTCCATGCAGCATGGCCACCCTGCGGGCCTTCTCTGTAAAGTCCTCATACTGCTCTACCTTGTCCTGTCTGTGCCACAAGCCTCTGTGTTCAGTGAACAGGTTACTTGGTGGCTAGGTGAGCTGTTCCCTACGGTCATCTCTCTAAGTCTTGCAGGAAAACGTCTGGTGATGGAAGAAGACCCCATATGATTAGTCTTCCTCTCCTCCCAGGGGCTTAGGCAATGCAGGTCATTATTTTTGATCTGAATAGAGATCCCTCCTGTCAGGGTTTCTCATTCATGACCGCATGTCCTTCACAGCGGCTATGAGCATTGCTGGTACCTCTCCAAAATGCACAGGCCCATGCACACAAGCTGTCGCAGGCAGCGGATGTGCCCAGGAATAGCTGCCGAAGGGTGTCAGGTGGGTGCGGGCTGTCAGGGCTCCCTGACTGACTGCCTCACTGCAGCTGGTTGCTAAGCAGGTTTGGGTTGCCTAGCGACTTCATTTGGGATTTTCTCTGCTAATGTGAAAGCAGGAGACCCAGATGGGACACAGACATCACTAAAACCACAGGGCTGCTAGTGATGTGGGGGTGCAGCCCAGCCAGTGGGCTGCTCCCAGCTCTCCGCCGAGGAGGTATCGCAGGGACAGGCTCTGCTCATAGCCATGGGCACGGCCTTTACCCAAGATGTTCTGAACCTTCTGGGCATGGGAAGGCCCAGGAAGCAATGGGTCCCCCCTTGTTGTGAGGTCCTGTTGCTGGTGTTGTGGGTGCAGAAGGCAGATGGGCACCCTTCCCACTGGGGCCCTGCCACTGCCAGCTCTCCCCTGTGATGGGGTGACAGGAGGGGCGATACATGGCGCTGTTGCGGCTGTGTTGTTCCTTCATGTTCTTTGCAGAGCTCCCACATAACCCTTTATTTGTAGATACCTACATGTAGTTCCTTCTAGGTCTCCTGTACTGGGTATGAGACCCTATACTGGGTGTGAGACCCTGCTCACGTGCGTTACTGTCTCCATCTGTGTACCTGCCTCATGTTACTACATAAGCTTAGACTACAAAGAAAAGTAACTGTCAGGGCTGGATGTTTGCCAGGGCTGAGGCTGAGGCCGTGCCACAGCTGGCCGTACCTCCGGGAAGGTGTTATTTGCCCTGAGCTGATGGTGGGCTTTCGATCGTGTTGGCTTTAATTCTCACGCCACTTTTTACCACTGTGAGAGAAAACAAGCAAACAAACAAACATTTATTTTTCCATTTTTTAACCGGTTTCGATCAAGGCTGTGCCCTTCCATCGGGTGCAGGTCTCGGTGTGCCCCCGCAGTGCGGGGCCGTGTAGCTGGGGCGCGGCTCCGAGCCATAGCACGGGGCGGCCGCGCGCCCCCGGCGCTGCCCCGCGACATGGCGGCCGCCGCGGGGGCGGGGGGGGAGGCGGGCCTGGGCCCTCCCTCTCGGCGACTCGGCGCTCGGCTCGCCGCCCTGGGCCAGCCGGGCTCTTCTTTGGGCATCGGGAGATCGGCGCTCGCTTCCTCGCCGCCGGGGCTGAGCGAGGGGAGAGGCAAGATGGCGGACAAGGCGCCGGGCGGCTCGCAGAAAGGCGGGGGCAAGGTGAGGCCTTGCCCGCGGGCACCCCGCGGCTCC
>CM021739.1:2025441-2081337 GCA_011075105.1 Heteronetta atricapilla | reverse complement strand
GGGGCCACCGGGCGCGAGGTGCGCGGCCTGCTCCGCGCCTGCCTGCGGCCCCGGTGACTGCGGGGCCTGGGGGGGGGGGCGGCGGGAAGGGGCCGGGGCTCGGCCTCGGTCGTCCCGGGGCCATCTGTCGAGAGGGGCCGGCGGCTGCTGCCGGCTGGGGGCACCGGGCCCCCGCTGAGGGATGAGGGGCGATTAGCGGTCCTGGGGGTTGCTCGGAGCCCCCGGGGGGCCACGGGGGTGCCCCGAGTCCTGTGAGTGCCCCAGCGCCTGGCCGCAGCCCCCTCCCTCTGTCGGCCGCGCACCGCGTGTGTGTGCGTGGGGGGTGTCCAGGTGAGCCCGTACGGAAGGGTGAAGTTGGGACCCGCTCTTTGCTCCCGATCCGCGATGCAAATCCGTATTTCGCAGCGCCGCCGTGGTGCTCCCGCTCTTCTCGCTCCCATAATTATTTTTTGTTGGATTTGAGGAAGCCCGAGCTGTACAGGGCTCCTCGCAAACTTCAAGGCTGTGCGCTGAAGGCGGTGCAGCAGCAGCGCCAGGCTCCCTGCCCCTCAGCCCCCTTTCCAGGCGGGCAGAGGGTGAGAGGTGGTTTGGGGGCCAGGCTGCAGCTGGCACTTGGAGGACTAGAGATTAGTGGCATCTCATTTCCCTCAGCCTTGTTACAGATTTTAGGCCAGAAGTATGTAACTCTTTCCTGACAATTCTTCCCATCTTCTTTTTTGTTATGTGTATAAAGCAGCCAAGGGAGAAGCTGTGTTTTGGCTCAGGAATTTCTAGTCGGTTATGTAGGAGATGTCGGTTTATATATATGTGTGTGTGCGTGTCTATACACACGCATCCATTTTTTTATTCAGTTAAAATTTATTTTCTTTCTTTTTTTCCTTTTACTACTAGGAAATGAGCTCAAATATATTTATGTTTCCCTTTTTTGATCTATCCCAAAAATTGTCAGGAGACATTTTCTGGATCTTGCCTTTTGCTTGGAACTGCAAGCAAGATCTGGACAGAAAACTTTAACAGCAAAGTAGGTCTTAATTTATTGAAAGAAGCTTCCAGGGAATAAGATATCTTGGGATTTGAAGTATAATTAGGCATAGAATAATTATTGATTACTGCAACTGACAATGTGGTACACAAAACCAACTCAGGATCCCTTTCTTTTTACAGTTACACCATAGGTTTTTTCATTTTGTCAGTGTAGTATTTCTGTACTGATTATATTGTTTTTTAAATACATAATAGTTAACTTATAAGACTTGTTTTCTGTCCCAAATTTCAGTTTTGCAGAGATATGTGCAGGCTCCTCATTCTTCCTACTAAGTCATCCCACTGAAGTCGGCGCGACTTCTAGGAAGTGTCAAGTCAAACCAACACGTGCATTAATTTTTTGAGGCCTGGAGCCCTTGAGGACATCCTGTGCCTTGCCATCTTTGTGCAGTTCCCTCTTGCCCCGCAGTCTCCCATTATTTTAGAGGTATATCACAGAATCACAGAACTGTAGGGGTTAGAAGGGACCTCCTGAGATCACTGGGTCCAACCCCCGCTGAAGCAGGTTCCTCAGAGCAGGCTGCCCAGGTGGGCGTCCAGACAGGCCTTGAATATCTCCAGAGAAGGAGACTCCACAACCTCCCCGGGCAGCCTGTCCCAGTGCTCCGTCACCCTCACTGTGAAGAAGATATTTTGCATGTTGGTGTGGAACTTCCTGTGCTCCATCTTGTGGCCATTGCCCCTTGTCCTGTCCCCACAAACCACTGAAAAGAGGTTGGCCGAATCCCTCTGTCTCCCACACCTCAGGTATTTGTAAACATTGATGAGATCCCCTCTCAGCCTTCTTTTCTGAAGGCTGAACTCATCCTCTTCTGGCCATTCGGCCTTGTATTTACAAGGCTATGCCTAATTGCTCCTATGTACCCATCAGTAACTCTGAACAGTAGCACGGTCATCATCCCGGATTTCAGGGAAAGTTTTCTTAATTTATGAATGTTGCAGGATTTCTGAAGTCTGTTCCCAATCGTGCGTTACATCCCCATTTCCGTGGCACCCCAGCTGGAAAAGACCTCATGTTTCCTAAATTCCCCTTGTTCAAATGCTAAGGTTGTGAACCTCCACTCTTAACAGCCAGACGCAAGCCACAGGAGAGGGAAACCAGACCGTGGTTACATATAGTGCAGATGTGCACCCATGACAATGTGTTTGTTGAGAAGTGAAATAACAAGTGCCTAGGTCTTGGGATTGGTGACCTTCAACCTTAACTTTGTAATTGTTTTTGGGGAGGTGGGGTTGTCTTTGTTTTTTAAGCTCACAGATACATGCAGTGTGTGTATCCATAGAGATATTTTTCTAATGTCTGCAGAATTATGACAGAACTGAAATTCGTATTTTTTAAAGTATGAAGATTGAGTAATTGTGTTTTTAGTTGGGCCTGAATGAGACTGATGAAGCTGTAAAGAATCTAAACAAATCACCATTTTCCTTGATTTCTTCAAGTAATTATTTATGAAACATTTTTATTTTAAAATGTTAGCAAAATCAGAGTTTTAGGCACTGTTTTTTTTGGTGCATTGTGTTTTTGCAAGTTACAAGAATGGTAGTTCTTGCAAAACAGATATGTCTCAGACTCCACAGGACATGTTTCAGAGGCAATTTCAAGGTGTTTCCCTGCTGGCTGCTAGCCTACCTCCTTGGAGGTGCAGAGGGTGGTTTTACTTTCTGTGCTCTGTGAAGTGCTGTGGCCAAGCAGCTACAGGCTAAGGCCTTGCAGGAGGGCATGGTTTCTCCTCTTCAGAACGTGTGGGGTTTGTTCTTTGGTTTTAGTGTCCACGTACTGGTGTGGGATGTCTAGCCAGTTTTATATTGTAAAATCAGGTTTATTTCAGTCTATTTGATTCACTATTTGAAAACTGTATGCGGAGATGGTAGAGGTCCAGGAGCACACCTTGCCCTCATTGCAACGGTGGTGGCTTCTTTTTATAGTACTGTGGACTTCTAAATACATTTGACAATCTCTTATGTGAAATGTGTCGTAAGAGCATCAGCTATTACCTTGTCACTTTAAGATTAGAATAACAAGATATGTGCCTGAGATTTCCAGAAATTTAAGTAGGAACAAATTACAAAATTAAGGAAGAAGAAATAGAAGCTGCCCAAGACTGCCAGAGCTTAGTGTAGGATGTAATTCTAAAATGGCAAATTCTGATTCTGTTCAACTATTACCTCGTTGTGATGAAACATACCTGCTTGGACGACTCTGCCAGTTTCTTATTCCATCTTCTGAGAGTAGTGACTCTATCGTGCATCTGCTGTTCTCGCATATAATGTGCAGCACAAATTGGGTACCTGGTGGCAGAGGAGATTATCCACTTGGACCAAGCTGTAGGTTTCCCATTTTTCATTCTAAAAATGTTTTAACAGTATTACCTAATCCTAAATGTATTTCATAAGCATTTCTGTAGTAATAAAAATGTTGAAGAACCATGATTTCTTGCCTGTGAATGGACAGCTTCCATTGGTAAGTTAGAGTGTTTGAAGAGCAGCGATGTCACATCTGTGCAAGTGTGGTGAATTCCAGTTGGGTGAACAGTGACACACATTGTCTTTAGCTCTCCCTATATTACTGTTCAACCTGTGATCAAGAGCAGGAGAGGCAGAAGGGCGTTTCTGTGTAGATGGGCATGTCAGCGGAGGTGTTCGTTTCCTCTCTGGCAGTAACAAGTTAAATATTGGCAGATCCTGTTCATCTCTGTTTAAGGCACTAGTGGAAGAGCACTCCTTGCAAGTACTTCAGAGAAACAATTTTCTGTTTACTTTTGTGTGCCCAAGTGGTATCTAAGTAGTGAATAATATTAGTGTACTAGTCTAGTAAGTGCAAAGAGTAAATAGGTTAGCTATAAAACTTAATTCACAAGTGTTTGTAAACTTTTGTGTCCTAGACTGTTAGAGAAAGGAAGAATGAGAGACAAATTTGTTTGGGATGCCTCCCTGCCCTTGCTGGATTTTAACTTTTTAGTTTAAGATGTGATTCCATTTGCCTTTTCTTGGTGGCAGTGCTGACACCAACTGCTCCCAGCCTCATATACTCTTTCCCTCCCAGACATTGCCCTCTTCAGAGACTTCACATAATTCTGGGGGGAAAGCGAGGGCAGCCTGCTGTGCAAAGGAACTTGCCTTGGCCAAACCTCCCCAGCTCTCTCTCTCTTAAGTGACAGATGGGAAAAATGATCTAGTTCAGCATGGCTCCATCTCCAGCTGCCCCGTCTGGGGGCAGAACCCAAGGAAGGTGTTGAAACAGGGCAGGAGTGTCTTATGCCAGAGTTCCTTACAAACACTTTGCCCTTAAGCTACAAGTTTCTGCAGGAGCAGGACTTTTATTTTGCACTCAGGCTTGCAGCTGTTAGAGTTGTAAAGGTAGCACCCAGCATTTGGACGGCTGTGGGGTTGGTTTCTGGTTTTCTTGGCAGCTTGTGTTGCTGTTTGATGTTTTACTAAATGGCATTGGTACTAACTTAAAAAATGCTTTTGTATAGCATACTTTAAACACTTGTGAAACGATGTGATCATGTCAGTTCTACACAGAGATTGTTAAATTTGGGGAAACTGTGAAGAGCTAGACTTAGGGGCACTCGACATTGCTGACAGGAGAGATGTGGAAGAGCAGTCTTCTCTGCTTTCTTTGGAAACTGCTACAGAGCTGGCAGAACATCGAAGTGTCAGAATCTGAGATGGGGGGTCTCCGTGTTGGCTTCCTGATACAAATTTGTGGTAAATTTAATTTATATGGTCCTTCCAATATTTTTTTTCCCCCCTTTGAAGGGGGGAAATTAGCCTAGATGGAGTAGTGTCGTTTTGAGTGACCTGATCTCCAAGACTATCTGACAGGGCTGGTTGACTGGAGCAGCCTGCACTGCTGCTGCAGGTATGCTGGCACGATCCTTTGAGGGTCCTATGCAGCGAAGGGAACTGAGGAAGTGAGCCAGCTAGAAAGGAGTCCGTGGTGGTGTGTTTTTTTAGAGAAAAATGGTTTCGTGCAGAGTGGTAGTGGCAGTGAATTGGGAGTAAGGCCCTTTGTAAATTGTTTATGCTGGCCATGCTACTGAAAGATCTACTCATCAAATATTTCCTGTCAGTGTTTTGGCCATGAAGGAACTATCCTCGCATCTCAGAAATCATCAGCTGCTGAGGAGGGCTTTGTGAATGTTTCTGCAGTTCGTTGAGCTGCTTAACATCATTAAAAGAGGAAAAAGGAATCTTCCTGTGGGTTTCAATACAGATGGGCTACGTTCTCTAAAATGCTTGTCCTTGTGCGGACTCACAAGCCTTTGTTGCTCTGTTGAGTCAACTCTGCTGATGAAACTCTTGAGGAAAAAAATTGCCCCTTTCATCCAGGCGGTGCAGCTGGATGCAAAGTGCAGTGCTGTGAGAATTAGTTTTTTTTAATTGCTGTTATTTACAAACTGGCAGCTAATGATGCTTAATTTTGTCAGGAATTATTTCACTGTTGTGCTTCAGTGTGGGTACAGATGCTTGGATGGTCAAAAGCAGTACCAAAGGCGTGACCTAAATTTATCGGTGGGATCAGAAGGCCTTAAAAATAAGAACTGTTTGAGGAGGAGAATAATGTGGCTGTGCCAAGCTGCTAGCTACCACAGGAAAAAGCTTGGTCTGCATATTTACTGGAGTCAGCTAAAGCTGCTTTTACATGCGCTCGGAGGGCCCTGTGGTAGGCCTCAGCTCCTCGGCCCCGTGGTTCTTCTGCCTCAGGGGCTTGCAGGCTGCTGCTGGTCGGGCTGCAGGCCTGCTGCTAGCCACTGGATTTCTTGCACGCTGCCATGCCCTGGAAGCCTCTCACAGCAGTATCCGATGGTTCTTGGGGAAACAGCGTCTGGGAAATTTTTGTGTCCCTGTCCTCAGAATGTCATTTATCATGTCTTAAACATCATTGTGTTGAGCTTCCATACTGCCTGTTACTGTATGTGTTGCCTTGCTTAGTGTCTGCCGAGTAAGCAGCACCTGTGCCTATCCTTGTTGGAAGGTATGGCTTTCCAAAACTTCTCTAAATGGAAGAGATAAAGAGATTTGAGAAACATTAACTTCATTCTGCTGTTGCCAAAAAAAATCCTCAACAACCTCCTTCCCCCCAGGCATTATGTCTTGACTGCTCTTAGTACATACACTAAGAAGACAGCACTGTATCAGCCCACCATTGAGAAAAATCTTTCTAATCACAAGTCTAAATGTTTTTTTAAAGGGTGGCGTTTTAATCGATGTGTTGGTTGCCTAAGGGTGCTGGAGGAGTGCAGTTTTGAATCTTGGAAATTCTTTTGCCTGGTGTCTCTTTTTCTCCTGCGATGTTGCGCTATGCATTCATCAACTCTGGGGGAAGGACAGGTTTCCTGGAGCTACATCTTTGCAGTACATAGAATTGTGGATAACAGATTATTGACTGAGTGCCACAGGCAGTTGTGAATCACAAGAAAACCCCACACCAAATGCAGAGCAAAGTTTGCAGAAAGTGGTATTAGTAAAATATGCTTGTGGTGTTTGCTTCTATCTGTATTTTAATGAACTGTTAATGGTACATGTGAGCTCAATTTTTTATTTTGTGCAAAGATGTGAATAATGTATAGCGTTGCAGGTAAGTGGATTTGGGAGAGTAAAACAGATTTTTTCCTTTTTCTTTTAAAAAAAATATTTCTTAGGAGTCTTTTGTCTACTTTTTAAAGGTTGTACCTTTCTTGTCTCTGTCTCCCTCTCCCCACCTCCCTGTTTGTGGACTTAGTGCCAGTTCTTGAACAAGACTCTGCCACACCATGTTTTCTATACTAAGTTGACTGTAAAATGTGGGAACTTACTTGTAGAAAGGTGAATGTCTATCTGAGTTGAAGAAAGAAAAAACGATGGGAAATGGCAACAGATTTTAGATTTTTTTTTTCTAAAGTAGCATCTGGTGCTTTTGGAAGACTGGAGATGAGCACAGGGTAATACTATTTCTGGTAGAAACCATAAATACCTGGTTATAAGGAGAAGTGCTAATGTTTTGTAACTAATGAACAGATTCTGGCTAAGGAAAATCTTTTTTTGACTTTAAATTTCAATTCAGATAATAATTGTGTATCAAGCAGTTTTATCTTAACTGTGCAAGTTGTATCAGGTTTCTGCGATTTGGGCATCGTACAGTCTTGTGCGCTGGAGTTTGCACCGCTTAAACTTGTTTAAAAATCTACTTTAAAAAGAATGTATGCAAATTTTATACATGTGGTGTACATGTTTTGTAGCCTAGAATTGATTTTAAAATAAGAGGAGTGAATTTGAATATATATATATATTTTGTTCTGTAAGCATCTTGTACCATATATGTAGTAGTACAGAACACTTAGTATGCATACTACAGAATATAGAGTACATGTGTAGTTTAAAACTTGTTAAGAATCATCTAGTTTGAGTACTGCCTCTCAAGGCCTTGGCAACTCAACGTTTGCTGTTAGATCACTAAAATTTCAGAACACTTCAGTGAGTGGTGAATTCTGTATGCTTGCCTGAAAAATAGGCAAGTTGAAAAAAGCTGTGAAGTTTTGAATCACTGAATTCTAGTTCTTAATTTCAGTGCAGTATGTTAGAAGTGACAGTTCTGCATACGTTAATTCTATGCATTTTTAAAATTTCAGTTACGGTTTAATTTAGAGTAATAAAGTTAATTGATGAATATTCACAAATTGGACTTAAATTAGTGTTCTTGAGATGGCCATCTTCCATCTCTATACCTCATACTAAGAGCAGTTTTGGGAATGATTTATAGTAAGGCAAATTTGATCAAGCACTTTCCGTAATCGTCAGCATTCTTTAATGACAGTTTTTGTGGATTCAGTGCAACAGAGTTGTTTTTTTTTCCATGGAATGGTGCTAATGGCAAGATTGTAAAACTGAGCTGTGGAAACTTAAATGTTTTTAATGGTAGCACAAAATATCTATTGTTAATTCATTTTTTTGGGCCTTATATTGAAATTGTAAATGCTATGACAATGTTCAGCTGTATCATTAAAATACTTGTGTGTATCTTTACTCTTGTGTATTTGGACCTTGAAGTTGAAATGAAAATCACATTCAAAGAAATTAATCAGGAAAAAACAGCACTTGTTTGCCGCTTTCTTTTTCTGTGCCTCACTTCCTTTTCATTCTCTCTCCAGGTCAGAATGCCAGATGCAGTACATAACACTGGATCTGCAGATACACACGTAAGTCCAAAAGATTAAAAAAGAAAAACAAAACCAAAAAACAACAAAACAAAAATAACCCAAACTCAGAAACTCAAAATAGGCCTGTCCTTCAGAGAAAACTACTTGTTGTAGATAAACTCTGGTGCATTGGGTATGTAGTCTATAGGTGTTTGTAATGAAACATTTTTTAATGTTTGAAAATATTCCTTGAAGTTTTTAAAAAACACTGGTGCAAAAAACTGTATAATGTTTTTCTTATGCTGAAGAATAGTTTAGAATACAAGCTGATTACTTATAAGAGTCAGTGCATATTAAAGTTGATTTTTCTATCATACACAGTTGGCTTCTCTCAAAAATGAGATCAAGTGGTCCTAATTTAACCCTCCATTTTAACTTCTTATGGAATATGTTTAAAATATTCTAATAGAATATATTTAAATGAATAATAAAAGCATTAATGCCAGACAAATGATCATTGGTTTAGATCTTCAAGATGTTTTTTGGCATTGACGCAGTCAATTATAAGCTGTTAACTTTCTTGTAAGATAACATGATTCGAGTTGTGATATTAAAAACTTCATTAAGAAGTTGGTTCTGTTTCTTGTCTTGCTTCACTTGATATAATTTGGAAAATTGTTCTTGAAACACTTTTGAATATTTATTGTCTGAAACTGGGTTTTCAGTACTTTGTGCCATCTTGTAGTTAACACCTTGTTATGCTTGATACGAATTTGCTTTCATGCAGTGATGGGGTTGCTTAGCTAGAAGTTTGCTCTTGCTTCCATCATTTGCTTTATTCCTTTCATTATGTAAAGGAAAATCCATTTGGTAAAGGAAGAAAGCCTCTAAGTTTTGTACAGGTCTGTTGTTAGTAATTTTGTGAAGCTGCATATGGTTAATGCTGTAACTGTCTTCTGGAATGTAAATTGCAGGTTCAATCCTGTTCATTGTATGCTGCTCCTGCCACTTGGAAGGTCTTTTTTTTTTTTTTTGAGACCATTCCTAAAGAGAGGACATCTTAGTGCCATCCCTCTTGTCCAGCTGCTTCTGTTATGTGACTAGAACATAAACCTGTGGCTGATTTGCAGGTATCCTGCACCATTACTGTGAGAAGTTATTTGCAAATGACAAGATAAGCCTTGAGTAGGAGCATGGTGTTTGTATCTGTCTGCATCGCTGTACCATAGCGATTTGCCCACATTTTGCCAAGGTTCTATTCTGCTTGTCATACTGAAATATAAGCTATCTTTCAGACAACAGGAAAATGGGATTTTATTAAATTTCAAAACACATAGATGGATGAAAACCTGCTGATAAACCTGTCACAGCAGCTCATGTTGACAAACATAGCATCGTAAGCCAGATGACTCCAAAGACAACACTGCATTAATTTGTAACTGATAGTTTTCCTTTTAATTAGGAATTAGGAAATGTTTTTCAAAGGAATACAAGCAATTTTGGTCATATGCTTGGCACAGATGTAAGAGGTGTTCGAGTTACTAAACAAGTTACAAACTAAAGGTATTTAAAACAATTGTTTTTTGCAGTGTTTTTTTTTTTGTATTAGGTAAAGAGATTCTGAATAGGAAGCTAGTAATAGAAATGGAAACCTTTACGCAGAAAATTATTTCTAGAGGAAACTTACTGTTGGTGTCATCTGAAATCTTTAGATAATACAACAGATAAGTTGTTCACCTTATTTTTTGTGATGTGTTATTATGTTGAGCTGATTTTTTAACGATTACTGTGAAAGTGGTAGTTTTGAGCATCCCTGACAGCTGTGTCAGAGCATAAAAATATTTTGAACGCGGAGGATAATCGTTTATGTTTTGTTCTTTCGGGGCTTTATTTTTTCTTGTTCTTCTGCTAATTCTTTATGAGCTAGTGCATTAAACTAGGAATTTGCAGAGAAGTTTCTTGTTCTTTTCCATCCCATTGCCCATGTCTTCTGAACATTTTTTTTCCCTGTTTTTGCTCTCCCAATGCTTTACCATCTGTTAATTGCCCAAACAGACTCTCGAGAGTGCTAATTTCATACTCTTGCAGCAAGTACTCGTCAATTTTGTCTGAGGGGTCTTTGAATAACATATTAAAAGCTTTCTCATTTAAACAGTGGTAATTAGTTTTTACAAAACACGGATTTATTTTTATTTTTTTTAATATATTAGATATTGGCAAGCTCAGAAGTAGAGGTAGCATTTTATTTTGTTTTCCAAATATCTGAAACAGTTGCCATGTTGATTCACTTAGAAAGTTTCTGGTCTTGGCCAAAGAGAACAGTAATGTTGTATTTTGCTTTGCAAACTGTTTTTCTTACTCCTTCTACAGCCTCTAATGGAAAGTAAACTTAAAGCATTCAGTATTGGTAAAATGAGTGCTGCCAAACGGACTCTGAGCAAGAAGGAACAAGAAGAATTGAAAAAGAAGGTAATGGTATACCATGAAAATGTTGTTACGTATTCAGAGCTGAAATTAGTTTGCTCTTAGTTTATGACCAGCTTCATCAACGGTTTTGTTTGATTTAGGAAATTACAGCTTTCTAAGAATGAAAGGGAACATACTTAATTTGTACTTCATGTCCAGGGGGATGGGGGGGCAGGCTTGCTTCTCTCTCTGGCAGTCTCAAGTGCTGAGTTACAGCAATCCATTAATTATTGCACTACTCAAATTGAAGGCAGACATCACCTTAAATTATTTGCTGTTCTCTGCTCTCTATCCTTAGATTTCAGTAGTTAGAATGAGTACCTGTTGCCTCTGGAATTGTTTCAATACATGTACTTGTTATTCTGCAAAACCCTTTTGTGTCTAATGACTTACAGGAACAATCAAAATGATTAAAATTTGATACTGAATCTTGGGATGCTCAGGAATATCTGAATGTTAGGAAATACATATAGTTGCCAAAGTGAAAGTTCTGCAAATCTTGGTCTTTGGATATTACAAACTCAACTTGTTCTGTACTTCCGTGGGATTTCTCATGCTACATTTTTGAAAACACTAGTGTAAAGAAACACCAAGGTGCTTAATTTAGTTTGTCTCACTCAACTTTATGAAGCCATTCAATTAACTTTTCTGGGAAATGTATAAAGGTGATCCCATTGTTAATCTCCTTCAGATGGGTTGATAATAGGTAAGAATAGGTACTGCTCTCTGATGCTTAGGTTAACGAATCACGACTCAATAATGTTGGTTTTCATATAATCTCTTCAACGTTCAGCTGCCAAGTAAACTCTTGTAAATGAATAATCATATGTGAGTGCACAGGCCTTATTTGCTTAAAGTATTATATATTGCTTTCTTCCCATAGTCCTCAAAAATTTGAATTGTTTTGCCTAAAATTGAAACTCATTTGATACAGTTTGAAGCATGAACTCTAGAAAATAAAAAGGAATATAATATAGCTAATTTAAGAATAGCTGTCATTGGAGGTTCTGTGATGATAGTAAATTGATTAACATCTGCTCTGTAGGAGGATGAGAAGGCTGCTGCAGAAATTTATGAAGAATTTCTTGCTGCCTTTGAGGGAAGTGATGGTAATAAAGTGAAAACATTTGTAAGAGGAGGAATCGTTAATGCATCTAAAGGTATTACTAATCTTTTTGTGTGTGGTTGCAATAGATCATTTGGCTTTGAGTAAAGGTGGAGATTGGCTTTGAATTGCATTTTAAAATTAATATATTGCATTATAAGAAGTCATGGAAACTTGATACTAAAATTTACTTTTTGCTTTAACTTGGTAGTTATCTGCATGATTTGTTTTCTAAAATTCATGGGAAAAAGTGCTTTGTTTTTAAAATAACTATTGTTGGTTCTTTTTTTTTCATATTAAAAGATGAGGTTAAATTTCAGAAAGAACAATGTTCCTTCTAATGAACTGTGTTGTACAGTATTAGTTAATATAATTTGTTTTTAATTTGCCTTTCATTTCAGAGGAACATGAGACAGATGAGAAACGGGGTAAAATCTATAAACCTTCATCACGGTTTTCAGATCAAAAAAATCAACCAAGTCAGCCATCAAACGACAAGCCTCCATCCCTCTTAATGATAGAAACCAAAAAGCCTGTAAGTGTCATCTTTGAATGTTAACTCCTTACTCTAGGTAGTATTTTGAAGTGTTGAGAAAAGGGTCTGTGTGATTTTTGCAGAGTAGTATTATTTGCATTTGTCACACAATTTGTCACACAATAAAAAGAGTGGAAACTTTGATTTGCTTAATCCCACAGAAAATAACGAGGATAAAATTCAGAGGTCTGGTAGACCTGTATCCAGCATGATACACCTGATACTGCACTTTGTTTTGGGTGCTTCATGTTTTCACCATGTTTCTGCTAATTGACTTACGTATATGGATTTGGTGACTGCTGTAAAGTAACAACCTCCACACCAGAGAATTTGTGATTTTAGAAACAATTCTTTTTGCTACCATCTGGTTTTAGGTTTTTGAAGCTTACCAAAACAAAAAGAAACAAACAAACCCATGACCATTTGTATAATTGATACAAATTGGTTTTGGAATGGGTTTTTTGGGTGCTAATATTGGAACAGATCCCTTCTGCTCTTTGAGTTCTATCAAATAAGTCCTAGAACTTGTGAGTTTTTCAAACGGAACACTTTGTTTTTCTTTTATTTATTTTGTCTTCCTAGTGGTTTGATAAACTTTTTTGATCTTAAACTGAGATTTCATCATAAAGTACTGGAAGTGTTACCTACAAACTTAGTTTTCAATTCAGGTGATAGTTACATGTGATTACTGTTACTATTGTATGTGTATAATATGTAATTGATTTTGAAAGAGCTTACTACAATTCTTAAAGTTACATGAAACCTGATACTGCCTGTTAGGGTGGGAAATGAGCTATAATGGAATATTTGTGGGTAGTCCCATCCTGACTTTCCTCTAGCTTTAAACAAAAATGAAATTTGGAATAGTGGGGTGATAACTGCATGACAATTTTTATTTTCATTGTATGTAAAGCTCTACAGTTACAGAAATGAATTGTAGTTTATCATTCTGAGCTCTGTTTTGTCTTATGCAAGTATTTGTACTGTAAGAATATTACTGCTTTTCAAATTTGTCATGAATACTTATGAGATAATGCAATCAGTTTACTCACTTGCCCTGTCCAATGGTGATTGAAGATAATGAGGTAAAAATGATTTTATTTATTTGGCAGACCCTCCCCAAAAACAAACAAAAACAAACAACTTTGCCTGGGGTGAGTAGGAAGTCCAGTTTTTCCAAAGCTGTAGTGTGTAACACAATAAATATTTTGTATGTCTGCCTATTGGAAACGTTTTCATTTAAATTTGGTTATATAAAAACAATGTTGTAGAAGATAAAAGTTCACATGAGTTAGTTGAGGTGCATATATTACAGTAAAAAAAGAAAAAAAATATTCATATTCTTTGTCACTTACAAGTTCTTTTCTGAAGATCTTTGATTGCTTTGAGTAACTGTCTTCAGATCTGTATTTATATCTGAAAAAAGCAAGAGAACATAGAATGCTTGCCTGTGGATAAAAATATTTGAATATATGTGTATACACACATACATAAATTCTTTTTGTATATATGTGTGTGTGTATAAGTACACACACATATCAATTTAATTAGAGCATGAAGGCTTGTTAGGAGAGCAATCAATTTCTAAGTTTTTAAGTGAACCAAACTGACAAAAAATACACCACAGGTGTTTTATATTTGTGTGTTGTAGACAATGTTATATCACATATGCTGCACGGTAGTAATCAGAAGTAACAAAGTTTAGTTTAAGCTGTCCTTAATTCCTTAATTTTATATTTTTAGCTGTGTTTGCTAGCACTCAGTCTTAATGTTTTCACGTCTGTTTCCTTTTATTTTCTCCTGTAGTTTACTTGGTTTGAAAGCTGTAGGTAAAATATGCATGAAAATTTTCTAAAATTTTGTTACACAAATATTATTTATACGTTTTTTGTTTAATTTCATGTGCTCAAATGTTGGCTGATGTATCTTTAATTTTAGCCTTTGAAGAAAGGAGAGAAGGAGAAGAAAAAGAGTAATTTGGAGCTTTTTAAAGAAGAATTAAAGCAGTAAGTGTCACTAGCAGTTACTGTTAATAAAGGAGGAGGAGGGGGGTCTGGCTCCTAGTTTTTACGGGCAGTGTTTAGGATCAATCTTGCTAACCTGTTTCCTAACCTCCCTGCTCCCTAAAAGGCTTGTGGCATGGTACGACTTCATTAGCAATGGTAATGATACCTCTAAAGAGGGCATGAGGCTGCACTGGTAGATGCTCGTTACAGGCCTATATGATTTGTGTAGATAATCAGTTGCCATCGGATTAGGTTTTTTGGTGTTCTTTGCTTTTCCCTTTTTCTTACCCTGATTGGTGCTAGGAAGAGTTTACCACTGTTGCTGAAAAAGACTTTTGTTCTGAAATGAAGCATCAGCCAGAGTCTTTAAAAATGATCGATAAACAAACAACAAAGCCCAGTCTGCTAGTTAGAATGAATGGATTTCTCTGCGTGTCAGAGGCATTTGTCTGATTATGACCTATGAAACTATTAATTACTACCTTCCTATCAGAAAAATACCCAGAGTGTTTAAAGTAATAATAATAAAATTACAGTATTTCAAAGATCAGAGTATGTGAATGACTGGCTATATTGTCACTGCTACCTGCTAGATGATTTTGGATTAGTTAATGTGAATGAAAACTTTGTTGATTCAATAAGCCAGCCAGCTACCCAGATAAAAAGTGGAAACCCAGGTTTGTTTCTTTGCCAGCTGCTGCCATTGCATTACTTGGAATGCAATTCTGTTAAAAATTAGCCAGTGTGAGCCTATAAATGATAACACGTATGAACATGGCCTCATGCATTACATGAGACTAAAGTTGGTATCATAAGGGATGAGTGTTTGGGTTTTTGCTGTTTATTTAACTTTTGATAAAGAGTTTTGTAGCAAATTTAAATGAATCAGGAGGAGCAAGAAGTTTTGAGTCTCTAAAAGTGTATCTAGAGGAACTGTAGTATGTGATTGAGCTTTTTTATTGTATCACAAACGAGACTTCTAAATTCACGTTTAGAGATGTACTTCTCTTGCATAGTTTTAAAAAAACAAGCTGAATTATGCTTCAAAAATCAGATTTTCCTTTTTAAGTATTTAAGGCAGCAGCAGCAGATCACATGTATTGAGTGTAACTGAGTACAATATATTTGTCTTGATGTTAGACACAAAATAAAATAATGTCTATGTTAGAAAACAAGAGGGACTTGATGTAAATGAATTGAATTGATAGTCTTGTATTGCTCATACGCAATATCTGTTACCAGGGTTTAAAACCAGATTACGAAGAACCAAGCAGTTACTAGTGTGCCAGTGTGAGTGTTTATCTTTAGAGGTATAAACAGAGATTACGTCTTGTATGTACTGGGAATGGTCAAACGGAGTTGTCATATCATTGTAAAAGGTGACAGCCTGCAGAGAACAAGGCTTAGAAAAAATAGAAGTAGACACTTGGTGTTCTCTGCATCTTGAAAAGTCATCTGAAAAGTCAATGGATCTGTGTCAGTTAAATGTGGAATTCAAGTCCCTCTTTCAGAGCGTACTTCTTATTTCTTATCTTGTTTAAAAAAAAAAAAAGAAAAAAAAGCTTCTCAAACTCTGTCAGTTCTGTTTGAGATTAAAATGCCCTGACAGTATGAATGAGGAAGCATGCAGCTGGAATAATTCTGGTGTTTAGATTCCACTTGATTAAACAAAAAATAAATCCTGCCGGCCATTTGAAGTTGTTAACAAGCTCATTGTTTAATAAATATTAAATGTTTTCATATTTCTAAAGATGATTGTTTTTACTAAAAACTGAAATATTATAAAGTTGTTACTTACGTTCAACTTGTTTTGTAGAATACAAGAGGAGCGTGATGAACGACATAAAACAAAAGGTAGATTGAGTCGTTTTGAGCCACCCCAGTCAGATTCAGATGGCCAGCGTCGTTCAAGTAAGTAGATGTTCTTTTTTTAATGTTGGTTCGGCTTGCAAAATTCGTTGACTAAATTATATGTACTTTCTATTTATTTAGTGGATGCTCCTTCAAGAAGAAACAGATCATCTGGTGGTAATACAGATTCTTTTCTCATTCAGTATAATGTTGTCACTTCAATGTGTTTCAAGGGTTATGACTTTTTTTTCCCCCCCCTCTATCCCTGTAGTACTGGATGATTATGCACCAGGGTCACATGATGTTGGAGATCCAAGCACAACAAATTTGTATCTTGGAAACATTAATCCTCAGGTAAGTTGGAGCTATGCTGTGAAGTGCAGCTTTGGCCTATTTGGGTCCAGCTGATTTTTTTTCAGTAGCCTTTTTTCCTTCATTTTTATTTTAAGCCATACACATATGTTTAATCTCACATATGAGGTACAGTTGTCAATTGTAGAGACAGTATTCGTTTGAATAAATGCTCAAGGTGCTGCAAAAACTAGGGTTAAAAATATCATTACTAGATGAAAAAATACTGAGTGAAAATTATTTTTCCATTAATAACTCATTGTGAGAAGGATCACATCTCAGAAGTTTGATTGTGCTTAGTTTAGAATTCAGTCTTCTTGTTACTATTGTTCTACAGTAGATTTAATAGGTGAGGTACTGATGAA
This sequence comes from Heteronetta atricapilla, assembly GCA_011075105.1. NCBI lineage: Eukaryota > Metazoa > Chordata > Aves > Anseriformes > Anatidae > Heteronetta > Heteronetta atricapilla. The sequence continues at coordinate 2,064,493 of CM021739.1, read as the reverse complement.
GAGTTATTTCATTAAACTGAGAGAATTAAAATCTCCACATGCAGACACTAATATGAAATGGAATTGCTTAGAAATATAGCAGCAAGGTGCTAACTTCTACTTATCTTCCTTTAGATGAATGAAGAGATGTTATGTCAAGAATTTGGACGCTTTGGACCATTAGCAAGCGTTAAAATAATGTGGCCAAGAACTGATGAAGAAAGAGCAAGAGAAAGAAATTGTGGCTTCGTTGCATTTATGAACAGGAGAGATGCTGAAAGAGCATTAAAGAATTTAAATGGTAAACAGTTTTTTCAGTTTTGTAATTATCTTTTTAGGAGCACTGAGGACTAACTAAGCATGTCTTCTATTTTTTTGTCAGAACAGTGATAGATGTAACGCAGCTGTTTTTCTTGAGGAATCCAGGAAAAGAATTGGAAATACTGGGAGTTTAAAGTTTAGCAGATAGGATGCTGGCAGTGGTTTTAGTTTACAGTGGCTGTTTTACTGACATCAAACTACAGCACAAGGGCTTTACATTACTAGATGTAAAACTGCTAACTGTTTTGAAGATATGAGGGAGAGGTAGTGTTTTTTCTCTGCTCTGAGAACAGATTAATTAAAGAAAGAATCTGTATTATTTGCAGTTGTATACCAATAATGAACAAGTTCAATAATGAACTTCTTTTTGTGCATAAAATTGACTAATGTACAGGAAGTAATTCCCAGTAATTGGTGATAAATAGGTCCTTTACTTTTGAATAATGGTTAAATTTCTAGTATTATTGCAAATATTAATATTTATTACCTTAGTATTGCACTTGCACAGAGAAGTCTTGATTGATGCAGAACCAGTTTATAACAGCTGTTTTTACTTTTCTCAGGCAAGATGATAATGTCCTTTGAAATGAAGCTAGGCTGGGGCAAAGCTGTACCTATACCACCACATCCAATATACATTCCACCTTCTATGATGGAGCATACCCTCCCGCCTCCTCCATCAGGACTGCCTTTTAATGCCCAGCCTAGGGAGAGGTTGAAGAATCCTAATGCTCCAATGTTACCCCCACCAAAAAACAAGGAAGATTTTGAGAAGGTAACTTACAGTACCCTGGGCCATATCTCGTTGTTAAATACATCTATGGGAATATTTCAAAGACTTCGTAGATTTACACTGTTCAGGCTGACTTTGGCGGCCCTTAGCGTACAAACTCACTGGCTCCCTGCTGTAGCCCAAGGGAACCTGACTAATTCCCAAAGCCTGTCTCATGTCTATGTTAGGATATGATGTATTGGGTCTTGGCTTATTTTTAGTGCTGCTTTAAATCTTCTAGCTTTCATTTTCCCCCTCCAGGCTCCCTGGATATTTTTCTCCTACGTCCCCCCCCTTTTGTTGGCTGCCAAATTGCAATATCTAAATTACTTTCTTTAGAGAAAATACTACGTTTTAATTTGGGTAGCATTATTTTTACACTAGAGGAGTTGATATATTTTGTGTAGAAGGTAATTAATCTGGACATTGAGTAAGTATTTTATGCTACTTATGGAGTCCATTTTCAACCTTTTTCTTTTCTGGAATATTAGCTGATAAAAATGAAGGGTAAGTATCTCGTAATCACAAACCAACTTGATTTACATTTGTAAGAATTTGTTGATTCTTTGAATGACACTTAATTGTTAGGGTTATTTTTCTTCCTAAGACTTGGGAATAAAGTAATACCAACCCGATCCAAGTCAAATAGTTTAGAATCATAAGCTTAAGAACTCCTTTCTTAATTATATTCAGTGTAGTACCTATTCAGTGCATCAATGTACATTCTGACAGGAATGTTCTGATACTTTGCAATTAGTGAACCTTTATGGTTCACTGACACAACCATTTGCATTGTGTGTAATTGCTTAGCTATAACTTCACAGCAGTGATTGCCTGCAAAACTTGTGATAGATGTGTAGTATTTTCATTGCATATGTATATTTTTGCTTGTTACTTGTTAACAATACTCACATATTCTATGTTTATTATCTGATGTGACTTCATATACAGACTCTGTCGCAAGCCATAGTCAAAGTGGTTATCCCAACAGAAAGGTACATGTTTTTCTTTATTATTACTGATCTAAATATAGAAAATTTCCCCTTCGGAATTTTAAAGAAAAATTGTGATGTTGAGGAAAAGGTAATGGCTTGACTGAGCAATGGTTCTTTCATTACACTTGAGAGATGATGTTTTACAGTCCTTATTAACCTTATCTCAATAATTTTTTTTCCTTATTGAGGATAGATTGAAGTAATTATCTTTTTTTAATTGAATTCAAGTACTAGAAATAGTTGCAGGGTAATTTTATGAGTGAACTCTAGGGAGAAATAGATTAATGTAGTGATGCTTTGTAAGTCCAGGCATAAACCTCTAAGTACTTTTGTAGCTATGATGCAACTGTCTCCAATGTGGTGCTGTGCTTTGTTTGCCTTTCCTTTCTTTTTTTTTTTTTTCAATTGTACAATTTGTAGTGCAGTTAAAATTGGTTTTAATTTGTACTGTTTTTAAAACGTGCAACAGTCAGTAATTACGGTTGCCAAGTAAGTTAGTTCTGTAGTGCAAGGGTATTTTTGAGGTTTGGTCTTCATCAGTGCCTCTACCTTCACTCTAGTCTAGGTATACCCTTGCTCAGTTAAGCTGAAACCTTTTCCCAAACACAGGAACACAACACTGTTTTAAAAGTAAATAAGCACAAAAGATTACCAAATTCTCTTTGACATTGGCCTTGGTGAGCAACACCAGCTGAACTGTCTGCGGCAGCGGGGGACCAGGAAAACATCATGGGATGGATTGGGAAAGTATACAGTTTTTGACCAGACATTGGTACGATCGGCTCCAATAAATGTGGTTTTATTATAACTGAAAAACTTTTTTTTGTTGGCCAACTTAAGCTAAATGACATTTTAAATGCAGTTAAAGCTATCATCTTTTTGTACAACACTGTTTTAATTGTCACAAGTCTCTTTTTTTTGGGTGTGTGTGGGGGGAAGAAATATTTGTAAAGCTAGTTACAGTAGTACATCAATATGTTTGTCATTAAATGCTCAAATGCATTTTGACTAGTAATTCTGATGAAATTTTAGGACTTTTTTTCAATTTTTGTTAAATAGAGACATGAATAGTTAGTGAGACTGGGAGCAATCTTAATTTGAAAAACATAGTAGAGTAAGTACTTGTAAAACTACAGTGCTTCTAGAGTAATTAGCTTTTGGAGAAAAATGTACTTCCATTTTATTTACTGGAGCGTTTTGAAAGGTTGTTGGTAAGAAAAGCTCATGTTAATTGAATTGTATTTGAAAATACATTGCATTCATTTTTCTTGACTTTCTGATCACTTTCAAAGATGTTAATGATAACTGTTAAGAGTATTACACAGTGTAACATGTAAAAATTCTGAAAAACTGGTATACTGCATTTAATTCTTCTTTAAAAACAGTTACTGCAAATTTCCAACATTCATGTCTTGGCAGTTACTAAAAGGGAAATGTTGCATATAAACAGTGAAGTTTTTTTTCTGAGAATTCACTTTCAGGTATTAACGTCTTATATGCCAGAATGCATGTAACAGCCTCTTTTCATCGATGGGATGTATTGGATCTTTTTTTAAATACATTTGGGGTCTTTCCAAAGCAGATGTTCTTGTCCAACCCAAAGCTGCTCTGAAGTAACTATTGTACTGAATGAGCGAACAGTTAGATGAAATACAGTGGCGTGGTTCTACAGGAAGCCAGAATTGATCATATTGAACTTGCCTTAAAATAAATACTGTAATAGCTCAGAGTTGAAAGCTAACTGTAATTTTTCCTATTCATGTTTTCAAATACAGTTCATATAACAAAAACAGACTTGGTATTTAGACTTTCAAAACACTGCTTTACATAAAATGGATGTGGAAGTATTGTGACTGTCCTCTTTACAGTATTTTAAGGGATCATAAAAATAAAAAGGAGAGGAAATTGAGCTGTAGGTAACGTTTTTTTTTTGTATGTGTGATGTGAGAGGGAAATGTAAATTTAATGCTAGCTGGCATAAACCACAGTATTTGCCAAGTTTTCAGATGGATGGGCAGGTTTATTGCAATTAAATTATTACAATATTTTAAAGTTGATTTTTTTTCTAAAAAAAATCTAGTTCATTATACCTGTGGCAGAACTTTGAATGCTCATGGTAGAAAATAACCACCTAATTATGAAGAAGTGATGGAAAATTCTTCACATTTTTAATACAACAGTTTTTTGAATTTTGATAATTAAATAGCTAAAAGAAAATATGATACATTTCCAGAACCTATATCAGTTTGTTACATGAAAAAAATCATCTAAAATGTAAAAAACTGCATTTTTTTTTTGTTTGCATCACATTCAAAGGACACGTACTGTGAAGTTTTTTTATGTAGGTAATCTGTATTTGGAAAATTAGGATCTTGTTCTTGAGAAAAAAATACAAAAGATTGGAAACTGAAATTGCTATTTATAAAGCTTATATGACACTATATCTGTAAGCTATTATTATGCTTATAAGCGGATCCACATTTTCAAATGCAACTTCAAAAAAGTGTAGTTTAAATATGCTCCTTGCCTGTCTCAAGATGTAGTGCTGAATGAAATGAATGCAGATTTTTATTTTTTGATTGTAATTTGGTTCACTTGGGTGTATGAGGAAGGGAACATTGAGTGATATGATGTGAAGTGATGGACAGTTTTATTCTATGTCACATAGTTGAGTCTTGACTAAAACCAGGTTACCTAAATTTAATAAAACCACTGCCCTGTTTGGCATCAAGAAGGCTATTTACTTTTCCTTTTATACTTGACTAGTTTGAAAGCTGAATGCAGTTTCAATTGAATATTCAAAACTATTTGTTTAATTTTGAGCACAGTATTTAGCCATTTGTACATTTGTAGAACTTCAGTTAACACTTTGGCCTTATTTCTAGAAAATTTAGATGAGAGGGCTAAGTTTTTAATAGTTAATTGCACTTTGGTGCTCTGTTGCCCGTTTTTATGTGTAGGGAGTATTATGCTTCTACTAAGCATGAGATGGTTGTAGGCTAAGCTGCGGAAATTCAGGAATGAGGTCTCCTGCTGAGTTATTACTCTACTACTCTTAGGCATGTTTTTATTTTAGGGTGCCCGTGTCTATGATGCAAAGCTATCATATGTTCCATGTTACCTTATCTTTCATACAGTTGTAACAATACAGCAAAATAATCTCCTGCACAGTTTTAGTATCTTAGATGGAGTGTAGTTTTATATAGTGTTAGGTCTGAATCAATTTTTCTTTAACTGTGTTATTGTTGTAGGAATTTGCTCGCATTGATACATCGAATGATAGAGTTTGTTGTGCGGGAAGGGCCTATGTTTGAAGCCATGATCATGAACAGAGAAATCAACAATCCAATGTTCAGGTGCTTATTACATTGCTTTGGTTTGAAAAAGTTAATTTTTGCTGTTGCTAATATTTTGCATTTCTGAATTGCTAATATAAGTTTTTTCTATGTCTCTTTGTGTGCAGTTTTAAATTTAACAAATTGTACACAGCAGATGCTTATGCTGTTTTATATGAAAAATACAATTCTATTCCAATTGTTAATACTATTATGTAAAAAATATATATGTGAAATATAAAATGTATTTGTATACGTATATAAAATACTTAATTCCTATTTTATTGAGGGATTCCAAGTCATCAGTAGAGGCAGTAGCATATATTAAAACAAAACAACAAACAAACAAACAAAAACACCTCGAAAGCAGGCAGAGTAACTCAATGTGTAGTCATCTTTCTGGAGCCTCATTTCCTATGCAATTAGGATTAAACTTTGGTATAGTGAAGCTGTCAGAATTTCCCTCTCTTGTCATTAATGGAATTAAAAAATATAATTTTCCAAATTTCTTGTGAAATGCAGTCTGAAAAACTTCTTCAGCGAAGTAATAAATGACCTAAAAATGTTTTACTAGTAGTGAGGTTGAAGTGCTTCATTTTGGTTTTATGTACAAATCAAGGAAAATATGCAGGTCCAAGTAAAACACCTGGCTGTTAAAAATGGCTGTTTATTTCTGATCCTGTAAGAGTGTTCTGACAGTTCACTAGTTGAAAACTTCAAGTCACTTAATATTCAGTCTGAGTAACCTAATTGTATACCTATGAGTTCCTGCGCATCTTATGAGAAGCACTTTGCCTCTGTGGATTTCTACACTTTGCTTTGCAGATTGTACATGCATGGGTACATGAGGCAATTACACTTGTTCTGTGCAGCTGTGCTTTAGATGTTTGTGGTTTTAGCTATCTTGAATTCACTCTGTAGTCAAAGTGGGATTGTGGATAGAAGTTGGATGTATCCGACTTCTCTTCAGTTAAATAACTTCTAATACATCTTGTGCCTCTTTGTTCTCTGGTTTAGGTTTTTATTTGAAAACCAGACTCCAGCCCATGTGTATTATAGATGGAAGCTTTACTCAATTCTTCAGGCAAGTAGAATTTTTATTGTCAATTTGTAACTTTGAGCTTAATAAAATATAAACAAACCAAAAAACTCTTGCCCTTTATAGGGAGATGCTCCAACCAAGTGGAGGACAGAAGATTTCCGTATGTTCAAAAACGGATCGTTTTGGAGGCCACCACCGTTAAATCCATATTTACATGGGATGTCAGAAGAGCAGGAAACGGAGGCATTTGTGGAGGAACCGAACAAGAAGGGTGCACTTAAGGAAGAGTATGGATTTCTGTCAATTTGTAGTTTTTTTTTTTTAATGCTAATCTGCATTTTTTTCCTGTTTTGTCTTTTTTCTAGTTGTCATCCCTGAAATGTTACCATTCTTGCCATAGTATTTATAATATCATAGAATAGTTTGGGTTTGAAGAGACCTAAACGACCATTTAGTTCCAACTGCCCTGCCAAGGGCTGGGACACCTCCCACCAGCCCAGGCTGCCCAAATCCCATCCAGTCTGCCTTGGGCATCTGTAGGGATGGGCCATCCACAGCTGCTCTGGGCAACCTGGGCCAGGGCTTCACCACCCTCTGAGTAAAGAATTTCTTCCAAAGGCCTAATATAGATCTATCCTTTTCTAGCTTAAATCTGTTACTCCTTGTCCCATCGCTCCCTAATAGAGAGTCCCTCCCCAGCTTTCCTGTAGCCCCCTTTAGGCACTGGCAGGCCGCTGGAAGGTCTCCCCGGAGCCTTCTCTTCTCCAGGCTGAACAACCCCAACTCCCTCAGCCAGGCTCCATAGCAGAGGGGCTGCAGCCTCGGAGCATCCTTGCAGCCCTCCCCTGGACTCGCTCCAACAGCTCCATGTCCTTGTGCTGGGGCCCAGAGCTGGGAGCAGGGCTCCAAGGCAGGGGGGGTCTCACGAGAGACAGGGACAATCCCGTCCCCTGCCCTGCTGCCCGCACTGCTTTTGGTGCAGCCCAGGGTACGGGCGGCTTGCTGGGCTGCAAGCACACGTTGCTGGCTTGTGTCGAGCTTCTCGTCAACCACCACACCCAGGTCCTTCTCCTCAGGGCTGCTCTTGATCCATACTCTGCCCAGCCTGGATTTGTGCTTGGGATTGCCCCGGCCCAGGTGCAGGACCTAGCAGTTGGCTTTGTTGAACCTTATTGTGTTTGGATGGACCCACCTAACAAGCCTCTCAAGGTCCCTCTGGATGGCATCCCTTCCTTCCAGCAGGTTGACTGCATCGTGCAGCTTGTTGTCATCTGCAAATGACACCAATAAATGCTCTCGAGCTCATTTTTTTAATTAATACTTTTTTGATGATATAAAAATACACTCTGGATTTTGTTAGAATTGTATTCATTTGAACAATGGATCCTTTCAATGGAATTGGCATTAACTTGTTGAAAGGAACGGGGAGGATGACAGCTTTCCTCATTTTCTGTTCCCATCTGTTAGTGAGGTTATGTCGCGTCTCTCTCAGCATTGTTAGAACTGAATGAATTGCAATGGTTATTACAGTCTTAAATTTGTTGATGCTGCTTATCAGAAATTAAAATGGGGAGCAGTTAGCAGGAAGAGACATGATCAGAGTTCTTTGCAGTGAATTGTAAGCATGGTGGGAATGCCTATGGTAGTGGAAATATATGCACTTTTAAAAAAAATTACTATCCTTGTTCAAGTTGTGTCAATAACATGTTTTTTTTTTGTTGTTGTTTTTGTTTATTTCATTGTAAATATGAGTTATGGTTCTGGACACCTTAAATATAATTTGTTATTTTTGAAAAGGTTTAAATATGTGTTTTTTTTTTTTTTTTAAGAGGGATCTTTATACACCAAGTTCAGGGAAAACCTGAAAGAACATTTTTGTACTAGCTCTCTGAATCTAATTCCAGAGCAGAAATTACTTATGTTTATTCATGTTCATGTTGTTTTAAAATAATTATCTTTTTTGTTTTAGTTTATCAGTGATATTATTCTTCTGTATTAGCTCTTCCTCAGTTAATTTTCCTTGATTTCTGTATATAGTCAAGACTTAAGTGGAAAACCTTTTGTATTTTCTTTGTGATGTACGTTTATTTTTGTGATGTGCTTGTGAATCACTGAAAAAAATAGCAGAATAGAAAAATATTTTAAACTGCTTTGGTCCTGAAGATGGCAAAATCAAGAACATTACTTAATGGAAATTGTACTGAGTACCGTGCGTTTTATATTGAAAGTATAAAAATTCTGCTATTTCAGACAAAGAGACAAATTGGAGGAAATTCTGCGTGGATTAACACCTCGGAAGAATGATATTGGTGATGCAATGGTTTTCTGTCTAAATAATGCAGAAGCTGCTGAGGAAATTGTAGACTGCATTACAGAATCATTGTCCATTCTGAAGACTCCTCTTCCTAAGAAGGTGTGAAGATTTTGTGTAATCATACTTCTGTTTTTAGGGAGGAGCTCAATTAGCTGTTTGTGCATGTGATTTACAAGCATTATTTCATAAGTCTCAGATAGTGTTGAACTTTTGACTTAAAACCTGTGCTTAAATTTAAGTGCATGTTTTGTTTTTTATTTCCTTGTGGGATTTTTGTGATGTATTTTCATTCTTGCTGGATGTGCTTGTAGCATTATGCAATGAATATATATATTCCATCTTACAGTGTGGTTAGCAGGGCAGGTTATTAGCCAACAGGGGGCTAACTTACACCTGGTTAGTTCTAACTTCATAGTTCTAAATAGTTTAAACTGTCTTGCATTATATCTGGAAAAATGCATGTATTTTCAGGGTAATTAAAAATCTAAAGTTTTCTTAATTTATACATTGTTTGTAGATTGCAAGATTATATCTGGTGTCAGATGTGTTGTACAACTCTTCAGCTAAAGTTGCCAATGCTTCCTATTATAGAAAATTGTAAGTATAATATTCTAGGTGATTGGTTAAAAAAAGAATGTAATTATAACATAGTAGTAGAGAAATTCACACTTGTCTCTGAAGATACTGTTAAAACACTGCTATACATTTTCATGCAAAAAGATAGAACCAAGATGTAGCATATTAGTGCATAGGATGCTTTGTAATGCAAAGAAACCTCTTTTATATACCCTATGCAAGTGACCACTTGCATGGAACCTTGCAGAGATGAGGATAGTGTATGTACATCTCTTTATAGGAAACTGTAAAGAATATTCCAGGTATGGTATTGCAAATCGTCCATGCAAACCAGTAAATTTTGGTAATAGAGGTTTTGTTTTAACTGGTGTTTTTTTTTTTTTTAAACTCTTCACCAAGTTTGGAGACCTTACAAGGGGATGGAGTACTTTGTTTCTAAGGTGCTGAGCAGAATTTATGAAAAATGTACAAGGGAGAGCACCTCTGTTCTGTACAGATGCTTGATTGTGTCTGCTGCTTGGAGTCTCATTAATGTTATGATAGCACGATGGAGAATATTCAGCATGTTGCAAAACTATAGTGACTGCACGTCATTTCTCTTGCTGCAGTGTGTCTTTGCTTTGCTAGTTTATTTTTTTGTATATTGAGGATACGCTCAAGAGAAGCAAGGCAGCTGTTACTCACTGTACTGTCATTGAGGGCCTTTCATTGAGAAAATAGAAACATAACTAAGAAATTTTAAAAATATAAACTGAATTCTTTCATAGTTCTTTGTATGTAAAGTTGTAAAACTTCTATCGTCCAGTCTTTCCAGGCTGTATAAGGAGACTCCAGCAGATGTGAAGATCTCTCTTCACAGTTCTGTTGTTGTTGAAGGTGACTTAATATGTAGTAATTACTTGTTAAGTTCATAGCTGCTGTAGGGAATGCAACTGTCTGCTTCTGAGTCCTGTATCCCAGGTAATTTCAAGAATTATGTATGTCCAGAAAAGATATATTACCAAGTTTAACTGAAGAAATGTATATGTTTAATTCTAGTTTTGAAACAAAATTATGTCAGATATTCTCTGATCTCAATGCTACTTACCGTACAATACAAGGCCATTTACAGTCTGAAAATTTCAAGGTATGTATTTTGTTGTTATTTACATGATGTACAAGTCAAATAAACAGATGTTCCTGCACAAGCTATTGAATATTAAAATAGGTGGTTTAAAACTCAAGCTTCCTAATTAAGCTTCGCTAATTTTTTGTTTCCTCTGCTGCAAAGATAGCCTTGAAGTTAACAGTCATCTTTTAAAATTATTGAAGAAAAAGCAGCTTTTGTACTTCACACTTACTTTCCTCACAAGAGAAAGCATTATAAATGAAGTGCTAGGAAGAAAATGAACGTGTAACAGATGAAATGTACCAGTAGATGTTAGTTGTGGAGTAGAGACCCTATCTAGTACTTGTATTATACCAACAAGACTTTCTAGCTTCCTAATTATTTTAGTACCTCCTATATTTCAGTTTGAAAAATATATTTGTGCTGCTTATTGAGGAAATAAATGTCTGGACTTAACAGCATAAAATAGCTTTTTAACATTTTTGGTGATAAATAAAATTGTTTTTTTTGAGGTTTGATGAGCAGTCTGAGCATGTGTAGTTAGTAATTTTCTGGATAGCAGCATTCTGCTTCCTAGCATTCTCATATGCTTGGCCCTTGTCCTCCTTCTACTGGTGTAAAGATTCCTTTAAAACAGCAGATTTTTTAAGCTTAAATCTGAAACTTACAGTGTAGCTAGTTTTCCTATGTTACAGGTTTTGTACTGGTTCTTCTGTCATCTTCACTCAGAACTATTAGGATAGGAACTGTGAGTAGCAGAAATGGATAATCAGTGTTATCTAAAGTAAAAGGGAAAATGAAATCCCAGTGATATTTAAAGGAAAAAAAAGTAGTTCCTCTGTTTGTATACATTTTTACTTTACTAGTCTTGTCCAACACGGTACATTGTAGTATACTCCAATACGGACCTTGTTAGGAGTAACTCTAGATGGTGTATTTCCAGTCAGTTAGAGTATTTTACTTAATGAGCACTTTTTTTCCTGTTACTTCTAGCAAAGGGTGATGACATGCTTCAGAGCATGGGAAGATTGGGCCATCTACCCAGAACCATTTTTGATCAAACTCCAGAATATCTTCTTGGGACTTGTAAATATCATGGAAGATAAAGAAACAGAGGTAAGCTTGGTAGTGATGCTTAGCAGGTGGTGAGAAAAAATGTCTAAGTATAAAAACTGGCAAGGAATGTTTGCTATCTTTGGGTGATTAAAGCTGCTCTTTCTAACAGCAGTTTATGGATTTTTATTTATCATGAGTAGTATTAGCATGCTTAGGTAACACCACAACCCTTTTTAAAAAAAACTCCAAATCCTTATTTTTAAAGATAGGTATAATATTTTAAAGACAGGTGTAACATATTTTGAGATGCAAATACCACCTAATAGGTTTATACACTTATTGCTTGCAGATTAAGTGCTTTAGTGGAGTTACGATGTGGAACCATTTCAGAGCAAAGACTAGTGCAAAATGACAGCCATTTCCTATGTATTGGGAATACTCTGGTAGTTTCTGTGAATTCTGAGTTAGAATTTCAGGCATTAGTTTTAGTTTTTGAGAGTTCTAAGTAACTTGGCATCTGGTTGAATGAACCATCCATTTCCTTTTTGTGTGAGTGTCACGCACATAGATTAATAGAGCCATCTGAGCTTTGTTAGTTTGGGAGAAGTTGTGATAGATCATTTACACTGGTGGTATTCTACTTTCATCTTTGTGTCCTATTACAGCAATAAGTTGCTAACCTAGTTAAGCTACACAATTGCTCTTCTCTCTGCACATAGGGATTATTTTGAACAAGGTACGTAGGGAATTTTAGTTACTAACGTGTAAACTGTTAATATTTGAAGCTCAATGCTTAACATTTCTAGAATACTTTAGGCACTGGGTGAATGTGTACAGTTTGTTTACAGTTATGTATAAATATTATTTAAAGAGAATAAACCAATAAATAGATGCATGTTTAGGATAAACTATTTCTTAAAACTGTTTGTAAACGTGGCTTTCAGAATAGCAGAAATGCTGCAGTTGGAAGGTTAGGTTATTTACCTTAGCAGTAGAGTCAAGAGAACGCACATATGATGGACAGTGCCTAACATGTTAGAAATAACATGTAGACATGCTTTTCATTGACATATATTCTTGCAAAATAGTTAATATTTTTGGCAGTTGTTCAAATTACTGGTTTTCAGGGAATCTTTTTTATGTAATACGTATAATTTATCTTTATTGGCTCATTGCAAGCTAAACCTCAGTTTCATATCTCATTGGAATACAAGATATTGCAAAGATATTTGAATAGATACAGCAAAGCTTCTAGTGCATTGTGGATGAATGCTAGATTCTTGCTCATAGTTTTGTGTAGGAAGATGCTATCATTTTCCTCTCCAATAAGCAATTGTACTTGGTATGATAAAGTCAAGGGCTTTTTTGGGTGTTCCAGGTCATTTTAAAGCTACCCCTTATAAAAAAAAAAAAATCAATTTCTATAAAGAAAAACAAGTTAGATTTATTCTTGAAATAATTCAATATTATTTGCTTTCAGGAGGTGCCAGATGATCTTGATGGTGCTCCTATTGAGGAAGAGCTTGATGGTGCTCCATTAGAAGATGTGGATGGAATTCCTATTGATGCTGCTCCTATTGATGATCTGGATGGAGTCCCAATTAAATCGCTGGATGACGATCTAGACGGAGTACCTTGTATGAAACATTTCAACCTCACTTGCAGTTTGAATCTTCAATTTTTCATGATAGTTTTTAAAAACAAGTAATTTTTACAAGAACAGCGAAGAATTCATATGCCATGTAGCTTAGTAACTCATAAATTACAGCTTAACCTATGAAAAATGTCTTTTAGATTGTAATTGATTTGGGAGACACAGTAGTTATCTTTTGATGTTATATATAGATAGGTGCACATCAGCTTCCAAATCCGAATTTCTTTTCTTTGCATTTAATGAAATGGTACAATATACTTCAGTATTTACACTGGACTGTTGTGTTAAGATTTTTCACTTTGAACTTTTGAAGAGCTTTGGAAATGATTTTTCTGGGTCTTTATTCAACAGTGGATACGGCTGAAGATTCGAAAAAGAATGAGCCTATATTTAAAGTTGCCCCTTCGAAGTGGGAAGCAGTGGATGAATCAGAATTGGAAGCTCAAGGTTAGTTTTCAAAGCATCTGTTAAAACAAAAGACTTTCCTAAGTAAACTGAAAGCTTAGTGTCACTTACCTATTTAATGATTATTTTCAAAGGGTATATTTAAAAGCATTCATATGGTTTCTAAAGTAATACTGCAGAGTTTTCCATTGTGATTTTTTTTTTTTTGGATTGTGTCTTCAATGAAGGAAATAGTATATTATGTTTCTGTTGTTCTACTTCAGTAACCTACCAACCTCTAAAACTAATTTTCAATTCATTACTGATAAGTATTGGAAGAATCTCGGTATTCTGGCAGTCTTTTCCCAAATATTTATGTGAAAGATAAGGTTTTGCAAACTAACAAATACTTGGCTGCTTCTGAAAGGTTTACTGAAACGTAATAGGCAGTGTGAGCGAATATCTCTGGATAGAGTAAATATTCCGATAAAGTGCTATTTGAATATTTATGAAACAAAGTCTGTTTTAAGTGCTAGATGCTGTAAAACTTTATCATACTGTGAATTTCATAATATAGAAAGATACTGTTTTTTTTTTTTTTTTTTTTTTTTTTTTTTTTAGAAGAAAGCAGTAGCTTTTTATTGTTGAAATTATCTTGTTTTGTCTTCTAGCTGTTACTACTTCGAAGTGGGAGCTTTTTGACCAACACGAAGAATCTGAGGAGGAGGAAATTCAAAAGTAAATATTTGGAGTTTTTTCTTTCAGTCTAGATGTCTGGCATCTAGCTTTAAAGAAATGTCTGTGACCGAAATCAATGGTGTAACATAACTTAAAAAAACCATTTCAAACACACATTTGCATTAGCACTGTATCTTTCTAGCACATTATTTACCAAGTTATTTTTACTTGGTGTCTTAAAATTGAGAGCACTTAAATAATTTTCCATTCTGAAGAAAAAGTATTCCTTTTCTACCTCTGATGTTGAGTGTCTTGAAACTTCCTATGAATTTTGTATGTATTACAAGAACAAAGCAAAAATGAAAATCTCCAAGTAGGAAAATAAGAAAATGGAGAGAGTCAGTTTTAGTGCAGCATGCTTTTAGCCTCCGTGAACATTAAAGTGGTAGAGTTGTTAACTATAATCTTTAAAATGATGCTGACTTGATAACTTACATTAAGTAGTAAAAACTAGGGTAGTATTTTACAGTTAGAAAATATTGAATGTCAAATGTATATGCAAATATCTAAAACTCTGCCTTTCTTTGTTATCACAAGTACAAATAATGTTCTGTTGTCTGTGCTTGGACGCTAATAGGCTCCATGCCGTCTGTTGTTTTTGAGCAGTCTTACTTTGTTCTTTAGGCAATTTGAGAGCATCTATTATTAATGCTGAAAACATCTTAGTGTTAAATGTTGTGCTGCAGCTCTCTAGTGGCCAATCTGGTAATATCATTTTGGGTATGTGCCATGTTTCAGGTTTGCCTCTAAAAAGAAAATGTAGTTAATTTTATTCTTTTGTAGCATTAATTAAAGCAATTAGAGATTTTGTTGAGGTAGCAAACTTGTTTTGTAACTGCAATTTCCATCTGGATTTGCTAACTGTAAATTTCAAGAATCCTTTTGCCATCTGTTTATACCAAAAATATAAATTATCTGCGTAATAAAAACTAATGATTTAATTAAATGAAAATACTAAGATATGTACCTCACAGAGCAATGTATTTCTATAATTGCACACTGAGGAAAGCATATTTAGTAGGTTTCAAAACTAGTAACTAAGCATAGAAATGAAGCAGAGATGGTAAATGTAACAGATTGTCCTAGAGAATTAACTGGTGCGTGTTGGTTTTCTTTCAAGTCAAGAAGAAGAAAGTGAAGATGAGGAAGACACTCAGAGCTCTAAGTCAGAGGAGCAACACATGTATTCAAATCCTATTAAAGAAGAGATGCCTGAATCTAAGTCATCAGTCAAATACTCAGAAATGAGTGAAGAGAAGCGTGCCAAACTCCGAGAGATTGAGGTCAGCATGTGGTACATTTTGTGCCAATCTTCTGTAGTTTTCCAATTTCCTCTGCCCCCAAGTTCAATACATACTACAGGAAATTATTTTGAAATATTTAAATATATTTAAATGTGATAGTCCTCCTGTACAGGGTTTTTTAGTCTGGTATATTTTTTATAAAGGTGCCTCTATTTATAGCCTTGCCTTACTTATGCTCACTCTAAAAAAAAAAAAATAACAGGGTAAAAAATGAAAGACTGAGTCGGGGCGTACTGCAGGTTGATAATTCGTGTTTGTTGTCTTCTCTCCCCAGTATCTTTTTTGGTACCACTGGTATTGTTAGCTTGCTTTGGGTTCCTCTACATTTCCCTGCTCTTGGCAGTGACTTGGTAGTGATTTTTGGATTTGACCTTAGCCCTTTGCCTTTCTCTTTCTGTTGCATTGAAGTCCTGGCATCTGTATCTTAATGCATTTAAAAGTTGCTCTTTTCACTATGTCACTGAACAAACAAAGAAGCAGGCGCAACTAAACCAGGTGTCCTGGAATAGGGGCACTTCAGGTGAAGACTTGAATCCGTTTATAGAGCTTATTTTTTTAAAATCCTTTCTCCAAGCATAAGTGTTAGAATGGATGTTAAGGATGATGCACAGATTCTTATGCCTTAATATTGGCTTCTAAGCCTCTTGTTGAGTGAGCAGCTTCCTAAAACTTGAATTTAGCATGAGCTTTGTTTAGCAGTGAGGCTAGATTTTTTTCATGTCATGCAGTGCCAAGCAAACCCAGTTTAAAACTAGATGCTAATTTTATTTTTTTTATTCAGCGTTAAAACCCATAATACATTGATACCGAACTTTTTTGTACCTTCTCTTTAGTGCATTAAAATATTAACAAACTGCTAAGCTATTGTTGCAGTTGGAGCGTCTCCAAGTGACAGATTATAATTTCAAAGGTGGAATTGTAAATGCCTATCTACTTGTGCTGTAACATACTTGTTAGTTAAAATGAGACATTAGCAAACTTCTGTAATATTCTTTAAAGATATACAAGCAATAGTATTGTAAAACATCACACCCTTTTTTTCTCCCAAATATGTTACCACTTAATTCAAATTGTCAAAAATAATGGCCTGTAACATGCCGCTTGCTTTGCATAATGATTTGAAAGTTCTTGGTATGTAGCCATTTGAGGTGAGTAGGTTCTGAATTCTTTGAGAAATCTAAATGAAACTTATATCTCACCTAACTCATGGTGGCAGTAGTTTTGTAGAAAATCTGTGATGTTAGACTTATGAAAGTACAAGTGAAACTCGTTTTCATTTTGCTGTGGTAAAGATTGTAGCAGTTATGGAAAGGGCTCATTTCAGATTGGGCATCTTTTATAAACGTTATTCTAGCAATTGTTGAGGTAGGTTATGAAGTGGTTTACTTCAACCATTGCCGATTTTACACTGCAGGGGATGCATTTATGTGTGTATCCCCTGGCTGTAACATTTAAATAGTAAACATTTGAGTTTTTTCAAATGTATGTTGCCACCTATATTGTTTGTGGTAAGTAAATGACCATATAGGTTTCAGACTTTTGGAATCACCGGAGCAGGAATATAATCTTTCATTTTCAGAACGTTCCACACACTATGTAGAAGTACTTAGATTTTCAAATTTCTGCTCAGATCGTCATTGATAGATGAGTACTCACTGTATGTACTACTTTAGATTGCTCATGCTCAAAACTTCTTCTTGGTACAGTCCTTGCCAAAGAACACATTCAGTTGGAGGAGAAGAATTAAAAAAAAAAAAAAAAAAAAAAAACCAACCCCCTCACAATTTCTAGCTTTAACAATGAATGTTAGAAGGCATAACTTAAAAACATCATTGAAAATCTTTGTCAAAGTCTAATTCTTTAGAATTTTACACAGTGGCTACTGGGAAAGCTGAAGCTTTTTTTTTTTTTTTTTACACATTTTTAGGAAGTTTATGCCATGCAAGCAACCACTCTTTCCCTTGGCACAGTTAATTACATTTGTCAGTTGGAGGGGAAAGTACAGTAACAAACAAACCAACTTATAACTTAGCAAGCTTTGCCTCTTGTCTACATGTAGCAGAGACTGGTGCTGTCAGACGAGGCAGGTTACTTAACCCTTTGCTTCTTCTCCTACACCTGTTAACCTTGCTGAAATGTAAATTATTTCCAGAGCTTAGCAAGAGGAGAGGCTTTCTTATAATATTGAAGAACAGTGATTTCTTAACTGTGGTTGTATTTTATGTTTATTTGTTAGTTTTAAAGTTTTTGTAAAGATTGTTGCTCCGCTTTTTGTTGTAACTCAGATTAAGGGTGGTCTTTACAGTGCTGTGCATCTCCCTCCCTCTCTCTGGAACATTTTTTTTTTAAAAGAAGTATATTCTCCTCATGAAAGAGAACTCAGTGATGCAAAGAACAATGGGGATTTTTATATTGCCTAATAGTTCATTAAGCTTATTTCCTCAGAGCATACAAAAACTCAGACGAAATGAAGCAGCGTTGTCTTTCTTGCACCTTTCTTTAAGGTACTTTACCTCTGTCTCCAACTTACAGAAAGACTTTGAGCTCCAAAGTCCATGACCGTCTCCTGTGACGTGTCAGAGGGCACTGCCTTTCTAAAAATCTGCTTCAATAATTGTTTTGAGTTTAGCTTGCATTCTCTCATGTTAGACACATGAAGCGCTTTTGGCATGCTTAACTGATGCAAATCTCCTTTGTTTCAGAAGCTGGAATCACCTGGATATACTAATTTCCAGGCCTTCAGAAAACCAACTGTTTTTGTATGGGCAGTTTGTTTTTTTTCAGCCAGGTGTAATACCAGTTTTCTATTGCAGATGGTAACTTGTGATCTTAAAGTCTCTCTTATTACAGAGGTGCTCATTTTGGAAGGTGCAGGAGCATTTCTGAACAAAATGACTAGCTGGTTAATTCCTTTAAAGTTTACTGATCGGTTTTGTGCTACGCAAGATCTTATGATTCTAACTTGAAAAAAGCACAGCATAGACTTCATCTGCAGCTGAATGGCTTTTCATAAATTGAGATTAATCAGTGCTTCTAAAAGGGTCAGAGCCAGAGTAGATTGTCCTCTTTAATACCTGCCATTGCTCACCTTTTGTGTTAGCTACTTGAGACCTCAAAGTAATGTTTGGTTTCTTAATCAGAGGTAGAAAACTAGTGGTCTTCAGTCCTCCCATACAGCCTTCCCACTACAGGAGATGTAGGGCTGGATTCTGTCACGCAGAATTCTGTCAGTAACTCCCTGCCCAGTGCATAAGCAGGGAGATTTTTTTCCCCCACAGAAATATGCCATGGTATTGAGGAACAATTTACTTTTCTATCAAGAGCCCAAGAGATTCTTTCTGCGTGTCACAAAGGAAAAGAGGTTTTTGTCTTTACTTTCCCGGTATGGATTGCAGTACTGTATCAGATTAAAGTTCCTTTAGTGTAGTATTCAGTCTCCGACAGAGAATGCCGAGGGCATGAGATAAGAGTGGATTAAACATAATCCACGAGGGAAGATTGTATCTAAGACCTCTTCTGGATTTAAAGCCCCTCTCTCTACCTTTGTCAAGAAACTCAAGTTCCGTATGGTTTCCGTTACTTCTTTCTCTGCATTATGGTGCTTAGTATTCAGAATACCTAATTTTTTAATGTTTTCCAATAAACTCATAGGAGCTATCTAAGGCTTGTAATGATCTCAGTAACGATACAACCTTTAGGTCTCTACAGTCTGCAGAGGTTTCTGTATCTAGCTTACTTGAGGCCACTGCAGAATGGCAAAAAGCTGCCATATTAAACACGGTACTCATAGTAGTTTCATCATAACAGATGAGACAGATTGGCTCTTGCTTGACCAAAAGTTCTGCTATTTATAGTTCTTCCTTAGAGGATAATGACTGTCTTAATTCAGCAGAAATTCTGGTTTAATGTAAGTCTTTGAATCTACTTTTTTTTTTTTTTTTTTTACACAAAGATGACGATAGTGAGAAATTGCTTAGCCACACGGCGTCCTGGGTCTGTGATTGAGTACCCGGAGTTCTGTTATGGCTGAAGAGGTATTTCAAATCTGCGTATCAGTATATCTCTAATCTGTTGTTATTAACACTGTAGCTGTGGAAATCACACTACTCATAGGCTCATTGGAAGACTGAAGCTTCCAAATAAATATTTTGCTCTGCTTCTGGTGAAGTCTAGGATATGTTACTGCCATTGTCAGGGTGAGTCTGTTTTAAGGAAGAGCAGAGCACTTTGGGCTGCTCAGAGGGATTCTGTGTGTAATCCCTCTAGATTTGAGTGCAATTACACATCAAGCAAACTCCTTTTTCATCAATGATCTGCTGATTATCTTCCCTGTTAATCCTAGCATCTCATACACAGCTACTCTGCCTCAATGACGTCGTGATTGAACCTGGCCATTTAAGTTCTGAGGCTGTATACTTGTGCAATAATGTCTTGCTGAAGCCTTTTTGCCCCAAGACCATTGTGTATGAGCTCAGTATCAGCAGAAGACTATAATACCAAGGACAATTTTGGAAAATTTGATTTACTGTAAGCGTGGGACCCACAGCCCATCTGTTTGTCAAAATGAAAAAGCTACAGGCAGGGCTAAGTTTGCATCAATCTGTGGTTTGTCTGAATGGCGGTAGCAAGGTGTTACCCTTTTCTGTAAATTTATATTGGTTATTCAGTATTGAAAACCTCAACTTCTAGGGAAGACTGAATCTTATAAATGACTTGTTCATGAGTTTGAGGAAAGGGAAAAAATTCAAAATGACAACTGGTAGAAAAGAGAGACTGTTGTGGAGCTGTTTCTCTTAAAGTTACGTGAGATACCTCCTAGGGTTTAGTGAGAAGATGATCCCTGCATTGGAGCATGGAGCATCCAGTAGAAATTGCTCATAAGAACTCCCAGATTTCTGAAACATTGCACTCTCCGTTAAGGACTGTACTGCTAACAAAGACCTCTAAACTGTCGTGGGAGACCTTCTGTCTACAACACAAGCAAGAAATTAGCATTCCAGAATTTTAGCACATGAAAAATATTCCTCTTCCGTATTAGCTTGCATATTGCTGACTCCAGAGGTGGTCTAGATAAAGTCAGTATCTCTAATCCTAAGAGTGAAGGGGCTTAAAAAGTTCTCTGATGTACAGGAAGGAGTAGTTAAGAAGAATAACCATTTAATTGGGAATAGATTCGTTCTTTCTGAATGCACATTAAATAAGAGGAATGTTTACAACATTTTTCAGTTAGATGCTCAAGCAGATTTAAACCTCAGTTTTAAGGATCTCTTCCTGCTGGAGTGATATCTGTAACTCTCTGAGAAGAAGAGAAGTATCACGTACCCTACACGAAGCAATCAGTCAGAAGAGCATTTGGTACAGCCAGTATGCCAGGAATAGTGAAACGGTGAAGGGAGATGACCAAATCAAGCACGTAGCAAAAGCTGCTATACATCAAAGTGTGGGATGAGCTGAACTGACCACTCATCTCTGCTAGAGGGAACATCCCGATCCTACCTGTGAGCTTTGGCACTAGCTGATTCTGTCTTTGAGCCCAGTACAACTCCCTAATGCAGGAAAAAATCAGGTGGTGTGAGCTGGAATTCTGCTGGATTAGTGAATTCACCTGGCTCATGGAAGGCTTGGCCAAGCGCTGCTGCTGTAAGGGGAGGATGGAGGAGGAGCCCTTTGGAGCACAGGAATGGAGAGAGCAGGTGGAAAATAATTTTCCTGTAGTGACCTGTTATCTCAGCATTTTGTAACACACGGTATCCTTTGCTGGGGATTGTAGTGCTGATTGACTATATAGTGCCTGAAATAGTATTGTGTTGGTGAAATGATTTCTCTCAAATCAGCCACTCTGTGCCAACTGCCTTGAAGAGGAAATGAACTTGTTTTATGTTGTACGTCAGTCATTTGATTTTTAATATTTAGCGTTAAATGGAGAGAAGGCAGTTTCTGAAGGACAACTTCAGACGAGAAGTTGAAGCGGTATATTAAGACACCTGCAATAAATTGTGTCATTTTGAAAGAAACAGGCGATCATCTAGGAAATGTAAGGGCGTGGTGTTCTAATGATGGGAACAGAATTTAGTAGAATGACAGGAAAAAAAATCCCTTTATTTTTAGTTCTTGATATGTCTGTAAACAACTGCAGGTGCCTGCAGACAAGTATGTGGTTTTGTTGCTTTGATCCAGTTGAATGAAGTCAGTATTTTCTTAAGCACAAACTTGTATGGAAAGAATCAAGAACACAGATCATAAATTACAGAAATTTCATTTTCAGCCACCTGCCTGACTGGATAATAATAAGCCCAATAACCTAATGGTCAGTATTATTTTCACAGCTTAAGGTGATGAAGTTTCAGGATGAGTTAGAGTCTGGGAAAAGACCCAAGAAACCAGGCCAGAGTTTTCAGGAACAGGTTGAACACTATAGAGACAAGCTGCTTCAGAGGGTAAGAAATGTTCTTTGTTTGGCTCTGATTCTGTGATAGGCTTTTGTTGAGTTTATCAAGCATACGGTGACATGAAGTATAACAACAAACGGTTCTTGTTAAAATTCTAATGGAATGTCAAACTGCATGTCTAAACCAAGTGCTTTCCGCACAGTAGAGGCAATCTCTTTTTGATCAAAATAAATGTAACATTTCACACTGCACAGATGAGTATCATTGGAATATACTGAAACCTTAAAGAGCTTGCTTGTGGATAAACTACATAAAGCAAATCATTAGGTGGGGGAAAGGAAAGAGAGCGCGGTCAAGTTAAGATGTTCATCAGACTTTAGTTTTGTTTTTTGTAATTGACCAATTGTGCTAAAAGCTTCCAAAAGAAGAAAGGGAGTAGTCCTAAGCAGCCAATGCACTTCTGATTTCTCCAGCGTTTATAATTTTCTGGGTAATTTCATCTCATACTGTTACTCGAAAGTGAATAATTCTGTACCATTGCTATTGTGGTAGTACTATTGGGACTACAAATTCAGAACAGCTTTAATAATTAGTATTATATATGTCTGAATCTTTGAAACACAACTGCAAAAAAAAAAGTAACCACTTTGGACAATGTGTTTAGTGAGAGAGGGCGAGTGGCGGCTGCTTCAGTAATCTGGATTCACAGTCTGACAGATCAACAACGAAATTACAGATACCCATGCAGTGTTTTGGAAGCTACATACAAATACAGCAGTTCTTACCTGGTGTTTCTCCCTCATTCTTTGGGTTATTTAACACTCAAACTCTGAGTAACTCACTAAAGTAATTTTGCACAGTACCTTGAATTACAGAGAGCTTTCATTTACATACAGTTGCATCCTAAAACATCCCACTTCCTCCGTGTTTTCTGTAATTGGAGAAAGAGGTGATATATACAGTAAGCACAGAATGCTTGGTGTGACAGTCATCCAAAAAAAAACATAAATTCTAATCCTAGTAACTTTGTCAGATACCTTGTGTTGAATTGGTTCAACCAGTTCACAGTATTGTGGGGTTTTTAGTAATTACCTCACTTTTCTGTTTTTCCTTTCAGTAATTAAGTTAATATTTAGTTAAGAAATATTTTGTGATAATCATAACATATATTTGTTAATACATTAATAACTCCACTGTTAAGGAAATAACTTTTTTTTCCTTTAGCTCCATAGAAGTTATTTTTATAATAATGTAACATGGGCTTTGATTATATTTCCCACAAACTTATTAGTTGGTCATCATTTTCGGGCTAATTTACTATAGAATAAGCTTCCTAAAAGTAAATTTTCTGCTAGTATTGTACATCCTTTACCAAATAGGAACCTATTTCTGTTTATTGCTATTTATTAAGATAAAATAATAAGTTATGCTACCAAATAAACTAGGCACATCTTAAGAGTCCAGTGATTTTAGTGGAATCTAACAATAGCATGTAATGATAGGTATAATGATATTAATGGTAGGTATAATGATACAGGACACTTTTAAATGTTAATGGTAAGTTTTCTGTGCAAAGAATATGTGAGACTAGATCCAGCGTAGTTCTTCAGGTATTGCTTGCAGTTGTTATTCCTACACTCCCCCGCAGCCCCTTCTTTCATTTAGCAAAATGACCACTTCTTTGTCTTCCCTTCCATACGGGGCACACAGTGAAATAGCTGTGTTTTGCTGTGGAAGAATTTTTTTTCCATGTTAGTACTGAAAGAAGCCTATCTATTTGTGGTCAGACTTGCCGCTCTAGGTTTATTTTTATATAATTAATCTTCTAATGATCTGTTAGAGTGTATATTTTCTTTCAAAATGGTCCTGGTGATGTACAGACATAGATCAGATTTGTTTTCTGTTGTGGTTTTTTAAATAGTCAAATTTCTTCATTTTTGTTTTGTTTTTAAATGTTTGGTAGTTAGAAAATTGTCTCAAATTTCAATCTGGAGTAATAAAGCTGAATGCATATGTTTAAGTAGAAATAGGTTCCTTGTATTCCTTTCATGTTTATTTTAGTTTAGGAAATCTATTACAGCTGTAATTTTCCCCTGAAATTTGTAAAATTGCAGCCTGTTCATTTCCAGTTAGTCAGATAGACTCTCTCACATAGGGTGCCATCATTCGTATTTTTGGTCAGTGTTGGTGTTAATAATATTGATCCTGCGTAAGAAGCAGCAGTAATGATTTGAATAGTGTGACCAATAGTTTCTTCCTAGATTAAGTGCTGTGTTTGTTCAATACTTAGTGCTTTTATGCTGTGTGAGATTAGCTTCTTGATTATCCTTACTTTAATCTCATCTGAAATAATGATTTCTACTAATTCAGGAAAAAGAAAAAGAATTGGAAAGAGAACGAGAAAGGGACAAAAAAGACAAGGAAAAATCTGATTCTAGGTCCAAAGATAAGAAGGAAAAGGAGGAATGTACACCAACGAGAAAGGAGAGGTACTACTTTACTTCGAAGCAAACTGAATGGGAGGAAAGTCCTCATGGTTAATTATGTTGAATCACAACACTTGTTTTAATAATGGAAGCTTTTTTTAATTGAAAGGTTTCAAAATTTTAAAGGAATTGCTGTTTCTATTCTGCCCTGAGAAACTTGACTTTTGAATAGAATTCTCATTCTGTTCATTTAAACCCTGGAGGAAACATGATAAGATAATGACCAACTGAAAGGAGGGTATATTTAACTCTGATTTTCAGCAGAAAATTGTCTGCAGTTTATTACTCAGAAAACTGTAATGGAGTCATACCACAAAATAACTTGTCGTGTCTTAAATGTTATTCATCTGATTGTGAAAATTCTTCAAAACAGCAAGTTCAGGGTAATTGATTGTGTAATCTTATAACAGTTCTAGAGAAAGATTTTCTGTGTTATTAAGTGGTAAAATGCTTTGCTGTTCAAGAACCTGTGACAGAATGTTTTTACACTGCTACAAACAAAGATGAGTCGTAGGCCGTAATTTTTTTCACTCAGAGAAAGTCTGCACATGTTGAACTTGATTTTTTCAGTAATTAGAATCCCACTACTTTTTAGTTCAGTTTTCTTAATATTCATTTTTACTTCTGTGTGTACATAACTGTATTTGCTTTCTTTACAAAGGAAAAGGCGACACAGTGCTTCCCCTAGCCCATCTCGCAGCAGTGGCAGTAGACGAGCAAAATCCCCATCACCAAAATCGGAACGCTCAGAGCGCTCTGAACGGTCCCATAAAGAGAGTTCACGATCTCGGTCATCACATAAAGACTCTCCAAGAGATGTCAGTAAAAAGGCCAAAAGGTAAGCTGGTGTCTATTCTGTTTCAAGCTTTATGAAACCTGGATACGTACTTCTGGCAATTTTTAGCAGAGCACATTGAATACACAAGTGTTTTCTCTCAAAAGGGACTATACTGTCTGTTCCTGGTTAACGTCTTTGGATGCTTGGTATCTGAAATCTGTATGTTCTACCTTGGTAGCTCAAGACTGTTCACTTCTCTGTTATAGTTTACCTGCTCTTTTATGAGCTTTTTATTTTCAAAGGACAAATCTGTAGCCCACAGAACTTCTAGAATTATAGTGAGCATGCCATCTTTCACTGGTCTTCATTTATGAAGCTTCTCTGATATTTTTCCCATGAATAAAATCTAGATCAGATACTGGTTATGGGGTTTTGTTTACAGGAATAAATACTACCTAACTTCCAAACTGACACAAATACAAACCTCTAGCTATTGTTAAGGCAGGTATGATATTTTATTACTGTATTGGTGCTTTTGTTGTTTTAAATATTTTGATTATTGTTTCTGTCTTAGTTCAGTTTCCACTTCTTTAAGAGGTCTAGAATACCTTACTGCACAGATGTGCTGAGGAAGTTCCTGTGATGCTGTTGAGGGGAAAAAACTCATAGTACATATTTGCAGTAGTCAGATTCTTGTGTTAGGAGTTAGGAACTCAACTAGAATTAGAAAGGCATTTTTGTTAGAGTTAAGATTCAATTCAGATTATGAGATCCATTACCTAGGTGTGGGTAAGATGACAGTGTCCATTTTCTTTCTCTGAGGTTACGTCACAAGCTGAACAAGAATTGAAAGCATAACAATTCTAGATAATTCTGTTGTCTTCCATGTGGATATAGGCTGCTATAAACATTAGAGCCAAGGTGGCTGAGGCATATGTGGAAGTTGGTAATCTCCTTATCTTGGTTTCAGAAGGACACAAGTTGGTGCAGTTTTTCCTTTGGTTTCAAGCAGTGCAGTTTAGCCAAAATATGTTTAAAACCTTATAATGCAAAAATTGCCTTTTTCTAAAACCCAACATAACGGTTACTTCCCTTCAACATGGAAAAAAAATCTACCTAGATTATTTCAAAAAACAAAGGTCAAATTAACTGTAGAAAAAGTTGATATTATCAATTAGCATTTGACTTAAAAATTAAATTTTTTTTGCAGGTCGCCATCTGGTTCCAGGACACCGAAAAGATCAAGAAGATCACGATCTAGATCCCCTAAAAAGTCAGGGAAAAAATCCAGGTCTCAGTCCCGTTCTCCTCACAGATCTCACAAGAAGTCAAAGAAAAGCAAGCACTGACAATGTTAATATTTTTTTATGATGCTGTCACTTACTGGAAATGCGGTTTTGTTTTTGTGCCTGAACAGTCTGTTTAAAAAAAAAAAAAACACAACAACACAGAAAAAAAAGCATTCCTGATTTTTTTTGTGAATGCACGTGTATACTCATGAGTATCTGCATCTGTAGACCTGTCATTGTTTTATATTGTACAAAATATCTTCATTGTGGTTATTTCCCAAATGAAACATTTTTGTGTTTAGAAGTTTCATCAGATACGTGTGTAACTGATCTGCTGGCAGTAGTGATATTTTGGTTTAGAATGTTGTGACCTAGCAGAAATAACTCAAATGTTCCCCCTTTTTGTAGCTTTGACAATTTGAATTAGATTTCAAATAAAATCTGAACAGAAAATTAAGATGTTGTTTTCTTGCCCCACTGGTGATACGGATTGGTAAAGGAATTCATAGTTTGTTTGGAAGTACTGTGTATTTCAGACATACTATGTTGCTTAGTTCTTCAGTATAGTCGTAGCTCTATTCCTGTTATCTCTAGTTTGACTATTCAGATAAAAACACCGTTTGAATCCAGTGGATGGGTTTTCGTTCCTACCATCATACTTTGCTGTAAGAACAGTTGAGCAGCCTGGTCCCTAAGATTATGATTCACAAGTAAATCTTTGCTTGGTATTTTGCCTTTTAATTGCAAGGAATACATGTGAAACTTGAGTCGTGTGAGGTTTTTTTTCTTTCTTAAAAGCGGGGCCTCTGCAGAGATGCAATCACGTGTATGTGTATATGTACGTGTTGATACATCCATGGACATGATGTATCATCAAGCCGTATTTGTGGCATTCACAGGGGACAACAAAGACAGCAAGTATGGGGCTCTATGACTTCTTCCTCAAGTATAAGTACAGTAATCGCAGCCTACAGTACGTTACTGTTTTCAAAAATGATTTTTACTCCGAAAGGACTTTTACACTGTTTTATTGAATTTATTCCTCTGTTGTGGAAATTCTTCAAAATAGAGAAAAAAGCTGATTTTTTTAATTGCATATTTTATTTATTAACATTTTGGAATTGAGAGGCTTTTAAACTTTTTTTTTTAATGTTAGACTTTCCCTTCAAACCTGTTTTGTGTTTAGGCATTGATGTGGCTTTAAATCGCTTCTCCTTGGTCGCTATCAACCTTTCTGTGGGCAGGGTGGGGGGAGGGATGAGAAATGGGAGGGTTCAATGTTTATACTTGGAGGTATGGGCAGATTGTAATAAAAACATAAAATTAAAAGGGATCTGGCCTCCTGTGAGCTGTTTCTGAAAGCAAAAAGCTGTACTTACTACAGACATGGACTGCTGGATGGTGGCCTGCTATCATATTTATGTATTTAGAGGTTATACATTTGTTAGAACTTTGTAAATGTGATGGGGAAAACCTTTTGTTGTATATGTGTATAGCCTTAGAAGCAACCCTTTCAGAAGCAGGATCTAAAATGTCTTTTAAAAAATATGCATATTTAATTTGAAAAGAGTATATATTTTCTCCAGTTTCTTCCTGATGGGGGACTTTGTTATAAGATTATATGAATTGTTGTAAATGTAAGAACTGAGTGAAGAATTACTGAGAACTTTGCTAATGAGAACTGAGAGATGACCTGGAATGCTGAAAATACGGAGACGACATGTACTGCAAAGACTTTCTTAGAATGAGTATTGAATAGATGCCTAAATAATGAGAGAAGAATACACCTTATATCTGTTTATATTACGTTATAAAAAATCTGTTTTAGAAATATGCAGAGTTTATTTTTTATATTTTTCTTTCTCCCTGTAACACAAGGTGTTTTGGATGTACAGACTTTGGCAGCTAAACTATTGGAAACTGTCTAAGTTAATTTTTTCCTAAATGCATTCTACTCAGACCTGGCACAGACTAGATGAAATTTTCTAGGGCAAAAAGTAGGTACTAAAATCATTTGAGGATATGAAGATGTTTACTTCAGATCTGCTTAACTTCTTTAGAACTATTATTTTTTGTCTTGGAGCTGCTTGTAAATAGGGGAATGATAAATGGTGCTGTTATGAGTAACATGAGGATAGTTTGCCGTAGGAATATTATATCTTCAGAATCAGTTGTTTACTTCATCTACGAGCTTAAAAATCCTCAGGGTAGGCAATCACCTAGTATATGGGCTAGCCATGCTTTTCCGTAATTAATTTCGATTTCAGCTTTTACAAAAATTTTATCAGCGATTATAAAAGGTTCAAGCCAAGTAGCTACAGAGCTAAAGGAGCACACCCATCTGTAGCAGTATTTGCTTTGTAGCAGTTTTATAATAACTTTTGTCAGTATCTTTGTCTAAACACTATCGATATAAGTGTTCTCCTACCTCTTACTCTGCTTCATATCCCTGGCTTTAGAAGAGCGGTTTTGTTACTAATAGAATTACGAGCAATTAAGAACCTGTGTACGTAACTGGATGCATGGGAGTTGGTTTTGTTTTGTTTTTCCCCCTCCTGCTGAAAAGAAAATCCTTTGCTTCTCTCTAATCTGCCTTTTCTTCCCTGCTTTTATAAGTAGCTTTTGTTCATAATTTGGTGTTTCTGCAAAGAAAAGGATATGGGGAAACAGCATTTTGCTCACTTTTTTTTCTTTGTAAGACTGCAAATTAATACTAAAGACTGAAAATGAGGCTGCCTATGATTTATTTTTTTTGGTAAAGTGACAAGGTGTAGTTACTGTGTCCATTACTGTGTGACTTGGGTTTGACTGACTAATGCTCTGTAGGATTTTAGGGTCAAGTGGTGAAAAATCATCTACTTAACATAGGGTAGGCACAGTTTTCGTCCCGGGATTCAGCAAGTGGGGCTGAGCTGAATCCTTGTGAAAAAAGCTGTAATCTGAAGGGGGTGTGATCCAGTGTTTCCCATTTTTTTTTGGTGATTATTTAGGAGGAGAGCCCACTATCCTTTAATGCTCCGTAGCCAGTGAGCATCCAACCCTTTGCTTTGGAAGGGAGAGGAGAGATGAATGGATAAGGGGCTTCCGCATTCTGCTCCTGCCCTGCCTTATGGATGATACCAGAGGTAAATATTCATGCTGCAGCAATTAGCTTTGTCCGAAGCTGAGACGCTAACGTAGCTGGCTCCATCTGAGTTCTAGTGTGGCTGAGTGATGCCCCTGCAGCCTCAAAAACCACCTGGGAAGGCTCATCTCCACGTGGGGTCAGGGCTTGGGAAAGGGGTTCACGTGCGAAATTGCGTATACGTCAGATACTCGTAGTAACGTACTGGGGCCTGTCATGCTCAGATTTTGGCGAGGACTGCCTGGTGCTCTGTATGGCATTGAGTATTACAGCACGTTCTGGTATTTGTGGAAAGACCTCGATGCAGAGTTACACACTTGTATTTTT
This sequence comes from Heteronetta atricapilla, assembly GCA_011075105.1. NCBI lineage: Eukaryota > Metazoa > Chordata > Aves > Anseriformes > Anatidae > Heteronetta > Heteronetta atricapilla. The sequence goes on along the minus strand of CM021739.1, from coordinate 2,034,522 downwards.
TTCCTAAACCAGTCCTGACTTGTGTGAGTCTCTAAGAACTGCACTCACGCTTTGGAAACGGACCCCATCTCACGGGAGGAAAACCACTTGGTTGCATAGAAACTCCTCCTGACGATTCAAATGTTTTCCTTACCGGTATTACAGAAGTGTTTATAACTTAGCTCTCTTTTTAAACCCTGTGACTTCCTTTGACTCCTCTGCACACCAGCTGCATATACCTTTTGTAAGGCTATTTGAGGAAGAGTTGGTTTCTGAACGTCAATGTCAGGCTCGCACTTAGGCACAGGGCACTGCAGAAGTTCCGCCTTCTTGCATGCTCAGAAGTGTGGGGATAAAGCATTTGTGACCATGGATAACAAATGTTGTTTTACCGAGCATCTGTTTAGAGTTGTAACCACCTGAAGATTTCCGTAGTGCATCAGTCCCAGTGATACTGAACGTAATGCTGCTTACTGCATTTATAAAGCACCTTCTGCACTAGTGAGCCCTTTAAAGGTGCTGAAGTGCTGTATTCATCATTTCTCTTGTTTATTTGGATGCAGAGTTACTCCAGTGCTTTTTTTGATTATGAACTTTATATTTGTTACTTTGATAGCGTGTCTTGAGTGGACCTGGTTTAATTTTGTACAGACAGTTCTCAAGGTTATGCTGCTGTTGCCCTAGATGATACTTATTAAAACAATAGCAGGAAAGAAAAAAAAGCTGCATGATTTGAAGAAGGTAAGCCCAAACTTGACCCAGATAGGTTTCTTTGAAACAAACAAAACCCTCAAAATGCTTCCCCCTCAGGTCTTAGTTTTTGAGAATACATATGGGTGTGCATGTACTCTAATGTTTCTTCATTCCGTTTTTTTTTTTTTTTATAAAAATGCTAGATTTCCATGAAGACTTTTATTGCCTTAAAACATGTGCTGGTAGTTGACTCCAGACCTCAAGGTTGGGATAACTTCAAAATGTGGACTGGTTTTTATTTAATGTATTTCTGAGACAGATTTTAAAGCTAACGCTGTAACAACTGCCTTGGTAGTCCACTCTGGCACAAATAATGTTATGCAGTGCTAAAACGGAAAATCCCCGTTTATCTTTAGGAGGACTTAAGGGTCAACCGTTGTTCAAGGCATGTTCTTGGCATATTAGAAAGAAAATACTCATTTCTCTTAACCGTGTCTGTAAAAGAAATCTTGTGATGAAAAACAAGATCAGCCCAAAATGGCAGATTCATTCTGAGCATCTTTGATCACTTTAGGCAATCTTTTTTTTTTTCCATCCACGCATGTTTACAGTCAGTCCTCCGTTGGAATTAATGCTTGTAACAAAAATTTGAAGCATTCTTTGTTGTATTTTTGCAGATGGAGTAAGGTCTGAATTTTGCGTCTCTGTTTAGATTGCTTGCTTGTACTTCAGTAGAGCTCCTTGAAGAATTTGGGGAGAGACTTGCTCAAGTATTTTGAATCTGTGCTGAATACTTCCATAAGAACTCAGACACGGGTACGTTAAGGTAAAAGCAGTTTTTGAAGGACGTTGGAATCATTGCCTTCCAAGTAAAGCGTAGTCTACTTTCCATGTGCTTCCTTATTGAAAACAATTTAGATTTTTGGGGTAGCTGTGAAGGTCCAACAAGACAAGTGAATTCTGTACAGCTGAAGACAGCAGCAGTGCAGTAACGTACCTGCAAATTTTGTCGTTTAGTTCTTTTAAAATCAGCTGTTTAGTAATGCGAGATTCGTCAAGTTATAAATCTGATACTAGCAGTCAAACCCTGGAAACAGAGTGAAGTCTCTTGAATAAGGCTGTTAAGTTCCTAGATGTATATTTCATTAAAATATTTCATAGTAATACTTGGAAGCTTCTTTTTGTTCTCATGACTGCACGAGATATTGCCAGACTTCCAGTGTACCACCAGTTCGTGCTGCTGCTCTAACTGCTGTTACTCGGTCTTTAAGTCACTCCTGTAAGAATCATAACTGGAATGTTCACTTAATTTTGTCCACCCGTTTTTTTCCTGTGTCGGATGCAGAAATCTTAAAGAACTTCATGCAGTTTTTTCTTCAACCTGCTTCTGTCAGCACAGTCGGTTTTCATGGGTAAGCTTGTTCCATTTGTTACTTTTCTGATGTCTAATCTCGTGCAGGGTTGTTTTACTGTGTAACTCTGTCATAAGCTGGAAAGTTTTCTGTTTGTGGTTATTTAGAGGAAATGATAGTTTCACGTTAACCTTTTTGTCTTTTTTCGTTTTGTATTCTACGCAGAAAATTTTCCAAATGACACGGTGACAATAAAATTGTCAGTTTGCCAATATCCAGAAATGGTTTTCTTTTTCAACCTGGTGAAGTGTGGTGATGTTCATGCGTGTTCTGCTGAGAACGGTGTCCTGGCTTTGCCGGCTCTTCTGGTGGCTGACTCTGATTCTGCCTGTGTTGCCAAGCTGTAATCGCTGCTGCTCTCCTCCTGCTGGTACCAGTGACCCTGCTGTTTCTCAGAAACTCCTTGACGAGGCATGGGCTGTTCAACATGGAGTTGCTGGTGTAATCCTCTTGAACAAAGAAAACCTCCCACTTGGAGCTGCTACTTAGGTACTGAGATGATGAGCAGCTTTTCAACACCTGAATCTGCTTGCAGGAGCTTCAGGAGAGCCCGCGTAGGGCTGTGGTGTGAGCCCGTGTGTGATGGCTGAGCCAGGGCCGCAGCTTCTTGCTGCTGCGTGGTGCAGGTCCTGTTCCTGCCTTTCTGTGCCACCTGTTCTGTCACTTACCTCTCCTTTCTGGTGACTTTTATGTCCTCTAAGTAGCTGGTTCAGTTTAGTAAGAGAAGGTTTTTTGTGCGTTGGTTTAAGCTTGGTTGACTTTTTTCAGTTGGTTTGCCTCGCTGCAGGAAACGGGGGCAGCCGACGAGCAGGATGCCGCTTGTTTTTGGTAGCGGCTCCCTCGCTAACACGCGGCTTCATCCACAGTGTTCTCTTTTGGAGCGTTTGTTTGGATAAGACGGGCGGAATCGCTGCTGCACTCCGCAGCCTGCTCACTCCCGCCCCTGGTCCCGTACTCCTCTCGCCTTCCTGCCACCACCTCTCATGCTTGTTTGACCACCGAGACCTGCGTGAGCTTGCTAAGCCTGGTAAAGGGTAGCCTGGCAAAACAAGCCAAGTATAGCTTTACTGCTTCAGGAGGCTGGCTCTCCTTGTGGGAAGGTAAGCTGAGCACAGGGGCGGGCAGGTTTGTGTGATGGGAGCACGGGAGGAAGGAATTGTAAAACGGGGCCATCTCTTAGCAGCCATGAGCTGCTGCATTGGCTGCGCCTCACTCCGTCTCCTCTCTTTGCCCGTGAAGTTGGAGCCCGTCAGTCAATCCGGGGAGCAAATGCCTCCAAGGCAATTGAGTTCCTGCAAGATGTGAAAGACCAAAAAGGGGAAGGATGCCTCATGTGCCCCCACGTGATGAGAGGCTGGGATATGAACTCTTGATGTTGTTCGAGTCCAGGGCAATTGTTTAGGAGAGATTGTATGAATCTCCCAATTACGAACAATCTCAGAATTTCACTTAGGTTCTTGACTCACGGTCAAGAAATGTGGTACATTGTGACACCCCTTGAACTGTTCGCTCCGTTCTTGCTTTTGCATGGGCTGGAAAACTTCCTGTAGCTGCTTGTCTAAATACAGGCCCTCATTTGTACTCTTTGGGGGTTTGTCAGCAAGCACTTGTGGAAGCTCTGCATGGCCTGGGGACGGCCCCTTGGTCTGGGGCTGCTGACCAGTGGTGCACTTGACCCCCTTAAGAGGCGTAGGGGTTCCTGGACAATGCAGACCTTGGGGGGTGGAGGGTGCTAAGATGTTAATTAACCATTAATACTGTTTTTGGTCATAGGGGGATTAGGAATACCCTAAAATGGGTGCAGCAGAGGGTAGTGTACTGGTGCGGTGTGGCTAAGGTGGCTCTTAGGTGTGGCCTGCCAAAGGCTGTGCAAGTTTTTGATGTGGAACAGTTCAGTGCCTGTTTTAAGGTATGCAGTTATAAAAGTCGAATCTCTTAATTTCCTTTAGACTATAAAACTGTTACACAATAGCTGAGCGGGGCTTTTTAATTTTAATAAAAGTCAAATAGAGACTTAACTGCACCGTAATGTCCTCAGGACAGTCATAAAATTCTGGAATTCCTTCAGCTGCACAAACAGGACTTTATAAATATTTATTGAAATTAACTTTATTGAAAGTGTCACCTGTGTAACTGGAAGTAAACATAAAGGAGAAAAACGTGGGTGAGGGAACGGCTTGCTGCAGATAGGCTGTCCAGTTTGCTGCATATTTCTGTTCTGTGACCAGCTACTGACACGTGTCTTAATTTTGGTCCCTGTCAGCTGCTGCTGCAGTGCTGGCTCTGCACGCGCTGCTCAGGAGGAACATCTGAAGAGAAACAAATACTCGAGAAGGCAGATTGCTGCACCCAGCAGTTAATCAAACGTCTGCTGAAGATTTTAGCATCACTGGAAATAATTGTGTTTCAAGGGGAATCAGCTGCTACTACTGCACAAGACTTTCAGTAAGCTGTTAGACATTTGACCCAGTACTAAAAGGAAAGGTGCAAAAATATAAACATCTGTATTTTTTAAGGCTACTGTGCAGTCTTTTCTCACTCATCTCTTGATGTTGCTACAACACAGACTTAAATAATTTCATGGGTCTTCCAGTTTGGGCGTCTACTCAATTTTACATATTTTTTGTTCATATTGCAATCTATGAAATTGTCCATTGGTTTTACGAACCTCACTTTTGAGTGGTATTTGAGGAATGTGGCATCCGTATTTATCCTGAATAGGTTAGATACCGGAGTGTCAATACCCAGAACTTACCACGCTCTAGGTGTATAACAGCATAAGCTTCCATCTTTCATACAAAATTAATTTGTCTTAAAAGATCAAGCCTTGCTGAAACTTGTTTTCAGGAAGAACAGCTTCATCGTGTTCCCACTCCATCCCTCTAACACGGGAAAGGCTTGAAGCATTAAAAAGTCATGTCAGGAGGTGTTCTGGTGAGGGTCAAACCTTTCACAGTGCTGTGCTTTGCCAGCCCCATCCGTTAAAAAAGTTTTTTTTTCTTGTGGCTTGAATTGTGGAGTTCTGTTCGCAGTTACTTCACCCTCAGTCTGTGCATTGCTCACTGTGCCGAGGCTGAGCTAAGTGCAGCTGACCTACTCATGTCTGAGGAATGGCTGGGTTCTGCAGTGTGGATCTCCACGGGCTACACTGCAATCATACTGTGTCCCTGCACCCTACTAGGGTGTGTACTGGCCCAGGAAAAGATGTGGTCGTGGCTCCTTCAAAGCAAACAAGGTGTAATGTTTAAAAAGTGAAGCTGGCCTAGCAATAAGGTTGTTTTATCTATTTATTTTTAATACAAGGTGAAATGTCCTTATCAACAAAAAGATTATTTAACGTGAGTGATCCAGTATACCGAATACTAAGGAGCATAAGTTAGACCGAAATGAGTTAAAATAGAGGATGGAAAATGTATAACGAAATATTTGGACAAGTATTTGAAGGGCTGTTTCTGTTCTGCCGTGGGACGTTCCTCTTTCACACAGTTACTGGGGCTCTTATTGCATCAGTTTTTATTCTATGGGTCTTGCACATAGGCGAGAACATAAGTGAGGCCATGCAGAGCCTGAACAGGCTGAGAAACACCGAGACTTGCTCTGCCCACTCGCAGAGCTAGGTCTAAGAAACTAAGCAAAGTTTAACCCTAGAAATTACTTGTAAAGATTTTAAATAACTCTTTCACTATGGTACTGATTTTAACTCACTTTTTGATGGGCTACAGTGCCATCACTAAAAGCCATCATTAAAATTGAGCAAACACTTAAATGTTTCACTGAATCAGGGTTCTATTTCATAGGTTTTTAAAGCCTTAGGGCAGCTGGGGAAATCACAGAGTTAGCTCTGCAAGTGGGAGAAGTTATCAGTCGTCTTTGGTGAGGAACTTGTCCCTGGCCTTGTTATAAAAACCTGCTGCATTGCATTCCTTAATTTTATTTTTTTAACCTATGTTAGTGTACATATCTCTTCTTCAAGTGCAAAAAAGAAAGTTCTTAACTGGCAGCTGCCTGATGATGCTTTTTGTTAGCACTTGGCAATAGATGATCGATTCATTGGTACAGTCTGTACACTTCCACAAGTCCATCCTTTAAACTTGGTGTAAGTGAACTTCTCAGCTGCTTGCAGGAATTAAAATCGTTGTTGCAGTCCCTTGCTTTGGTTTACGCTGCCAGGGCCGTACCAAACAGCTGGTGTCTGCCCTCCTGCAGCACAGCCCCGAACTCCCTGTTGCAGCCCTTGATGATGACTGCTGTCTGCCTGCATTCCTTCTCTCACAGACAGGCAAATACTTTAAATCCCGGACTGCAGAATTAAAAAACAGATAAAACGAACCCAGAATCCCCTTAAGGAGAGTCCTTTGGATTCAAAGACACGGCCCAAAGTAGCGCGTCTCATCTTCACCAACAGATCTGCAACGGGAGTGATCTGTTGGTGTTTTTTTTCCTGTCTACGCTTACAACGCTCTGCGTCAGAGGTGTGGATGATTTTGAAAAGCCCCCAAACTTTGTGTGAATTGGAAGGTGACAGCGTAAATACTTTCCACACAAGCTTATTAAATACTTGTTGATACTGAGTTGCTTAGAGTGATGACTTGACTACCAGGTCTGAAACTTGTTCTGGGAGGATCGGGTGTTGCAGCTGCGCTGAACCTGATTGATTTCATTTGGGTTCTGCACGGGTGCTCGGGTCCACCTGCACAGGATAAATACATTCGTATCTCCAGTTTTGAAAAAGAAGACTCCGTTTTGCAGTGTGTAGGTTGAATTAAAGAGCTGGTTGGACCCATGTTTTCCGAAGTAGAGACGGAGTAGTATGATGAAAGCAGTATTACTGCTAGCACTCATATGTTCACTGATTCAGAGAGATGTAACCGCTGTGTAACAGCAGGGAAGTGCAGAATCCAATTACAGCTTTTAATGTTTGAATTTACTGATTAGTTTTGTCATTTCAAATGTTCTTCTTCTGGCTCTTCTTTGCTTATCTTTGTTACTTGCTAAACTTGAAATTGTACGAGAACTGGAGGTGGTGTTGTAGGTCGTGTGTCGTCCCCCCCTCAATTTTATACCTGTCTCCAACCAAGTGAAGTGGAAAGGATTAATGTGAAGTTGATGGTATTTTAATGATTGTACTGCTATGAATTGTTTTTTTTGCTTGTTCTTTCCCCTCCCACTGGTCTATGCCCCTTATTGCATTAGCGCTGCAGTACGATGCTGGTGGGGGCTGCTGCTCTATGAGCGATGGTGTCCCACTACCGATGTAGTTACCCATGATTTAATGTAGCCTGATGCTGTTACAGACCATTCCAGAATTTAAAATTAACATTTTTTCTTTAGCTAGGTTAAGGTCATTTCATCTTTTAGTGTGTATGTAAAACCAAAGAAATACTAGGTCCTTATCTTTATAAGAGAGATATAAATAGAAGCCTTTTTTATGCAAAGAACTCAAGGATTAGGTCCAAAGGATAAAATAACTGCAGGAGCTTTATGCTGCACGATGTTTCAGGGGTATATCCTTTTTCATTATGTACTGTGTCCTAAGCTGCAGGTCAACTGTTATAAGCACATTGGTGTTCAACTTTGTATTTATTTTGTCAAGTAGATGCACTTTATTTTTACAGAATGTGTCTTTAAATGCTTCCTCTGGACTGCTGTAGGTTTAAAAGACAAACAGTAACAACATAAACCCGTTTCCCCCTTGCTGTTTGGTGAAATACCCTTTTCTACGCCATTTAGTGTTTCTTTAAATATTTCTGTTAACAAGTTCCCGTAAGTCACAGCCACGCGGGCTCCCGGCAGCTGCTGTCAGTTGCGGTGCCATTCCCGCTTTGTTCCATGGTGTCTTGGTGCTGCAGCTCAGGGGAGCACAGGGTGGAGGTGTCCCTGTCACCCCGTGCTGCCTGGGCCCCCCTCAGCCCTCGTGCTTCGGAGGAGTGGGCTGGGGCGAGCAGAGCCCTCCTGCTGTACCGGCTTAAAGCTGTTCACCTTAGCCATGCCCTGCCAGCCCCCAAGACTTTCCTCAGAGGAAGCTTAGCTGTTACTGTTCCAGTAGAAAAGTTGGGAGGAAAAGAGAAATCCTTTTATGAGGAATAATGGAAAGAGTGCTTACAGTATATTTAGCTCCTTCCCCCTACTACAGGTTTTTTTGTCGTTTGCTTGTTTACAGAGTGGTACCAGACAAGCTAGATGGCAGATGCATTTACGTTTTATCTATGCACGTGCTGTACTGTTGCATTCCTGCTATCCAGAAAATGCACGTTCCAGAACTAACTTCACTCACCACCATCCGTTGCGGCACGACCTGTCAGAGCCGGGGCAGCTCCCTCCTAGCGCCTGCCCTACAGCCGGGCCGCATCCTGTGCCTGCTCTCGCCTGTCCCTGTCCCAGAGCTGTCCTGCTGCCTTTCTCTGCGGCTCCCCTCGCAGGGCTGGGCCTGCGGCACCCCTGTGCTCAGCACCCAGCGCTCCCCCGCTGCCGCTTTTGTGGATGCCAGGGCGGAAATCGCACGGGGGCTAAACCAGCCACCAGCCGTTGCGACACCACCACCTGCTTACGGGTGGCAGTCACCGCTGTTTCAAGAACTGACGCCAGATAACACTTCCCTCTGTCACAGCTCTACAACAGCCTCATTTTCTTGTGCTTGTGGAGAAGTTCCTAGCAGAAAACTGGAGCAAGTTGAGTTGCCGCAGCTCGGGCAATGGGGCCGGGGCCCTTCCTTAGCGCCGCCCTCCCCTCGCGTGTCTCCTGGCTCCCGGTACCCGTTCGGCCCCGCTGGCGGCACCCCCGCCGGCTGGGGAGGGGGCTGCAGGACGAGCCCCCCGGCGCAGGGCCGGCTCCCTCGCGCTCCTCGCCCCCCACACGGACGAGCGGCGCCGGCCGCCGCCGAGGGGGGCCGAGGCGCCGCCATTTCGGGCCGCACCTCAGCGGCCGCCCGGCGGGGCCGGGGCACGAAGCGCGCTGTGGGCGCGGGGGCCCCCGCCGGCTCTCCCCGCCCCCGGGGCGG
>CM021739.1:1868954-2025041 GCA_011075105.1 Heteronetta atricapilla | reverse complement strand
CGCGGGGGGCCGGCCGGGAGACGGCGCCGGGGGCGGTGCGCCCTGCTGCCCGCCGCGGGGCCCGGGGCGCCGGGGCGCTGAGCAACAGTTGGCCCCGCCGCCGCCGCCGCCCAGCATGAAAGTGTGCCGGCGGAAGGCGCTGGCGCTGTGCCTGGGCTACGCGCTCCTGCTGCTCCTCGCCGCCCTCAACCTGCTGGAGTACAAGTGGCGGCGGGAGCCGCGGCGCTGCGGCGAGCCCCCGGCAGCCCCCCGGCACCGGCCCCCGCCGCCGCCCCCGGCGCCGTCGGTGGGGAGCCGCGGTCCGCAGGGCGCCCGGCGGCAGCTGGTCTACGTGTTCACCACCTGGCGCTCCGGGTCGTCCTTCTTCGGGGAGCTCTTCAACCAGAACCCCGAGGTCTTCTTCCTCTACGAGCCCGTGTGGCACGTCTGGCAGAAGCTGTACCCCGGGGACGCCGTCTCGCTGCAAGGGGCGGCCCGCGACATGCTGAGCTCCCTGTACCGCTGCGACCTCTCCGTCTTCCAGCTCTACAGCACGGCGGGCGCCGGGAAGAACCTCACCACGCTGGGCATCTTCGGGGCGGCCACCAACAAGGTCATCTGCTCCTCGCCCCTCTGCCCGGCCTACCGCAAGGAGGTGGTGGGCATGGTGGACGACCGGGTGTGCAAGAAGTGCCCCCCGCAGCGCCTCAGCCGCTTCCAGGAGGAGTGCCACAAGTATCGCACGCTGGTCATCAAGGGCGTCCGCGTCTTCGACCTGGCCGTCCTCGCCCCGCTTATGCGGGACCCAACCCTGGACCTCAAAGTCATCCACCTGGTGCGGGACCCGCGGGCAGTCGCCAGCTCCCGCATCAAATCCCGGCACGGCCTCATCCGGGAGAGCCTGCAGGTGGTGAGGAGCCGGGACCCCCGCATCCACCGCATGCCCTTCCTCGATGCCGGCCACAAGCTGGGCGTAAAGAAGGAGGGGGGGGGTGGCTCGGACTACCATGCCCTGGGCGCTATGGAGGTCATCTGCAGCAGCATGGCCAAGACCTTGCAGACTGCCCTGCACCCCCCTGACTGGCTCCAGGGCAATTACATGGCCGTGCGCTACGAGGACCTGGTGGTCGAGCCCATCAAGACTCTGCGGCAGGTGTACGGCTTTGTTAACCTGGCGGTCAGCCCAGAGATGGAGAAGTTCACCCTCAACATGACCAGCGGCCCCGGATACTCCTCCAAGCCCTTTGTGGTGTCGGCCAGGAACGCCACCCAGGCACTGAGCGCCTGGAGGACTGCACTCAGCTACCAGCAGATCAAGCAAGTCGAGGAGTACTGCCACCAGCCCATGGCCCTGCTGGGCTACGAGAGGGTCGGCAGCCCCGAAGAGGTGAAGGACCTCAGCAGAACGTTGCTCAGGAAGCCGCAGCTGTGACCGGGCAGCGCCAGACACCCTCGGGGATGGCTGAGCCCCTCCAGGGAGAGGAGCCGGTCCTGCGGGCTTGAGGGAGGGAAGGAGCTGGGAAAAGCAGCCAGGCTCCCGATTTCCTCCAAAGACTGATGAAGGGTAACATGCAGTAATGTGATTTTTTTTTTTTTTTTTTTTTTTTTTTTTTTTTTTTTTTTTTTTTTTTTTCTTCACTTGCATTGGGTTAGATGCTATTAAAAAAAAAATAAAGTGGAACTGAAAAGATGTGGAAAGTCCCTTTCCCCTTCTCTAAAATGCCAGGCGAGTTTCTGTACCAAAATCTTGTTGACGGAGTTCTGGTGGGTTTGAAGATGGTTACAAAAACTCCTGCACAATTCCTAATGCTTGTGTATCTCCCTTGGTGCAGAGGGGATGCCCTTGGAAAGCGTAATGCTGAAAATAGACTTTTGTATGAAAGTAAATGTTCAGACATGATAGTAATAAAAAAAAACAATAAATGATATTCATTTTTATAATTACCTCAATTGTTTGGGAATTACAGTGTTGCGTATGTACAGCTAGAGGGGAGGCTCGTTTAATAATAGCAAGGAGGACTTTTTTAAGGGTATGGGCTGAGGGCTGGACTGTAACGTTTGACGTGTTCACAGATTAGAAGCTGCTCTCGTAAAAACAAGTACAGATCTCACAAATGCAGTGCAGGTTTTATGGCTGTGTCAGAGCAGGTTTCCATTTAACGATTATCCTTTTTGTTGTATTTAAAAAGTCTTTCAAGTGCCACTGTATTAGTGTCCTAAGAGTTTTAAAGTGTCTGCCATCACAGCAGTATTTATTTTTGTCTTGACGTGTATGTCCAGGAGTCACTATCAAACAGACGTGGATCTACAGTGTGACAAAAACTGCAGGATTTAAAAGGACATTTATCATACTGGAAACATTAGCATGTGTGAAAACTAAAATAAAATTATAAATATATATATTCTATAGTGCTAACGATACAGTGAGATATCTAAGGTATTGACGTTCCTTGGTAACAGGCATAGCAGGGAAGCATAGAAAAACACATACAATGTTTTATTTTCCCCCCTTCTCTAAGTATTTATGTATGAGGAGGAAGAAACATACGGCTGTGTGTTCATAGCTGTAACGGAGCTTGTACAGAGTCAACCTAGCGTTCGAATGCAGAGCGTGCTGGTTAGAGACTCGCTTGTTGTCAATTGTCATTGCTCTGCGATGGAGCCAGATGGTGATCTGGCTCTTTCTGGGAGCTTTGCCTAGAGACTGTCCTGTTGTTCAACTTGATTAAAAATACACACATATATATATAAAAAGATTTTACTACTACTTTTATAATCTCTTGAAGAAGTCCCAGTTTGCTAAAGGTCAAGTGACGTGTTGCGTACGAGGAGCGCAAACACCCCAAGTACTTTTTAATCTCGGTGGTGGTCACTAATGCTCTTTAAAGGCTCATTTTGGACCTTGTGTTTTTAAACAGAAGTGGTTTTGCCAAACTGTTCTCTTAGGAGACTACAGACTTTTCTACAGGAAGTATATTTTACATTGCCTAGCTGTGTGTTGTGCTTTCTGCAAATGTGAAGAGTATGGGTAGGAAGAAAAATGGATTTGTGAAAATAAATTGATACAAACAGGATGCTGATAAGTGTGTGTATGTGTGAAAACGTTAGTGATGTGTAATATGTCTATTTCTTGTATTAGACTTTAAGTTAAAAAGGTGATAATGAGCTACTATGCTATTTGAATGCTTGGTGAAATCTTGGCATTAGATGTTAAACTTGCTCTGAGAAGGAAATAGACATTTAATAAACTAGTAAAAAGAGAATTGCATAAGGTTGCCTGTACACTTGCTGAATGACTGTAAAACGTGCTCATTGCCTCAGTTCATCATCAACGGCAGCATAAACAACATTAATGATATCAGTCACTGGGAAATCTTGTAATTGGCCTATTAAGATGTATTCTCAAATTCCAGAGAGAAGCGCTAAAAATGGAAGGGATAGTTAATTTGGTATTTAAAACACATACTGAGGTACTTGTGTTTTTGTGGAGTTAGGTGTTTTCTGTTATCACTTGTACATATTCTGATTTGATGCTGAACGGATCCTGGACATCTAGGTTGGGCTGTATGTTCTTTTTTCTTTCTCCCAGTCGCAGTGCTCTGGGACAGTGCTTGAAAATCTGACCTTACAGAGCACGTCGCTTGCTTTGTATCTGCCCATGGCTTCGTGAAATGCTGGTGCTACCCATTGCAACAGCCGCACAGTGTTCGCCAGCTCTGCTGTCGGCAGGGCGAGCGGGGCCTCTCTGCAGAGCGGTGTGCTGCCGGCGGGGAAAACAAGCCCTGCTCCCCTCCGGGCTTGGACGCTGCATCTGCGATTTCAGCGCCTGCCCTCTGAAGTACAAAGCTTTGCTGCAATTTCCAAACGAGCCTTTCTCATGACAGCATGTTACAGCACAAGACCTTTTAATTTTGGGGGGCAGTCTGGTCATTTGTGTGTGCAGAGTTCCTTGCTCTCTTCTGCAAGAGTTTTGTGGTTTAGTAAACTGAACAGGAATTGCCATTTTGACTGAGAAATTGATGAGCCCAATTGACTTAGCTTCCTACAGTCTCTTCTGGATTCTCATTATATTAAAAAGCTCTTCCTGTTGTTCTGAGAAAGTGCTCACTGCTCTTGTCGTGATGGTGCATTACAAGCATCTGCTCTTTGCTGATACAGACGGTGTGCCAGTCGAGTTACGCTATCTGAATCTGGTTCATAAATTGAGCTCCACCTACTACATTGCAGCAAGGAATTACTCAACACACTCTACAATTATACCTGGGCATGTTTTGGTGGACAGAAGTAGTAATGCAAAGCTGCTTTTGTCAAAATAAAGAACTGCAATTTTGTTTAGGCAAAGCTTCGGGAGAAATGAGTGGGACTTTGCTTGTGTAAAACGCTGGTGGGCTAAGCCCTACGTTTTATGCTGCTCCATTAAATAAGTAGGTAAGCAACTGGCAGTTAAAAGAGGCCATTTTTAGTTCTCTTATATATTCAGAAAAGAGGATTAGAGGAATTAAAAAACAACTGAAAAAAAAATAAATGTGGAAAATCGTAGAGGAAAAATAAGATATTAAAGATTATGAGCATGGTTACAACAGACTTCTGTCCATTGTCAGAAGAGACATTGAGCAGAGGTTGGAATACTTAAATAACACTTGACTCTTATGCTTAAAAATAGTGCCTGGTTTGCTTTCTTTCTAATTTAATAATTACAGCATGCTTCTTAAACTGAAGATCTTGCATTAGTGAAGAATCAATAGCATAAACTAGATGCTGAGTGCACTAAGTTGCACTGAACTGGGAGACCATTTTGAAGACGTGGCATGTTGTTTCGACAGACCAGGAAGGCCAGTGCTTTACTATGTGCTGTTTTCTGCTGTGAACAAATGCAGAAAATCGTACAAGCATTGCTAATGGTAGCAACTGCTACGTGTACAAAAGCACAGAGAAACCCTCTGTCCTCCAAACACCGGATCAACTTAAAACATAAGATGTGTAAAAGCATGCAAGTTGCTGCAGCTGACCTAAATGAGTGATGAGGAGTTGATAAGGAAAAGATGGGCAGATCTTTGGTTCTTTCTAACAAAAGGAGGAAATTCCTCTTTCTGATCACTTCATGCTCTGACTGGGAAGAGGAACAGAACTGACTTAAATTAAGACCACAAACCATGTTTTTCAGTTATGAATTGAACTCGGGTCTTCAGAGATGAAATACAGTGGTTATAATCAATTCTGAAACAAGTGTTTTTCATCCTCTAGGCCATGAGAAGAAGAGTGGGATTATTCTTTATTTCCCATCCATTTTTAATGGCTGTAGTGTGTTTTAAGTGTCCTTGAAAGTGAAGGGTGTTTCACATGAGCTTCTGCATACTGCAAGGGGTGGTCTTAGAGTCTGCGTTTCAGTTTTGCTCCTGTGCATCCCTTAAAATGCAGACATGGATCTCTTTTTATCTATGAAAACCAATTGTGTTGCTGCTTAATAGGAACAGACTGAACAATGGGCAAATGCTGCCTGCATTAATCAAATGGATCAAAACTATTCTTATTCCAGTGCCATTTCAATTAAGGGTGCTATAGCAGGATAAATAGTACTCTGCTGGAATTATGCAGCACGAGACTGCTTGCCATTGATGTGTCCAGCTTCGATGGTCACTGCTCTCTGATAATTACCCTGGCAGTCATTGGATGCAGTTCATGTTTTGTATCAGAGCTCACAGGAAAGATCTTATGAAAATGTGTGTATGTGTTTTAAAATCAAAAATACATGCAGTAGCATTTCAGCAATATTCATTATGCTGCAAACACGTAAAGTATAAAAGGAGGTTTACCTGCTTTCTTTGGATTCACTGGTACCAAGTGAGTTGTTAACATATTTAAACAAGAGCTCTTGGCTGTCATGACATCCATGATTCTTCACTTAAGTTATTAATTCTGCAAAGAAAATGTATAGAACCTGTACAATACAGATTTTTAACACTACGAGTTGGAAAACTTCCGTGTATTTACTTTTCTTTGCAGCTTGGGGTTCCCTGCAATCCCTGCGTCACAAGATCATGAAAGGATCACGAGAGTGGCCCTTTGTTGTTAAGTATCTAGCATATGGATCTGTGCAAACCCAAAGTGGAACGTTAAGGTGTCCCATCTTACCCTGGTGCATGAAGAGTTAACATCCCTCAGACACATTCATACAAAAGGTATGAAAATACTCTCTAAAAGGTGTTGCAAATGCGAGAACTAGGACTGAGGAGTCATCTGCTTTTGTAGCGAAATGCAAAAACTGTAAATTGCATGTAAAAATACATAAATTTCTTTGCCAAAGGAAATTCTGTAAGGGGCCTATTTGCAGCACAGAGAGGGACCTCCCCAGCCCCCTTATGCAAGTGAGATCTTTGGCATCCAATTCCATTCTGATATAAGAATATGCTTATTATAACAGGGTGGTGGGAAGGGAATTGAGATTGAGCAGTAAGTTACCATCTCTTTGTTCCTGTCATAGAAGTTGGTGAATAGCCAGGACAGCCTGTGGCTCTTTTATAGTGTGAGGTACCACAAGCTTGTGTCTAGATATAATAGCATTATTCTGATGGGTTTTGAATGAAAATGGAGCTTTTCTGCTGAAAAACAAGATGAAAATCAGATTGGAGGTACTCTCAGAATGAAAAATTACTAACAAAGCAATCTGAGCAAGGCAGGCTGTTAGGAGCTGCTGAGCAAAGTTTTTCTAATGGCATTAGTGGAAGCTGAAGTTGTTAAGTGGAATGGGCCCTACGGCTACAATTTTAAGGACTCTAAAGATACTAGTAAGTTTTGAGTAGGATTTTCAAGAATACCTTCACATGTAATTTCCATTGCAATGGGAGTATTACGCAGGAGTCAGTGGGATTTATATTTTCAGGGTGCCTCCAAAAACCATAGACTCGTAAATACATGTTGGAATGGGCCTCAGGAAGTTTCTGGTCCAAACTCCTGCTCACATCAGGGTCAGCTATGAGATCAAATTAGGTTGCTTCAGGCTTTATCCTGATGGGTACTGGAAGCATCTAAGGACACAGACTGTATACTCCTTGAGCATCCTTTTGCAGTGCTTGACAGTTCTCATGGTGTACCATGGTGCTTTGGCAAAACTAGCCCCAAATCACTAATTATGTTACATAAATTTCTTGCTGGCTGCAGCTCAGTTGTTGCAAAGGGCCAGCAGCAAAATGGTTAGTGAGTAGTGATCTGTGGAAAAATGTGGATACACAATTAGAATACTGCAACCAGCAATGTCCCTTGTTTTATCCATGAGTGATAAAGAGGAGAGCAGAGGCAAAGGAATTGATTTAGCAGAAAGGAAAGGAATACAAAGCAGAATCTACCAGAAGTTGCTGTTTCTCTGCTATAAGTAGGAGGAGACACTGTTAAGGAAAATGGAAAGAAACAAATGATACAATACAGCAAGGTCAGAAGAGGATGAATAAAACCATTTGCATGTTAAAAGCAGAGGACGGACACTTAAAGGATATAAGATAAAATGTGCTGATACTGTGTGCTATAACTATTTGTGATTAATCACGATATGTGGAATGAATTCCTCACTGCTAACAGTTTTTGATTCAACTGTTTTGCTCATAATTTCAGGATGAATTTCAAACAGGAATAGTTTTCATACTTATATGCATGCTGTTGGTTTTCTAATTTGTTTTGTGTATAGATAGAAACAGAATAGTTGACCTTTTGTCTAAATATTTCTTTCTTCAAACCTCTGTGCATAAATTCTCAAGAAGCCCCCCTAGTCAGTTAAAATCTTGGCATCTTCTTATTTTCCATCTGCCAAATGGTTCCTTCTCCCACCAGCTAGGATTATCAGTAATTATCTGTTTCAAGCCATGTGCGTGTCTCATAACATTTTATCACAGGAGATGTAAAATGGAAAAGGGACATATTTAGTGTTCATATAACTTCCAGTATCTCTTTTGGCAGCTTTCAGTATTTGATTGTTTGCCACTGTTTGTTCCTATGGATGCTTGCTATACCGGTCTGGTATTAAACCTTTAATTCTTACATTATCTAGCTCACTTACTAAAACTAGGCACCTTACATACTTGGCAAGCAGGTGTTTTTAGGAATACTGACTTAGCCCCTGGAGTGGTGACCTATTTCATTCTTCAGGACGCCCTTTATATCACCTTGTCATCCTCTCCACCTAAGATTCGATGCATACACCAGAACCCACCGCTACCACCCTGAGGTGGCTGGAGACATCTGGTATCTTTCTACCCGTAGAGCAGTGCAAAGATCTGACTGCCAGAGCAGAGCTGGGGCTTGAAGCATGTTGATCTTGATGGTGTTATGCACTTTCCACCTGCTCTGCTGGCCATAGCTCCAGCTCACAGCATCAGTGCTGGCAGTGATAATGAGTATCCATTTCAAAGAGATTTTGGTTCAACTGTAGCATAGGAAGTATTGCAGTTATTTGCGTTTCTCTGTTCTGATATGGGAACGAGCAAGAAGCAGCCAATGCTGACCTTAGTGTTTTCATCTGGTCGAAGTTTAACATCTGGTCCCTATTCACATGTCCTTTTATGCTGAAAGAGGTGAAAATACACAGCATAACAAGTTTAATGTTGTGGCTACTGTCCAGAGGAGATTTGCTGGGTTGTTTTAGTCCAGGAAGCCTCATCATAGGACTCATTTCACAGGTCCTTGAGCCCCCTCAGTTTTATTTTGTTTTAAAAAAGAAATGTTGTATCTGAACCACACCAGAGAAGTAATCACTGACTTTCTGGAGGCAGTGCCACAGATGTGCAAGTAGAGGAGGGACACCTGAAAGTAACTGAGGAGGTGTGCTGCTAACCCCCTTTGCCTCCCAGACATGTAACAGTTTCTTGGGAAGATGGGATAAAAACAGAAGTCTTCCCTGCCCTTCCAGATTGCAAGGGGCTGAGCTGCCCCCCACCCTTTATTTTTGTCTGTGTATGTGTCCCTACCTGTGTCCCGCTGGGTGCTGGTGAAGGCCTGGCCCAGCTGGTGCCCATGTGCTGCCGTGCGCCATCAGCCTCACAGGCAGCAGCTGGCTGAGGCGAGGGCAGCACAGCTCAGGGGGGGCTTTGAGGGGGTAAATGTGGGGTGGTGGTTTTCCTCGTGACTGGAGGAGGGCTGTTTTGTGGAGGTGGTGAGGGTTTGTTTGGCTCCTCTGAGGGGAAGGAATGCTGCAGTTTGGATGTTCGGTGCAGCCTCAGGACTGCTGAAAATCTGAGGAAAGGCGGCTGAGCAAAAACTCTTCAATCCTGAGGCCTGGCTCTGATGGCCCACAGTGCTCTGGTAAATGGGGAGAGGTGGCAAGGTTGCGAAGTTCAGGTACATTGTAGAAAGTGTCCTTTGGGGTGAAGAGACTTCAAAATGCTTTGAAGAGCACTGGCTGGGACTAAGGAGGTTCCTGAGTGCAGCCTAACAAAAAAAAGAGGTTCAAGATGGACATAGGTGGCCCTGAGCCACTCAGGAGAGGCAGCTGTGTGAGGAGAAGCTCGTGTGGCACTGATGGAGGTGAGCTGGGATGGCTGTGCTGTTGCAGTGGAGTGGGTGAATTCAGGATGAGGGTGGCTGTGGCACTGGGGTGAGGTTTCGGGGTGGAGATAGTGTGTCTGAGAGCACTGTCAGCTAAACTGAGCTGTGGATATGTGCACTAGGGTCTGCCTGTCACGGCAGCAGGGCTCTGAGGGTGTTGTTTTGGACTGGTAACTGTAGGGGCTGAAGTCTGAAGAAAACTAGACTGTGATGTTAAAATTATTTAATGTGGAATTAAAAATGCCCCCTAGTTGAACAGGCACTCACTCATGGGGTGGGGGAAGGAAGTCTGTAGCGAGAGCCCTGCTTGCAGGGGCTTGTGAGGAGCCCCTTTGGAGCAGCAATGCCTGCGGACTGTGGGCCTGTGAAATGGTGGGAGTGCGCCAGGAGTCTGGGGTGCCATGGTGCGGGATTCAGGCCCCGTGGGTGCAGCTCTCGTCAAGCTCCTGTCCTCACTGTGACACGCTGGCATGCTGCTGTGGGCTGCAGGGCACTGGCATTGTCCTGAATGGCACTGTGGGCGTGCCTTCCTGCTTATGGTCACCTCTTCAGGGATGTGCGACTGCTCAATTGACTGTCCTACAGGTAAGGAGAGGCTTTGGAGTTGATTGTTCCTCACACACATGTACTGACTGAATAGAGAAAAACACCTGTATGCGTTTCCTTGCTGTTCTTAAGTCCTGTTTAGGCTTACGTGGGGTTCTTGCCTAGTGGCAGTCTTCTCCCAGGTGAACTACGGAAACTCTCTGCCTCTTCCCTTCCTTTGCTTACTGAAATGGCTGCAGCCATGGCTGCTGTGACCTCTCAGCCTTCTTGCACAGGTGAGCTCTCATCTCATCACTTGTCTCATTCCTACTCTGTAGGCGATCAGACTCCCTGTTGCTTAATTAGTTCTCTTGTAATTAATAATTTGGGAAAATGCATTGCAGTGAGTGTTAACTAGCTGTTTATCACTTTCATGTAAATAAAGGCTTATTTTGAAGTTTAACACTTCCCAGTTGCTGGCTTTCATTATTACAGAGCTTCTAAGCTGTACTTAGATTCCTTAAATCATATTAAGAAACTGATGGACTCTTTCCTCACTGCAGGCTTCAGACCTTGGTACAGTGTCTAATAATGGTTCCTCATCTCTTATGAATCCTTGTGTAGGAGATGCTAAGAGAATGTGTGTGGGGGCTCACAGCTGGTACCCTATTGCCTACTCTGACCACTGTGAATGTGTGTCCTGTTAATCTATAACTCCTTGCTGAAACAATGAATTAGATGTAAATTATTCTCACTTATAAACCTTAGATGTTCTTGGCTTCAGTGTACAGGCAATATGTAACAGATTTCTGTGTAGCTGCTGAATTTATTCCTGTGGGAGGGTGAAATGGGGAAAAAATGAAAAAGCTAAACATAATTTTAGAGAAAGAGGAGCTAACTGTGTAGGCAGATGATGCATTTAAAATGGTTTGTGTTTAAAAACCCTCATAACTATTTAGTTAACTGTCTTAATTAGAGAGCAGAAGTACTATCTCGAGTGTTCCTATCAGTTCTGTATTAGGTTACTGAAGCAAAATCAAGATTCCCGCTCTTATTGCTTCTCTGACTCACCTGTAAAGTGCTTAGAGGAGAGTGGAGGGCTCCCTAACGCTGTCTTTGGAAACTGTTAGTGCTTGGAGTTTATCATCAGTTCTGGCACTCTGCTTTTCATGTTACACAAGTGGACTTGGAGGGTGAAAGGGGGTATCCTGTGATATCTGAATGGTAAACGAGCTCCCTGTACCCATGCTGGCTATGAGCACGTGTAGCAGCATACTGCAACCCAAGGCTGCCCTGGGTACTCTGGGAATCAATGAACAAGCTGGGCACTGAGGAGAGGATAATGTGTGTGATGGAATTGACCATGTTACTGTCTAAAAAGTTAGTTTGAAATATGGTTATTCTTGCATGAATATTAAATACCTCATTATACGAAGCTATTACTGTTTCTAACTCAGCTCTCTAGTTCTTCAGGTAGAGCAGTGTATAGCTAGCATCCATTTGAAGTGCAATGTGGCATGCTGGCAGCCTTAAGGATGCACAGAACAGGGGCAGGTACTGTGGCACAATGGGTTGTTACTCAGTGGCTGGAGCAGCATGAGATAGGCACATGGGGCACTCTAGCTATTTGATTGAACTTGCTCTTAATTTGAAATCTATGCTTAGTAAAAAAAAAAAGGTATTCTAACCTTAATGTAATAGTATATAGTTTTAAGCTGTAGGCAATTCTTACATCACCTCTTTGAGTAAAAGACTATCTAAGGCAATTTAGAGAGGGAGACAGCATCTTCTATGCTGGCGTAAGGCATTAGGGAACACATGCAAGTGGTGCGGGCCACACAAGGTGCAGTGTCTGAGGAGCAGAAATTAAGATTGTTTCATTTATGCATGTAGTGGCAGGACCTTATCAGGCAGCAGAATCAAACTACGTTTCTGAAAGGTTGGGCTGGGAGCTGAGGCATGGGCAAGACTCAGTGTGGTTTTACCATGGGAGGCTAGGTGAAGAGCTGGCACATATACTTTTTGTATTGATTTCCCTCCTTGTTTTAATGAAGCATATGGTATAGAACAACACTTTCTCCTTTCTGTTAAACTGAGTAGTCTTTGACGGATGTGCTCCCCCTTCCTGAAGTGGAGTTGAAATTCCTAATTGCTTTCAGATGTACTTGAATTCTAATGCAGCCTTACCTTCCTTCTGGAGCCTTGGCTTTCTTCAGTCATTGGCACTTCATCCTGCCCTCAATGCCCCTGTGAGCTGCACGCCTTACCCTGCAGCCTAGTACAGAGCAGCCTCTGCCTCAGCACTGGAACCAGCCTGCAGCTATGCCACATCCTAACAGCATTGCTAGCATGAGGTTGTTTCAAAATGCATACCCTCTTCTCCTCGTAGAGTTGTAGTCATCTGTGCTCTTGCAGTGGGGATAGTGCCAGTTTCTCTGTTCTTCTTTTGGGGACAGACGAGTACTTCTGGTCCTAGCAGGAATTTAATATGATCTTCTGCTCTGAAACTAGCCTGATCTAAGAGTAAGTAAGGAGAAATTTTGCCCTGTG
Organism: Heteronetta atricapilla; assembly: GCA_011075105.1. Lineage (NCBI taxonomy): Eukaryota > Metazoa > Chordata > Aves > Anseriformes > Anatidae > Heteronetta > Heteronetta atricapilla. The sequence goes on along the minus strand of CM021739.1, from coordinate 2,012,456 downwards.
CTTCCAGCAGCATTTCTTGCTTTCCTTTTTTTTTTTTTTTTTTTTTTTTTTCCAAATAAAAGCATTTTCCTGAGCACTGCTACTATTTTTAGGCCATTGTAGGAATTCATGTTGCTGATCTGGCACTCTTGTGTTCTTATCTGCTGCTTCATCATGATTTCACTGTAGTGACTTGTTCTGTCAGAAAGTCAATACAGTGAATTTGGAAGGAGCTACAACTGCCTGAGAAGTGGATGCATCAAGCTAAACAGTTGATCTATCGAGTTCACTTGCAATATTTGTTTCAGTAATGGATTACAGTCAGATAGCTGTAAGCGATGGCCTCAGCAATCTCATAAAGACTGGCTCAGTCTGGCTGCTCCCAGGTACTTGGTGCTACAAAAATCTCTTCAAGCAGTAGAAAATGTTTGTGCTGGAATCCCTGAAGGAAAAACAGAGAGTCAGGCTGCAAAGAGGGGAGATGGAGCCTGGTCCTTGTTCCCAATGTACCCTGCTGCTGTTCATATACTTGATGTGTGGGTAGGGGTAGGTTTTTTGGTACTTGAATATACTTAGCAAAGTGCTACCATGGGTGGCCCCGCATTCCTCCATGGTTTTTGCTGTGTAAAAAACTGAAAAGCAGATTGAATATGCAGATTGAAATGATTAAAGGTACCTCTATTATTGTCCCGAGCTGGGATTCAGCTTTGATTGTGTGTTTTATTCTTAAATATATTCAGCACAAAATGCCTTGTGTTTCAGTATGTGAAATGATAGGCTAGGCATCAGCTGTAATGGGCCATGCAGTGACTCATTAGGGAGTGCATCTGATTGCAGGGAGTGCATCTATTTCAGTGGGAAGTTCAGTTCTGATGGGAGGCAGAAATGATCAGCAGGTGATGTAACAATCAGCTGGTTATTTGATGGGGATGAAAAATGAACATTGTCCAGAAGTTTCTGGATATCTCTTTCTAGTATGAAAGTGTGTCTTTCTAGTATGAAGGTGATGATCAAATATGTTAGCGGAATGTTTCGAAAACAAAAAAAGCTAACTTAAAAAGCTCTCAGGATTAGCAGATGTTCCTAGGAAAAGCTGTCATGCCCAGGATCAATTTTTCCCTGATGCTGTCCCAATGATACTTCTCCTTCAGGAGGCTTTTGGAATTCAGATTTTAGAATAATGAATATTTAAGAGGATAGATAGTATTGTCTTATTTTTTCTTTATTTTTAAAAGTCATGTAACTTTAATCTAGTCATGTGCAAATCTTAAAATCAGGAATTTTCCTATGGGTAATGAAGTTAAAATACTGCCTAATCCTTTTTGAGAAGCACTGTTTTTTAGGAATTGTGGCTTAGAGCATTCTAGTACGAGCACCTTCTAAAAAGGGCCGTATTTCTTCCAGACTGACTTGTTTGCAGGGTTCAAGGCAGCAATGAGCAATGTGATACGCTCTACAACCCTCAGGTCTAGCATCATAAATAGCCAAAATTATTGGGGTTGTTTTGGAGGAGAGTAAGGGGAAAGGAAAGGTGAGGTTATGGAACACGACTGTGGGATAAGGCTGCTCCAGGCTGGCTGAGAGGTACTTCTGTTGCTTATTAGGCTGCTGTAGATATTAAGACCAAATGTCTATGAAATCAAATGTTTTTAATGCACCTTGGGTGCCAGCTACAGGAACATGTCATCTTCTAAGTATTGGCAGCCATCTGTTCAGTTCATGCTCCGTTTGTGTGGCATGTTGTCCTCACTGAAAGCGTTTGGTGATGGAGAGCAAACAAGTCACCCAGTCAGATAAGTAGATCAGCTTCAGATGGGAAGCCCAGTACGGAACCATGGCAGCACGTTCCATCCCGCCACATCTGTGTAAAATGCACCCGCTCTGGTGAGTGGGGCACCTGCTGGGACTCCGGGTGCTGAATCAGCTGTGCAGTTGCGTGGCCGTCTTGGTCTTCCCTCATTATAACTCTCATTATGATCGTGCATTGGTATATGGGAGAGGGTGCAACAAACTTGTACAGGTTGTTTTCTGCTTATGAAGCTCTCCTAATTGCAAGTAACATGAATGGTTAGTAATCTATTCAATGTACGCTTAATCAAATCTAGCATATGTTTCAGAACTGGGCTGCAGCTCAAATCCAAATGCATTATTTATACGTATTTTAACACCAATACTGCACTAGGAACAGGCTGTGGACCTTCAAGATATTTGCTGCTTGGCATTAGTGGACTACTGATAGGAGAATGCCTGATTTGCAAGGGAACTTGAGAAATAAGCAGGGAGAAGTTAATTTGTGACTACTGGCTTATTAGAAGAGCTTTATATTTTGGAGAAAAGGGGTGAAGCAGGTAAGTTACACTGATGCAGAGACCAGCAATGGTGTTTCTGAGGTATGCAGAACTGTTCAGGGTTAAAGGAATCCAGAGCAGGGTTTCTTATAGGGTTCCTTGAATCTGATTGCCTCTCTGGCAGAAAAGTGGCATGTGGAATCCTGCCCTGGGGAGGGCACAGACCCACATCCTGCAGTGGGGACTGCAGGGATATCAGGATCTTGCTCTGAAGCTCTCCTCTGCCAGCTGAAAAGCCATGATGTTGGTAAGCTGAGGGGTTAGTGCCACTTGTACTGGTGTTACTCCAGTGAGCTCAGCAGAGGCACATCTGGAAAGAAAGGGGCCAGATGGGCCTGATGCAGTGTCGTGAGGCTATCGGCAGTTGGGTTGATGTGTAGTCTTATCATGACACTTCTGAACTTCTGTGGTGGTTTACACCCACATCGTTGTGGCTTCCTGGGAAATGCAGAAATATACAGGGTCGGGTGTGGACCTGCCTGAGGTGGCACCCAAGTCACCTCTGAAGCCATAGCCAGCAGCCTCTGCTGTAAGCCTGCGTTTCCCATGGCTCAGCAGCTGTTCCTCCTCCCTGCTCACACCTGGCAGCGGCTCCCTACCCGACTAGCTGTGTTGGTGTGACTGCTTTGTGCTCCGAACTGTATCGGAGAGCTGGGGGCTGGGTTAAAAGTAATCTGTTTTCAGCTGAGGTCCTGTCACAAGTCTGGTGAGTATCAGTCATGTGGCTGGCAGACAGGGACCTGCCTCGCGGAGGTGTGGGTGTAGGGAGGAAGAGACACGAGCATCTGGGAGGCGGAGGGGGCAGCTTGTCAAGCAGGCTGGATGCTGAGCTCTTGCGCTGTAAACCAAGATGTTAGGGTGCGGCCCGTGTTCTAGCAGGGGCTGTGGAAGGGCTGCGCTCAGGGCCCCAGCACCAGGCGTGCGGTGTAGGTGATGGAACACTTACAACAGGATGGTGGCTGGCCTTGAAATAGAGCTGTGCTTTGCACTTGTGAAGATGTGAAACTTGTCTGGAGTGGGTGGGAAGGCTGAGCAAGACGGTGCTCCAGCAGGCTGGGCAGGGAGGTGCGGCCACCCCAGGCTGTTGGAGCCTCCACAGGGGGAGCAGGAGATGCAGGTTAATTCCTTTCCTAGCTGGAGTTCTTCCTAGCCATCGATCTAAAGTAAACTTAATGAAGGGGACTCTCAGCCTCTGATATTTCATTTCCACTGCTTAAAACTAGGACAAGGCACAAAAAAGGATGTGTTAATTGTGGCACTGGGGGAGGGTGAGCAAGAAAGACCTTGGCTTTGTAGCCTAGTAATTAGAGCATGGAGACTGGCCCCTGCTTCAAGGACTCCATTTGGCAGTGGTTAAAATGTAATCATCCCACAAGTGAAGCAGCCACATCTTTTGATTTTTATTTTTGCACGTCTTCTTGTCTCACCATCTGTAGCACTGCTCTGAGTTTGCTAGTGCTCTGCAGCTTGTAAGTAGCTAGCGGGATGGGGAGGGCTGGCAAGGCAGGCTAATAACCAACAGACTTTTCTCTGTTAATGGTTGCAATTGGGAAGACATGTATTACTGGGCTTCATATTGAGCCAAAGGCAAGAACAATTGGGTACCCGATCTTTTTTTTGAGTTTTTGTGGGTACAGTCACCTAGCTAAACATCTAGGTGAAGCAGTTGTAAAACAACAGTACAAAAAAAATACAACATTTAAGATGGAGTATTTAATACTTGACTGGCAAATAATGTGTTGTGGTTGTCTACTTACTGTGTGAAGGCAGTAACTGCTACTGAAAACAGATGAGAGAACTCTATGGATGCTGTGTTTGGAAATATCTTAAATTGTCCTTTAACTGCAGAAATTAGTGGGATTTCAGTCTTCCTGGGTTTTGACCTTCTGAGTTATTTTTGGTTGCTTTTGTTTGTTCATATTTTAAAAATGCGATGTTAAAACCCAAATGCAAACTTCAACTCTGTTCACAGGCACGCGTAAGAGAAATAATGGCTGTTATCCAGAATCATTTTGCATGTGTCTACACAGTGCATTGCTTAACGAGGTAGGTCCCAGAAACAGCATAACTGCATTAACATTGTGCTCTGCCTCTGCAAGCATACCCTCCTCCTCAGCAGAGCTAATTAGCCTAAATACAAGGCTGCAGTGATGTGTTTATGCTGTTTCCAGGGCTGGGAGGTCGACTATACTTTGCAATATAAACCTAGACATCTTTTCCTTCAGTTTCTTCCCTTTAAAATAGATCTTCTCATCTGTGGTGCCATGTATTTGTTATTACTGATATATTTTCACTTTGTCCAGTTGACAATTTTTAACACAAGTTGGGGAGGATGTCTGTGGGTAATGTCCGTAGAAGCAATGTTGGTCTTAGAAGTCTCTAATGTTCTGTGCATTGGTGCTGACTGTAAGTGTGACTACTCATCCTTGCTTCTAGAGGTTGCATTTCCATACTGTTAAAATAGCTGTTCTTAAGCTTAACTTTTCAAGCTTTTCTGTTCTGATAAAATCACAAGATGCTGTGGCTTGTGTGGTGGTTTTGTTTTTTTTTTTTTCCTCTCCGAAGACACCAGGATGATATTGCATTGAAGTCCTATCATAGCTGATTTGAGCCTTACCTGTAGGAGTCTTTCCTCTGAAAACTCTTCTGTATTTTTGTGGAAACCATGCAAGTGTTTTATGAACTGGATGAGAAACGTTTCCATTCTGTGGAATAGTGATCGGATAGAATCTGTAGATGCATGATGTTTGTCCATATTACTTGTGATTCAACTTGTTCCTATGCTGTAACTCAGAATATTCAGTTGTGGAATCGCTTGTTTTTGTCCACACTGAGCATTGCAGCTTACCTAGGGTTTATTTTTTAAGGAAGCAATTCATGCTTCTCGTTAAGATAAGCCTGTTGCTTTTTGTGGAAGTTTGTCTTGGTTGTCAATCCATTGCTATATTTTTGGTCTGTTTGCCTTGGCTTAGTTTATTTCTATTTAGATCCAGATCCTATGGTGCAGCTCAGTTGCAGTCACCACCTCCGTGCTCCAAATAACACAGCCTCAAAGGGAGCGTTTGGCTTTGGGGTGTGTTGTGAATGGCACTGCTTCTGTCTTAAGCTGACCCAGAGGCACAAAACCAGGAGGCGCTGCAGGACTCTGACACAGTAAGATCCTGGAGCATTTAGTGGGGTGGTTTCTGGAGTATGTTGCCAAGTGTGAGATGTGAGACTGGGGATTTGGGCCTGCGTGGGGTTTGTGAAAGTAACTACAGGCTGAGGTTATTCACTGGCATCAGCAAGTAAGATGCTGATTACTGCAGATATTGACTCTGGCGAGAATCCATCCTTACAATTGATGTCCTTGTCTTTAGTGTCAATGAAACCATACGGCAGTGTCTGCAAAAATTGTCCCAGTTAAATATCTCTGCAATGTGAAATACTGAATATTAAAGTATTCAGGGCTGTGAATCTGTCACTCCTCTGGAATCCTAAATCAGCTTGGAAGGATTTGAGTATCTGGTGTTGAAATCTAGTGGAGCCTATTGATACTGGAGACTTAGCTTAGCAAGTCCGTTCTCCACTTCCCCACTTCATGTCTGTTCCTCCAGACAGCTTGAAAACTGGTCTGTCTCAGGGATCTTTGGCTCCCTATTCTGGTTTCATGCATGTTTACTAAGTTTCTCTCGTGCCTACTTCAGGAGACATAACTTGCATTGCTGTTTCTGTTGCTGCCGGATTTAAGCCAACACCTGACTGAATTGATCTGTCCCTGCAGTGCTTCTCCGTGGCTTATGGCTGTCCCTCTGACAAGACGGTTACTGATGGTTGTCTCCCAGTAGAGGTCTGTTATCTTTGCTGGCTATTTTTCACTGACAACAGTTTCCTTCCTTGAATCCAAAACTCATTACCATCTTTTAGTTCGAGTGTTCTTGGGAGGCTGATAATTATTTATTTGATTTATTCTTTCAATTTACAAGATACTGTGGTAGCTTCAATTAATAGGCATCCATCTGTGCTCCTGGCACGCTGGTGGTAATTAAAATTAAGTATCTCTACGTTGTTCAAAGCAGTATATAGAATGAAATTTTTCAAAATGCTTCTTGAAATGTCTGGGTGTAGGGGCTGCCTCTCCTGCCAGCTTCCCTCAGTTTGTAGTGTTGGAGTAGAACCATTGCTGTGAATTAAGCATGTATTTTAACAGCTTTGCCTGCTGCTTTTCTTCAAAGCTTAGCAGTTTTTTTTACAGCTCCATACAGGATACATACAGGAGTTCACATCCTCTGCCCAAGGCTGGGAAGTAGTCCACCAGCTCCTATGAATTGACAAGGTGCTGGGAAAGCAAAATATAAATTGAAAGCATGACTGCAAAAATTCAGTGCTAGTCAGTCCTACCAGCTGTGCTTAAAGCATTGCTGGAGGCCTACCAAAGAGGGCCGTGTCTGGAGCTTGTGGGTTCCTGCTTGCAGCACAGCCTCAGTACAGGTGATGCACAGCTGTATGCTTCATTTAGCCTGCTGACCCAAGTGTGGAAATGACTAACCTACAAAACACTGATTTTTTTTTTCTCCTGTTCTGTCTCAAGTTCTAACAGCTTTCGTGGCCAGTCCTTAGAGGTCAGTCTTCTCTAGAGTTGTATTGGTATGCTTTCTTACTCAAGAACAGGAGTCTTAACCAAATTCAGTGGTCAGTTTGCTTGGTACAGCCTATATGTGTTGTTGCTATTTGATTTTGTCTTCAGGAAAGACAATCAGAATATGGAACAAATACATTGATTAAAGTGGACTTAATTTTTGTGTGCCTATATAGTCTATTAAAGGATTTCCCAGCCCTCTGGATATCACAATGAACTAGTAGGACCTGATTTCTCAACTGACTGTTTCTTACGTGTTAGTCATGACTTTGCTTGGAAGCATTTACTTAAAGCTTTTTCAGGAGAGTTGAAAGCCATTTACAAAAGTTAAGCTTTTTAACAGGCATGTGAAGCCAGAATTTGTGTGCCTGCTGTACAGGTCAGTAGGGCCTGAGACTGCAGGGACCTGGTAGCAGGGCTCCTAACCACGTGCAGCAGAACCAAGTATTGCCTATTTATACAGACACACATCACAGGGTCTTTTTTTAGATGCTCTTAGATGCTCTAAGTTCACCAAAGATGAACACGTGCTCGTTTTTGCTGTATAAAAGTCACATGCAGATTTATGACAGTGGCTCAGTATCCAAGTAATAGGTTGGATAGTACTACTGCACGTGCAGTTGCACTGCTCTGTAAGAATAAAAGGATAAACCTGCTTTTTTAGTACTGAAAAGTGATCGTTACCACTGCTCGTGAAGTACAATGGCATGAACATAACTGTGAGAAGGAAATGCTTTTCATCAGTTTACGTTTCCTTTCTTCTCGTTATCACTCCAAAAGCCAGAAAGTACTTTTCAAAAACTATTATTAAATTAAAAAAAATCATAAAAACATCTGTGCCAACTTGCTCTATCAATTTCAACTCATTTTACTGAGCCTTCCTACCTTTGTACCTCTTGATAATTCTTGATAATGAAAGTGTGGGAAGATGATGGGGGTTGTTAGCATGGTGTAGTGTAATTACCGCACATCAGATGCCTGCACTGATCTTTAGGTGTGCTTCAGATTAAGTGCCATCTCAGGTGTGATTTCAGCTGTCTTTAGTAGAAGGCAGGCTGTGGTATGAAAGGCAAGAGGGGGTAACTTCAGGACGCTGGGAACCTGTACGTAAAACATGTGAGCCTTGGCCTTCAGACTGGCTCAGTTCACTGGAGAACTGTGTAACCAGCTTGTGCTGGGACACCTGAGACACCACAAAATAAGCAGTTTGATATTTAATGGTGGATTTCTTTAAAGTACAAAGGTCTGTGCACTTGTGAATTACTGCCAAGTGCAATGGGAGTTATGGTGAGCAGCAGGTTGCAAGGATTGGGCTTTCTTGTACTGCAGGCTACTCACGTTTATTTTGAGATTTTCAGCTATTAGTTTTACCTGGTTTTTAGTACATGTAATATGACAGTATCTTATAACCCAGGTGCCCTCCATGTTATTCGCACTGAAGCTTGCCTTTGACAGTCTTGGAGCAGTGCACTGCCTACAGCTTGCAGCTGTCAGCATTTCTGTTACCAATGAAAGACTTTGGGGAGCAACAAAGAACGAGTCTGAGGAGAAAAATGCCTTAAATACCTGAGACAAGCATGTTTTGAAGCTCTTCTTGATTTGATACAATTATTTAACATCATGAAAACATGGTTCTGTTAAGGATATCATCAGAAGAAGGTTTTCAACAAACAGTACCTCGCAATAATTTAGGTGCAAATATTTAAAATTTTTAGCTTTTGATAGCGTGCCAAAAGAAGGAATGTAACACAGTCAAACTCTTCTTCCAGTTACATTTAAAAATCAGTATGCTTTTGAATTGAAGATCTGGAATCTTTACTTTAAAGTATGAAAATCAATACTAAAGATTGGTTAATACTTGACCAGCAGTACTGGTGGGTCTGTGGCATCCTGCAGTCATTCAGATCTGAGATACAAAACTTACCGGCTGAAATGATGTATCCTTATGCAAAGGCTGGTGTAATTAGGATAAGTAGGAAAGCTTTTTGGGCATAAGGTCCCTACATTAGGCTTGACAAAATCATAGCAAATTTGAAGCTAAGGACATCAGCTATTGCTTTTAGTATAATCTCACTGTATCAATCAGCTGAACAGCTTCATGGAAGCGTATGGGGAATTGTAGGTGTGTAAAAGTGTAGTTGTTTCCCCTTCCCTCAGTAAAACTACTCATGTGGCTACTTAAAGAGCTGTGAATAAGATAGGAAGGATTTTCAGCTCTTTTTTTTTTTTTGACCATAGGCTGCTTCAATGGTGATGCTGTTCCAGGATAGTTCAACAAAAATAACTTGTTGGCTGAAACTGGGATTCCCTGTGAAGTGTTCTATGTTTAATTTTCCGTGGCTCAGAGGTGTCTTGAGGAGACCCCTAAATTTTTTACCTTCTGGGAAAATTGCTTTGCCAAATCTGAGCCTCTAATAATAGCAGGGTAAGTGTTGTGAGCAATAATCTCACATTAAATTGTCACTCATCGTCTTTTTTTAACATTGATTAAACTGTGGAGTTGTTGGAAAATGGGGCTGATTCCAGAGGGGGAAGCACTTAGTTACAAAATAGCATGTATGGTGGGCTTGCGGTCTGACCTGTTAATTCCACTCAGAAGAGGAGAATTTGGAGATGGAAATCAATTGTTTAAGCATATATTTGGATGCCCTGCTCATTAGCAGGAGTTCCTGCCTTTGCAGCTCTTTCCCCACTACTCCTGTGAACCTTTTTTCTTGTAAGTGCAGTTGAACTCGAAGGCTGTTAACACCACAGCTGGAATCAGGATTTTTTTTTTTTTTAAAAAAAACCCTGCTGCCATGTATTGATTTATTCTAGACAAAAATCGAAGTCAGAACAGTACCTGGTTCTGTTTTCTGTGTGAGCCCATTTAAAAGCAGGAAAAGAACTATGCATGCGTACCTCACCAGTGTCAGCTAAGAACAAATGGCAAACTTTCAAATGCTTGTTCCTGGGTAAGCACAGCAGCCTGATACCTGTGTTGCAGTGACAATTATTAATTCAAACAGCTGATGGCATAGATGAAATAGGTCCGATACCTGACGATTCTCTTGAATACTCAAATCCTGTATTTGAGGGTATGTAGCTGATTGAAGCTATATCCTTAGTCATTTTTTTTCCACTTAGAGAGCATAGGTCTAGATTTCTAAAATAACCCTTAGCAGAAAGTTACTCACCCAGTGTTAGTGGTGTCACAGGGGAATTGCTGTATCTGAACTTGTTTCGCATCTGTGTTGTATTCTGTGGGTACACAAGAGAAGCAGGCTAGAAGGACAGGTGGAGGGAAGATGGGTAAGGAGAGTGAAGCAGAGTGTAAGCAACATCAGCAAAGGGGAGAGGCTGTGGGCTGCAGAGTTAATAAAAAGGGGAGTTGCTGACTGACTAGGAAGTCTTGTGAAGAGCAGACCTTTACTCCACATGTATGGGTGTAATTTGCAGAACCCTGACTTCCTACTCTATTCCTCCCCTCTCTCTCTCTGAAGACTTGAAGGGATGAAAGACATGGACTCCTGATGGCTCTTGAACAGGAGACGCTTATTGCCCCTTTTTTACTACTCCCTATACTTTCCCCATAGCCCCACGCGCTGTCCTTGCGCCCGATTCTGTCATAGAGCTGGTGAGAGACCCTCAGACACGTGCCTCGAGCCAGTATCAATTGGTCACTGCCCAAAGCTCCTCTTTAACAATGTAGCCAATTTACTTTCTCAACCTTGCTCAAGTTTTTGTTTCTACCGTTTGTTTCCTCATTATCTCTAATTCAGGGACATGTGAAACAGCACAAAGCCACCTGTGCGCTCCTCTCACACAAAGACTGCTCACAGCACTATTAAGTTTTAATTCTTTGCTTTCTGACTTGTTCTGGATCGCTTTGATCTACAGTGTTCCTTTTCACTGAAACAAAGTTATTCAGATAAGGCCAGTGTGATTTTTTTTTTTTTTTTTTTTTTTTTCACTCTGTCAATAAATTATTGATGTTGCACCTAAAAATATAATCTTTTAAAAAGGAAGAGCTGCAAATGCTCCTTATGATATGAACAGGCACTTCTAGGTTTATTGAAATAAATTAATGGATATGAAATAGTCCTGAGACTATTAAAAACCTTGGATGTGTTTTATTGCTTACCACATGGACAATATTAGCACTGTTTGGTCATTATTTCAGTCTTATGTGGGATGGAGAATGCAGTGTAGGAAAACTGTTGCTAATAGCCTCTGGTGTGTTACTGTCTCACCACAGGTCAGATCTCTCTCACCTCTACCTCCCTGCAATGCTATGGAGAGTGTGCTCCACCTCCAAGACCCCCTTGTATCTGCGGGCAGGAGATCATGGGAGTCTGCCTTGTGTGGCTTGGAGAGCCTTGTGGAGCTGAAAAGGAACGGAGGCAAATCACGTGCTGTCAGGAATGGAGGCCTTAGTGCCACTGCTATAGGCCCTGGGGTTAACAGAGGAGGGGGAAGAGAGGCTTCTAAGAGGTGTGTCTAGGTACTTATTAACCCAGCTTCAGACACTTGGTTTCCCACTTGTGTTCCTCTTCATTCCAGTCTTTAACTGAATGGAGGACGTTTCTTTGCTTTGTCTAATTAAATTCAGTAGTTGCATTAAAATAGGCAAAAGAGTTATTGCTTACAATAACAGGGCCTAGGCACTGAGTGCAGCTCAACATCCTTTCCTTTTAAAAAAGCACAAACAAACCCATCCCTCTTGAATCACAGAAAGTGAGCTGAATTTGCAAAAGATGTTACCTTTTATTCATTCCCGGACCTTCTGAGATTGCTCCCAAATCTATTCATTTTGAAGAACAATGGAATTATTGTCTCCAGGCTGGCAGCAGTCATTTGTACGGCTTGGCTCCATGAATATTTTTGTCAGAATGTTTTTGCATTGCCAGTCTTCTATGCGAACCCTCACCCTCAGCTTGGAGCTAATTAGTAATGCATACCAGGGGATGTGCTGCTTTTCTTTGCCTCTCCCCAGAAGAATAACTTGCCCTGCTAACAGATAACTCTTGGCAGTATGTGAAGAACTGGCCACAGAGTGTTTTTCTTTCTTGTAGTAAAAACACAGCTAGAAGGGGTGGGTAACTTTCTGGCGGTTCTCTTGGTATCATTTATGTGTACAACATCCAACGTAGCAATGGAAACAGTTATTCGACAGCTCGTGCTCCTGGAAATGTGTTGTTCATACTCTGCTTTTTACTGTATGTGATGTCAAAATTGAATATACTTATTATGTCTGCTAGGAAATCGATTCACAAGACCACACTGTCCTGCTTGCCCTGTGTTGGTTTATTATCTGAAGTTCCTGCTCTTTGCTTGCCTTCTGTGAGAAAAATCTCAACTTTCTTCAGGCAGGATCTTCTGTGAAGCTATTTTATTTGTGATTGCAGTGGCAGGTGTCCTGTCAACCAGGAGCGCATTTAGTCAACTTGAATAAAGGGTTAAAACAACTAGGAATCACAGATGGTCCTAAATGAGTGGGATGCTTAGGCAGGACGTGCAGAACAGCAGACAATAAGAAGAAGCATTGTCCTTGGGATGCCAGAATAGGCCATAAAACTAGAGATAGCAGGAATACCAGCCATGAAACCAGCACAAAGAGGATCTGTGGGCGAGCAGGTGTCCAAAAGTGTCCACTCAGCAGAAAATTGGACTAAAGGTGAAAAGTATACTGGGAGGAAGACTCGCAGCCTTCCTCCTTGGGACCACCGCCCACCCTTTGACGACCACTACTCAAGGACTAAAAACAGATCTGCGCAAGCGTAAAGCGTTAAGAGACTAATTAGCATGAAAAGCGAGGGTAGGCGGGACAGGTAATAAATATGTATAGGCGCTCACGAAATATTAATCGCTTCACTGTATAAGTTTGGCACAGCTTTCTAGCCTGGTATGCACGATAGGTGGAATGATCCCCCGTGCATCCAGCGCTGCTAATAAAGAATATACCACTTGAAGAAAATTGGAACTTTTTTTCTTTGAATTAAACTCCTAAGCTTTTATGCCCTATTACCTGACGCCTGAGCACCTTCCATTTCCTCACTGGTTGAGTACTGCAGGTCCACAGGCTGCTCGACGCTCCTCTATACCACACACGTAGCATTTTTCTTTTCTTCAACCCTTCAGTTTCTCCTTTCTTACGTTTTGAGAACTTGGGATCTTTGTTTTACTGTTCTCACACTGCTCGTCCTCTTTTCCTCAAGCTTCTGCCTTCTTTGGGAACCGTGAGGCCTTCTCCTGTCCACTTCCCTACTTATTATGACTACCCAACTCCCTTGGAATAGAGAAAAAGCATTCTCTGCTGCAAAAGCACAACTTTTGTTTCTCACGCTTCCTTTCTCTCCCACCCACTCCCCTTGCAAATTCTATTGTGGTGGCTGCTGCTGTCTGAGCCCTTCAGTTGAGATTTGAGTAAAGCCATGTGGTGGTCTCCTTTGGGCTGTCTCTCTCAAAAATATAAGGTAAACCAGATATGTTTATAAAAACAGATTAATTCCTGTTTTATGGCTAAGAGTGGCTCAATTCAAAATCTAATTTACAATGTAGTCTGGGGGAAGCATTTAATTACACACCAAGGAGAAGGGGATGAAGAGGGAAGCAGTATTGGGCTCAAACAACACAAATATATGTGTGGAAAAGCCACCAGAGCTGAAGCAGGCAATACAAACATTTATTAAAAATTGCATACGTCTTTTTTCTTTCTTGCTTGAAGGAAGAGAGCTGTTGTGCATTAATGCTGCTCTGAACAAAGCCCTTTCATCTTCTGGGGATGATTTTGTATTCAGTGGTATTAGAAGAATTCTAATTCAAATTAGCATTAAGGCTATCTGAATTCACCTAAAGATATGGCTGTCTCTAATTTCTGATAACTTGTTCTCCACATAGTACTTTTCATCACTGGGCATTGTGTTATGTCATAAACTGTGTTCTTTTATCCACAGGGAGCCTGGTTGCCATCTCACACCAGAGTAATTCAGCAAGGTTACTTTTGATTTTAAGTCAGTGTAAGTGAGAAGTTTGCTTCCTTTATTAAAATTTCCATGTTATGGTGTTAATTATTGGTGATACAAATTTAGCAGTAAAACTGAGTATTAACTCCTACATTTGCTGTAGAGCTTCTCTCCTTGGCTTTCAGAGTTCTTCATCTTGAATTTGATTTGAAACACGGCGCCTGCTTGAATGAAAAGTGGGATGAGTTCTGCAATGCAAACATCTTTACAACCTGCGTGAAACAACGTGTCAAAGTTGTAGGGGGTTCATGGCTGGTTATGATCCCAAATAGATATAATTAGTGGGTTGATAGACAAGATGTGTGTTACCCTGTGTTTTTAGCATACAGGTAAGCTTATCATATGGACAATCCTCATCTCTTTCCATGGATGAAGACCTTCTATTAACTTGATTACAACTTCCATTTAGTGTTTACCAAATCAAGTCTTTTCTAACACTTATGAAACAAAATCTTACTGAAATAGCTGTTTACACACAACAAAAGATGATTATGCAGATACACTAGAAAATACTTCCCTGAAAGTATTTTTTTTAGATATGCTTTTGTAAATTCATTTTTCCTCAGGGCAGGTGAAAGGCAGTGTCAAAATGTGTTTGGTTTCAAATCTGATCTCGCAGATTCCAAATTCAGATGAACTTGGTCACAAATTTATCAAAAACAATTAGAATTAAATAACTGTGGAATTAAGAGAAGGCCTGGGATGACTGGAGCAGTGCAGGGCTGTCTCAGAGGGCAACTGGTCAGTGGTGGTCTGTGGAATTATGTTTTTGGGCAGAAACTGGGTGACTTCAGCCCAGGCTCTGCAAATAAGGCCATGTGTAGGAACCTGTAATGATTCTGATGAACAGGCTGGTGACCATCCACCAGGAATTTTGTGTAACCTGCAGATGACCTCTCTCTGGCAAAACATAGCACAGCATTTATGGTTTGCACTTATTGCATTTTATCCAAAAGCGTGAGCAAGTTTTCCAGTAGTTCTATGTATTAATTCCTGTCTGCTAGTAAATGTATTTCATGGAAGAATAGTCACACAAGAAAAAATGTTTTGAGTTAGATACAGATGCCAATTCTTCTGATTTGTTTCATTTTAAACTTCTAAGCTTGACTATCAATTCTGTGTAACGCTCAAGAACTCCTCTCCAGTGAGTGTCCAGTCATGTGAGACATTGAGCTGTCAGGTGGGATTGTTCAGTGGTCACGTTACCACCCATATCAGCATTTTGGGGAGGATATTGAGCAGCTTCAGGAAACATGCAGCATCTTGCAAGGCTGTGTGTTTGTAAGGAATAATAATGCAAAACTATTCCAGGAGCTTTCAGGCATAGCTATTAAACCATTTATTGTTCTTCCACTCCACGTGAACTGTGGCAATGGCATCACGTGAGTAATTGTGGCAACAGGTCTGTGCCTTTCTCTGTGGAAAAGCCAGATGTAAACTCTGAAGGACTATCAGGAGTACGTCTTTACCGTTGTCCAAGGCACGTGAAGACTCAGTGGAACTCTACTGCTGCTGTTGCCCCTCTGAAAGCAGTCACACTTTGGGGGCATGGACCAAGCTACTGTGCATACATTTGGGATCTTGCTTGTGCACGTCCTGAAGGAGGCCCACGATCTGCAGTCTTACTGCTGTGGATAGCTACCTGGATTAAAGCTAGTTCGAGTATTTTTTATATACTGCAGATAAGATTCTTGGCTGCATTGCAGATGAACTGTATATATATGTTTACTTTAACCTGAAAGAGAGGAACACAAACAGCACGCAGGATGGTCCCTATTCTACTAGGTTTTCCCATGGCAATAAGCTGATTCCAAAGGAAGAGCTATACCTTGCTCATTTGCCTCAAACCAATGAAGTTTTCCATCAGCTTAGTAGGATATCTTATAGCCTAGACGTCAACTTTCATCATCTTGAAGACGAATACATGCTTGTGTACCACAGAAACAGTTGAGGAGGCTGTGTGACGTGCTCTCCTTTCTGTCCTGGGATACCCATGTAGTAGGTGTAAGTTCCTCACACTGATTAATGTCAGTGAACTAGGTTCACCTGAGGTAACAACTAAAAAGTGAGAGGCTGGTGTATGCCTGAACTTGTCAGTAATATAAACAAGCTTCCTTTAGTATTTCCTTCATTACTTTTTTGAGGGTCTAACTGTGATTTCCATTCAATGAAGTGTTCAAGTGTGTGATACTGGCAATGTGCAGACAATGCCATAGCGTGTAACAAAAGCTGCTGTGTGCACAGCAACTGGGGGAGTCGGGGGGGAATGAGACTGAAATAGCAATTTAGCCAAATGTTCAGAGGAAATAAACTTGTGCCTTTTTCCTGTCTCTTTGAAATTTCTGTGAGCATGTCGCAGAGCTGGAATATAAAGTTTGACATGGCTCTAATTAGTGACGGGGAAAAGGTGTATTTGAGTCAGCTGGAAAAATGTGCCTTCAAGGGTTCAGCTCTGTTGATCTTGGATCTGATTTCAAATTGGCTGACTTGCAAAACAGCCCTTTAAACTTAGGTACTCCTTCAGAAGGATTGCTGTCAAAACAGTAGAAAAAATAAATAGTCATATATCTAACCCTGTAGTGCATGCAAAAAGCAGCTCTAGGAGCAGCATGGCTGACTGCTGTGAATGATGGCACCCAACTGTGTAGCTTGTAAGGCTTCTTCCTCTGGAAATACCCAAGTATCCCTTTATGTTTGCTGAGGCATTATCCAAACTCAGATGTACAATATTTTCTTGGGAATTGAACTGCGTTTTAAATGCTCTAGTGGCTTTATCAGTCTGGAAGAAATGCAGTTGGCTGGAATATACATCTGGAAATACAAGAACAGTCACACCTTTTCTATGCAGGGCTATGTGGGACAGATACAGGAGAGAGAATACTTGTCCCCAGAAAACAGTGACGTTTCCGTTGTGTAACCTCCCAAGCTGTTCTACGTAACTTCATCTGGCTGTTCCAGTAACAAATCCTGCTGTTTCAGATATATCCTCACTTTTGAGATGACTGAAGCTTTAAAGACTTTGCAACCTAGTGCTGTTTTGTGCTTAGCTTTTGCAAATATGTATTTACTTGCTTAGTAGCTTACAATTGAGAAGAGTCTAGGATTTCGAGAGCCGAGGAGTTTGGTAGACCTTGATGATGCAGTGAGCTACTGAGAAGTGCAATTTCAGTATGAAAGCCAAATTAAAAGTAAAAAATAAAAAATAAAAAAAATCCCAACAAATACCCTGCTTAGATCAAATGCACTTTGTGCATCTATCTTACAAGAAAATGGGAAAGAAGCAAACACTTACTTTGCTGGCAAACGTATTTTTTTAACCTGAAGCCAAGTAGATTTTTGTTTTACTTCACTTTTTTCCTCCTTGTTATAAATGATCTTCAGAAACATAATTTCAGGCAAGTTGAATGCTCACACTTTGAAAATGTAGAAACAAAATTCCTTGGTATTTCCCATGAGAATAATGTAGCGTGAAAACCTTTAAGTGGAGTATTTAAACCTTTTCAAGGATCGCCAGCTACACTTTTGTTCAAAGCCTGTTTGCTGGACTTGGTGTGAGTTTGTGACCAGTTTTTGTTCCTTCCGAACCACAGTTCTGAGTTTGAAAACAGCAAGTCACAGCACAGGATTTGATCTCCATCCGACTGGAGGCATATCACGTGCTCTCTGTCTCCAGCGCTCAAGAGGGGAACACCGCAGACTCATGTACTCGGTTATTCTGTTGTGTAACAAGGCATGATCAGGCCTTGGACAAAAGCAGACCTTGTGGATTAGGTCTGCAGGGTTTCATGGAACTGCACGTAGCAGTTGGAAGCAGCAGAGCTGGAGAAGCAGTCTGATGCTGTGAAACAGAGCCACCATTCAGAGCAGTTCTGCATCTGTGCTGCGTAAGTTGCAAATGGCTATTGCCAAGCCTGGTCGTCTCCAAGAATATATGTACGTACACGGCAACAAATGAGAGCAGCAGCGCAAGTAGCCTGGTGCTCCTGGCTTGGTTCTCTCCCAAGAAATGACCCACCCTCAGTCCAAATCCCTTTTGGCTGTAAAGAAGAAGGGCACAAGTTTAATATTCTGGATAATAAACAGAATACTGAATTAAAATCTGGATGATGCACCAGACAGGGAATCGTTTGTGCTGCTCGGCTTGTTTCTCTTTGGGCTTTTTGCCTAGCTGGCCGGCACCCAGGGAGCACAAACTGCTGCGGTTCACTCCAGGAGACCGGTAGCTGAGGGAAACTGGTTGGGAATTAAGTCCCACTTCCCATTCCTGACGATGAGAGGCAATTAGCAAGTGTGGCAGGGGAGTGGATGGTCTGTCTGAGGAAAGCAGCTTGCTGGGGCTCCGGAGGGAATGGCAGCTGCTCGGAGAGGAGGAGTAAAGCACTTGGACACAATGGTGCGTAAGGCCAAGCCTACAGCTGTAATACAAAATGTTGTTTTTGAAATCCCGAGCTGATTCAAGCAGCAGCCTGGCTAAACAATTTCAGTGCATAATAAATAAGGGATAACAAATACTAAGTGAGAGAGCTGCCTGAAGTACGTGTGCACACAATGCGGTGGGGCAGTTAGAGGTCGGCAGCCAGGGAGGCAGAAGGGAGCAGCCTGCGGATGGTTTCCAGGCTCAGTCAGAGGGCAGGGGGAGGGCAGGGCTGGGGCAGCACCAGGTGCCCCGTACCCAGAGAGAAAGGGGGGGCATCAGCCAGGAGGCTGCTCTGTTTGGACATGGGGGCCGCGCACAAGAGTAATGTGGTATGTGAGGCTGTCACGGGGTGCTGGATGTGCGCGAGGGTAAATAGGCCTACAAGGAGAAAAGATCACAACAGCGAAGGGGGCTGCGTCTGGGGGTATAGGAGGTAGGAAGGATGCAATGTCCAATATGATCTCCCCTAAAACAGAAGGGAAGGAATGGAGGGAAAATGGAGAAATTGAATTATTCCTGTATAAAGGGGAAAAAGGGATTTGAAAGGGAGGCTGAAAGCATCTTGTAGTTATAAAGTGTACCTGGGGGGGGTTGCTTTGACTATCAGTGACCCAGGTAACCACCAAGAAATAATTAAATTTTTGTCAAAAGCAAGAGAAACTTATGGAACAGGGACACTAAAGCGCTGCGATCTGCTCTAGGGGTGTGTGCCTCTTGTGTGCGAATGGAGGCTGAGAGACCTCCAGCAGGGTCTGAGTTTTTCTCATGACAGGCATTATAAACAGCAGAAGAGCCCAGACAGCTTTAAAAGTAACTTGAAATTTAAGTGTATTTATGTATCACTGTGGGGAAACTCTTTATAAAAGTCCCAGCAATATGTTATGCCTTAAAAAAGAGGATATAGGTGGGAAGTGAAGAATAACAGAAATGGCAAGAATCAAGTAAATTAAGTTCACAGAAGAGGCGCTCTGAGCTGTAGACAGAAAATAGTGGGAACAGATTTCTCATTTCTGCCGGGTGTAGGGAATAGATCCTTTCCTCTTTCCTGACCTTTTAATCAGATAAGTATCTGAAGTCTTATTTACTTGTAATCTTTAGGAAAAGGGGAAGGTGTGCAAATCTGCTTTTGTCATGAGAATATAGTGAGACTATTTATAATCACCTCTAACTTATGTGGCTAGATAACGTGTGCTGTTAATTTTGTAGTTTGGAATCGTGGTGTCAAAAGGGTTATTCAGTGTCCTGCTTGCGTTTACTTGGCCCAAACGCTTTCTCTAAATGAATAGTGCAGGCAGAGGGCATTCAATCCCAATCTGGTTAGAAGTAGGGCTGTTAAATGGGAAGTGGTTTGTTGATTACTATTTTTACAAGCTGTGATAGCTTACCTTTATCATTTAGAGAGATTCTTATTTTGCCCTTTCGCTTAGCGCAAGGTCACGGAACCATTGATTCAGCGTTTGGTACAATTTGCAGTTAAGGAGGTGGAAACCAGGGGCGAGCAAGTGGAGTGGCTGCAGTCTTTATTTTACTTTCCTCCCACCCAGTTGATTACCTGCTGCACTTGCAAGTAAAACTAATAACCTGATAGTCAGTTACAGGTTTCTGCTCGGTCTGAGGCTCGGCAGGATGCGGTAGTTCTTCCACCAGCAGAGGCACAGGGATTCTTCGACTTGCCTCCACCCTCCCTCCACCCTCTCTGCTAAGACAGCAGCAAACCCACGTTGCATGCTTTTCTCCAGAAGAGTATATGGTGTTTAGGGTGCAGCGCACCCTAAAGGGAGGGCAGGCTTGTCCTCCAAATTAATTTTAATCCTCTATAAGACTTTCCACTTATATAGGATTTTTTTTTTTTTTTTTTTTAAAGCTGTAAACCAGTGTGATTTGACTGTCCAGGTATAATTTAAATGCTTCATTGAAACCAAAAGGACCTAACAAACAGAGCAGCACTCTCATATGGAAGGACAGCGCAGTGCTGTTCGGGACTGCCTTGCAATTGACAGACTTTGCTTTGCGATGCGGTAGCTCTTTGTGGGGAACAGCAAGGATGTCAACTGGAAGGATTTCCATGTGATACGGGCACGGGTTTGGCTCTTGGGCTGGAACCACGCTAGCAGCAGCCCTTGTGACCTCAGCTCTGTTTGTGGCCCTTGTGCCATTATCAGGTCCCCTAGCAACTGTGCCTGGCGAGCGGGGAGCTGCGCTCGCGGGGCTGCTGCCCTCCTGCCTTGAAACGCTGCCCTCCTTCCGCCGCAGGCAGCTCGAGGCAGAAAATGGCCCGACTCCAGCCAGGGCTGTGCCCGAGCGGCTGGAGAGCAGCTGCTTTGCAAATGGCAGCCCCGCTGAAATAACGCGTGTTTGTCTTGGCTTCCAGAGCCACGGCATTCTCCAGGATGAAATACTCGGACAGATGTTAGCCGGTGTTTGACAGCTATTGTCCAGAACATATCATACCAGCTAAAGACTCCTGTAGGAACACTGGGCTGCACAGATTTCTTTTTTCTTTAAAAGAGTTCACAATTAGAATAGTCTGTCATAAAGCAGCTGCAAAAAGACAACCGAACCCCTGCAATGTAGTCTCTGGGATTATTTTACATTAAGGAAAAACAATATGGAACAAACTACCCTTAGCCACCTTATTATTATAATGGAAAGAGGAAAAATCTAACGAAACCTCCAGCAATCCCAGTGATGTGCAGGCACTTCAGGATCTCTGCCAACAATAGCCCAAAGCTCTCTGTGCAACCTCAGCACTAGGTTGCTTCTTGCTCTGTTAGCAGAAGCTTTCTGGTAACAAGTCCTGTTTAGCAAGCTAAGAGTTAATTTTATTCTGTGCTTAATAAGTTGTTAGCTCTTGAAAATTTCTGTGCTGACAACTGTTGAGATGTTTCGTTGGCTGTTTTCCCTGGCTTTCAGAAAAGTGTGATTGTGTTACCTTTGTAGGTGCTGGTGGTTTAACAGAGGGATGGGTGATAGGAAAGGGAATTCCCTGAGAAAATGATGCTATAAAACACACAGCGTGCAACTTCTTTGGGAAGTTTCTTAATTCTTGTAGCCTTGTTCTCTAAAGCATTTCAGCTTCAGAAGTAATTGCGTACAACGAGGGCTATCTGCGCTACCGAGCCACTTTCAGAGGAAACGTGGGAGGCAAAGGCAATTTCCCTACAGCTAGTAAAAATGAAGATGTATGATTATTTCTCCTGTTTATAAAGAAACCGGCCTTCATATTTATGAGAACAGACAAGCTTATTAGTATTGCAGTAACCCATGGTCAATACGAATATCACAGGCACTACTTCATCTTGCTAACTATGCTTCGTGATGTGGGGAAGGCTTAATCTGTTGCTTGTCATGCCTGGCTGATTGTACTGCTAATAAGAATTGGGTTTTGAGCACTATTGACCTTCATGCCTCTGGGAGAGCTGAGGATGCCCAGCACTGGACAGGATGAAACCTGGTTTTCTCTTGCTGCTGATGTAAACGAGGAGTAAAATTCTTAGATACTCTGGCATGGTTATGGTGAAAGAGAAGACTGGATGCTTGTGTTTTTTTTTTTTTTTATTATTATTATTATTTTTTTACTGGTGATATTGGCTGTTGTGGTGACAGTCACCGGGTGTGAATGATAATGGCGAATGGAGAGGAACATTTCATGGAAACAGGAAATGGCAGATCGTAGCAACTGAACTGAAAATGAGCTGGGTCTGCAGCACCTACACAGCAAGGCAGGGAAAGGAGAGAGACGAGATAGGTAATATGGCTTCTCTCATCATGTTTAAGATTTGATGGGGATGGAAGCCTGTGACGGAGCTGGAGGCAGGAGACTTTCTTGTCTAATCCCCAGGCACTTCCCCGTTTTCAAGAGTAACCAGGGGAACCTGGCATTAGTCATTCCTTCAGGTGGCTGGGGAGCAGGAGGGATTTATGGCTGAGCAGCGAAGGGTTTGCACGTCAGTCAGAGCTCATCTAATCGCAGCCACTGAGCTGACTTTAATTTGAGCATTTGGTGTTGTTGGCAAGCTTTCCATCTATCATAAACAAAGCCACCAAATTAATGAAAATACTTGCCAACCCTCTTACCTCCCCCACAAAAACATCAAACAGGCAAGTGGCAAAGATTTGTCTAATGTTGAATTAATACTGGCAGGGGCGGGAGAAAGCAGCTATCGATCTGTTTCACATAGGCACGTCTATAACTCAGCTGACTGTGGTAAGATGAAATAGCAGGTACAGAGAAGTAGTTTGAGGTATTGGGACAGAAGGAACCTGCCTCTAATAATTGTACTCTGGGGCAAAGCCGCTTTTAAAGCAAATCAAAGCGAAGAGGTTGGTCTAAATTCAACTCTGCTACAACTCCACCGAGGGCAGTAGCATTACACCATGGCTGGATTTGTCTTTCAGCCCTCCACAAAGGGGGCATTATTGTGGCTGCTGAAATGAATTGACAATATAGTGGGTCTCGGGAGGGGATATTCAGAACAGTAAAAGCCCTGGCCAGGTACCGCGGGTGGTGCAAAGTGCTCTGTGTTCCCCGCAGTGCCACAGGGAGGCCTTTTTCTTCTTGTGGAGTGAAAGGCAGTGATGAGAGTGATAGATGGCAGCCTACCTGCCTATAGAAGTCGTCATTAATGTGGGCAGAAATAATCAGGCCTTTGTTCTGGGGCGCGGGAAGCAGCCAGCAGCCTTGCTGAACAAGTGGAAGTGTTAGTCAGGTTGTGTGCATCTCTTCTCTGGGGCAGGGCAGGGAAACACTTGGGAAGCCAGTGCAAGGCTCACATGGAGTAATACTCCCTGCTTTATTTACCGTTTGTAGCACCTTCAGCTTAGGGTTCTTCAGTGACAGCTAAAGCTGAGCAGTAGCAGACTCTCCGAGATAAACAACCTTCAACAAAATAACTGTGTGAGGCAACTCTGGTTTAGTAAGTGGCACTCTTCTCCCTGACTCGATTCTGTAGCACCGTGAGTCTGGGGACACTGCTGTCATTTGGCAAGCGATGGTCATGAATCCTTGGTTACTTGTGACAGAAAAGATACCTTGCTTCCTTTCTAAAAAAATGTAAGGATTGCATTCATGTGCAGGGTCAGCTCCTTCAGCAACACAAATGCAGGTTACCCTAAATAAGGTTTTTCCATTGCTTTTCTCAGCTTGTGAATGTGGAAGGGCTGAAAGTGCCCCTTCTCTGCCTAAATTTTAACATTTAAAAGTAAACTTTGACTTATATTCCAGTCTCCCTCCCAGCTTAATTGAAGTTTGGGTCAGGCCATTTTCAAAGAGGAGAAAAAAACCGAGTACACTGGCTTTTCTGTGAGAACAGTAGTCTTCGAGTTTCTGCAGGGTGAAAATGCCAAGAAGAAAGAGTTCATTTTCATAATGATGAGGAACATGCTGGAAGCAAGAGATTGAAATTAAGGGAAGAAACTTTAGGCTTCATATCATGAAGTAAAGGCTTTATATCTTGCAGTAAAGCCTATGTGCCACTGTGCTGTGTCCTGAGGAAAGAGGCAGAGCAGGCCAGCAACTGGCTCTGAAGCAGGAAAGCTGAGCTGGGTGGCTGCTGGTCCTCTGTGATTCCCAGCCTTTTCAAGCTCTGGGCAGAGGCTACTTCAGCCTCAAGTCCTGTGGCAGGAGCCAGTAACACGGGGCTGTTCTGCTCCAGGTGTGACTGAAACTGCGTGCAGGGTTTTGGCCAGAGGAGTGAGAAGCAGCCCCGGCTGCAATCTGCTCCCACCAGATGGGTCAACTTTTGTCTGCAGCATTGAACCCCGGCTCTCCGCTAGTCCAAATGCAAGTCCAAAAAGTGTCTGAAGATGAGACTGCACACCCCAGCTTGTCATACAACAGGGGCAATGCAACATACTTTCTGCTAATTGTCTCCAGGAAATGCCGCAACATTTACTGTGTAACGCAGTGCCTTCAAGTCCCTTGTCCTCCCATCCTTGGAGTACTGATTTCGGGTCCCTCTTGCAGTTCAGCAGAAAAGATGACTACAGAGGCTCTCTCCCCAGCCTGGCTTCCTGGTATGCAGTGTGGGGATCAGCAAAGGGCACACGCAGCCTTCCCTGCTTGCTTGGCAGCACTGCCAAGGAGACCAGCCAGGTGTGCGTGGCTGGGATGTCTGGCCCAGTAACTTTCTAAGCTGTGTTCCCCAACATGAGGCGAGGTGTGGGCTCTAACTCATCCCTGTGCAGTGGAACATGCTTTGAGGTGGAAGGCAGACTGGAGGTTTTTGGTGGTATCTCCTTTAAGCTCAAAGATCAGAAATCATTTGATATGTCTACCTTCTGAGTTATAAAAGTCCTGAAGTCCCTCAAACCTCTTCCAAAAAAAAAAAAAAAAAAAAAAAAAAAAAAAAAAGGGGGGGGGCAGACTAAGCTGCTAGTCAGAGGGATTTGTTCTCTTGGGAAAATGCTATAGTTCTAACAGTGCATTAGAGAAATCGGCTGTGCTGTCTAGATGTGCGCTGCTCAAGTGGCTCTAAAACCTCTCTTAGGTATTTGAATTCAAGTTGCTGCTGCAAGACAGGGAGAAGTAGCCCCACAAAACAGGGAGCACTTACAGGGTAACTGCCCTTGTGCATGGCAAGCCTCTCTTAGCTCAGTAACGCTGCCCGCCTGGGGACTGGGGTGGGGTTAAGCCTCTCGCTCGCAAGGGAAACCTGCAGCTGAACTCACGCACAATAAGATTTCAGCAGGTAGATTTGAGATGAAGATCACAATGGGTTCTGAGCCCTAAGGGAGCTAAGGGATGTCCTAAGGATGTCTATCCCCTCTGACTGCTACCCACCTTGCTTGCAGCTACAAAACGGGTGAGAAAAATGTGTGTCGGTGCTATTCGTCACCTGTCTTATCAACACTGGAGATGAAGGTAGGTGGCACAAGGACCCAGCTGTGTAGAGCCTGGCTGGCCCGGTGCTGGTGGCAGATGGATGGGTTTTCCCATGGCCGATGTGTCGGGCAAGCAGAGCTGCTCTCTGTCAGCACCGCTGCTCCTTTCCAGCCCAGCCGGGAGCCTGCTGGGGCCTCGGCTGCTCTGCTGGTCACAAGTGTCTGTTTGCTGCCCTCCCTGAAACTGAAAGCCGTGTCAGATGTTGAAATTTCTTAACTTCTCTAATTCATTTGAACTGAAAAGATCCAGTTGCAGGAAAAAAAAGGGGAGAATACATATATATAAAATATACTTTTTACCCTCACTTTTTCTTGAAAAATAACAATTGTATTTCACAGAAATTAAGTAACCACTCCCCTCTTGTTATGAAATGGTTTCTTTAGTTTGGAATCATGTCATCAGAGGGAGAAAAATCCAAGAGAAAAAAGCTCAAAGAAAATAAAAACATCTTTTAAAACTAGGAAAAGTCTAGGCTTTATTCTAGCAAAGGGGAAAGGATTTCTGGGGAAAGGATTTGTGTACTTTTTCTTCAACAAAGTTTTTTCTTCTGTGTGAACTTCTTGTGTTCTCTTCCCAAGCTTAAAAAACAAACAACTTTTTGAACCTGGGGAACTTGCCAAGTTCTTCCAAATGTGTAATTCTTATTGTATGGATTTCCTTTTGATACTGAAGGTCACGATACTTAAATATCTCAGCTTTCTCTGTGGGAGGATAAAATGAATGTTTTTGCTAAAGGGAGAGCTTATGAATGACTTCTGATTTGATTTTTAAAAATGAATATCTGCCAGCTCCGTGCAGCTGGGTGTTTAATTCATACTGAACAACTTATGCAGAAAACTTGTGTTCATAAGTCCTTTTTTAACATAGTCCTAATTTCAGGCTTAACTCCAGTTTAACAGATGCTTTTGCCCACGAACTTATTAATAGACAGTTCTCTTTCCTTTAACTACTGCGAGTTTCCTGGCTTTGTCATCATGTTCCCATTTAAACCTCTGGGGGTTTTGAGGCCTTGTCATGGAAAAAAGATGATTGGAGTGGGACGGAGCTTGTTTGGGTGAAGCCGACCCTGAGCCAGCAAAGAGAGGAAGTGAGCTGGTTTGAGAGCACTGGAATTCATGTGATAAATGACTTTTTTAATGCTACCCCATTGCTGCTGGAGCAGAGAGATTTCTCCTGCCTTATCTGGGAGCTCTCTGCGTGTCCTGTATCTCCGGCTGGGTTGTTGGGCTCTGGGCCAGGGAGCACCTGAGAAGGACACTTAGCCGAGGCTCAAGGAGGCTCATGGGTGGTTTTACGTAACGCCTGTCCTAGGGGGAACAGAAAATCCCCGTCTCTGAAATCTTACTCTTTGTGAAGTGGAATTAAAAACTGAAATTTCTTACAGGATCCAACATTTTTTCATATCTTTAATCTTTTTAGCTTCACTTTTGAATTTGGGTGTAGTATACAATATCAAATAATGTCCTTCTACTAATATTTAGTGTAATAAGGAATTAAATGTTCAACACTTGAATCAAAACAATCAAAATGATTGAGATTGCCTTCTGTTCCATTGAGCTTGTAGTGAATTCAATGCAGTATTGTGCAGTATTTGATTTTTGATGTAATGGTGCTTTTTTCATTCCCAAATGTCTGAGTAATGTGTTTGATCACTTGTCCTGAAGGGCCCTGCAATGATGAGAGCTAATTTAACTATGCCTAAATCGCTCTGAATCCCGTGGCTTATATGAGGTCCTGCAAAGGAACAGCAAGGGTGAAGAGTGTCCAAGGGGGAATGAAATAATAAGGTGCAGAAAACTGACTCTCAGTGAATGTCAAGAATAGAGGGCTACGATTCTGTCCTCTGAACTCCTGTACTGTCTTTGCTGGTTGCCTGCCCTGTTGAGATGAAACAGAATACTTAATATACAGAGAAAAAAGGATGTGACTGAATTCAGGGAAAAGAGGTTTAATTGCTACCTCCAGACACTTTCAAAGTGTGATACTTGCTGGCCCTCACCTTTGCATGAATACAGCTCTTTTATTTTTTTTTCTTTTTCTTAAAAAAAAAACAAAGTTTTAAGGCGCCATCAGGACTGGTGGAGCAGGTCATCCCTTGGAGAGGATGCTTCAGGCATTGTTTAGGTCTAGCCATCATGTCTATGGCCTTGCACTGCTGCATCCAAAAGCGCTATTTCTCTGTGCAGGAAGGTTCTCAGGACATCCACGTTAACTAAGGTTAAGAGCAATAGCCCAGATAGTACAGGAGGCATGTGCTGGAGCAGCCATCACAAAACCCACTGCAGTGCACGCTGAGCTTTCACACAGATCCTGGCTCTCCTGAGAAGTCGTGCAGAGTGCCCCCCCGCTGCTTCGGATGCTGAGCGAAAGATGGAGTCGCCGCTCCTCATATTTGCCCAGGTCTCAACCTGGCTCTCCTGGGTATCGTCTACTTCAAAAAAGAGAAGAGGTGTGGGTGGTAAAGAGAAAGCAATGGCCTGAAGGGCAGTCAAGACAGGACTGCTTAAGTCTCCAAATTATTCCTTAAACAGCAGCTGAGTCATAGCACTATGGAAGTTGGTTGCACTCTGTGAGTAGGGAACTTTGTTGTGCTGACCAGAAAAGTGTGTTTTGTGCTGTGCCTTTGTTTTACTTCCAAGCCTTGCTGGGAGCAATGAGTGGTTTTGGCACTTTCTGTGCCCTAATTTCAGTGTGATTTGAGGGTTTCAGTAGGCTTCAGTGTGAGATGCTGTGTATTCATCACTTCTAAAAGTTAGGTCACTTATTTAGGAGCTTAAGCTTAGGCTTGCTGTTAACCTGGTTAACCTGAGCAGAGATTTTTTTTTTTTTTTTTTTTTTAAACACAAAACAAAGCTTTGGACAAGCTTGGACTCTTCCAAAATGAACTCAGTAGCAAGCGAATTCAAGGCCTAGTGAGGGTTGTTACCGACTGCCCCAGTCTATCCTCTGTCAGGTTGCTGCAGGGAGCGAAGGGGGAAGAGGCAAAGGGGAGGCTGCGCGTTGCTGGCAGCACCCGGACCTTCCCTGCCCTAACGCTGAGGGCTGCAGCAGTGCGATAGCGCTGGCTGGGGTCACCCGGTTAGTGTGCTGGTTACTGTGGCAGGCTGAGGGGTACTGAAATAACTTTCTAAGTACTCAGAAGTTATAGAGAGGTCCAGAAAATCACTTGGAATACCCTGAGACAAAATTGTTGTGTTCTTCTTTACTCCCATTTTGTACTGGTTAGATTTCTTGAAAAGAAGAATATGTAATGGAAGTCTTTGAGGTCATTCAGATCCTACTTCTGATACAGCCAGCTAAAAATCTGTAAGGAGTTGCACTAAATCCTTAAGGAGCTGTGACTATTTCAACTGAGGGCACCCATGAACCTGAATCCACTTTAATAAATGTTGTTAACTGGGGCTTAAATGGTTTCAGAAATGGCTGTCAGATGTCTAGAGCAAACAGCTTTCCTTGTTCTCCTGATTAAGGAGAGATACTAAAAAAAATCAAACAATATTTGTTAATGCAAATGAATTAAAGCTGTTCTGGAGTATACATGGTGTAAGAAGTGTCACTTGTTCATTGTAGGTGTTTCATCAGCATTAAAAAATTACAAGCAACTTCAAAGCTGTGTGTACAGAAGGTATAAAACCTCTGTAACGTGGTTATGAGTGTTCTTCCTTGGGAAATCTAGCTGGAATGTCTGCCTTTGCTTACAGACTGAGGCAGGTTGTGTTCCTGATGTGTTTCTGAAGTGACAGTTAAGCAGTTGTTGGCAAAGGTGGTTTAGAGTTACCATTAGTGAATACCTGAACTACCCTAAAAGTCAGGGACACTGTCTCCATGTTCCTTTCTGTGTAATGAAGTTCTCTTCCAGTATCTACAGCTTCAGCTTTGGGATACATTACTGCATTTTCCAGTGAACCAGGTCAGGGTAAAACCCTGCCAGGTGCTGGTGCGTGGGGAGCTTGTCCCACTGGGGAGGATTTGTTTTAAACCCAACTTAGGGAATCCAAGAGTCCGTGGCAGATTCTCCATTACTGATGTTCAGGCCTCTAAATATCAGGATCTGAGTGACAGCAGACTGATTCCCGCAGTAAGCAAAGCAGTTATGGAACAGAATAGGGCCTTTTTTTTGTGTGTGTGTATGACATGTTACAGTCACCAGGGCTTTTTTTTTTTTTTTTTTTTTTTTTTTTTAAGAAAAAAACTTTATTCTGGTTAATTCTTGTAATTAAAATACACGAGCACTTGCTTTTAACTTTCCTAGCCGTAGTGAAGTGCCAGCGTGCTTGGCCCACCTGTCTTCATGTACAATCTGTACTTGGAATAGACATTATGTAGCTGACACACTCTTAGGTTGGGTTCTTTTTGAAGGACCATTACAACTTTGGGTGTGAATCCCACACTAATGGGGAAAGGACTTCATAAAACATTTCTAGCCAAAGCAGTGAGGAAAGTGAAGTTTTCATTCTAAAAGTAAGCCAGGGAAGGTGAAAGAGACAACTTGGTGAAAAAATGAATAGCTGGCAAGGCAGGGGGAGAAGAAATGAAGAAGACTGAGGAACTTATATCTTGAGTTGTTTTTCCACACTTCTGCAAATAGCAGGCTGGTGTTGCCTTTATTACTTTGCTAACCGTGCTGTTGAAGGATTAGCCTTTCACCCTGGCTCCTTTTTCTTCGTTTTCTTTAAATTTGGACAACCTTCACCTGGGAGCTATGTCTCCCTTTAGGCCTGTGGAGTGCTCAAGTTTTTACAGCGCAGTATTAGAGCCAGGGATGGGACTCTGGCAAAGGTTTTAGCAGCATTCTTCAGGCTAATTCTTCGTTTCTTTATTGGCAAATACTTCATTGGGGTTTTTAGTCTGCAGTTGCCACGTAGTATCTTGGTGATCTTTTTCAATTCAAGTGTCTTCTTTAGCGCTGACTTCTGTCTCCCCTTCCTTCCTCATTCATTTCCCTTCCTTATATTTTCATTTCCAGTCAGGCATGCATGCAAAAGCGCTGGGTTACATTTAGATGGTACTGTACCTCTGGAGTCAGAAATCCCATTTTACCTATGGGATATCACCCTACTTCAACTCACTTGCCTGTAACTTGTCCTAGGCCTGCGGGATGCCTAATACCACGGCAGAGGGTTATTCCTTTCAGCGTTTAGGTCGTTAGGTGTAGTGCTCTCTAGTTTGAAATCCTTACTGAGTGAGGCAGCAGTATGTTATTTATGTCCAGATGCAGCACACGGAAGCAGACAGCTGGGTAGTAAGGAAGGATGTAGTGCCATGGCTGGAAGCCACCCCTGGGCATTCCTCACTGCTGCTTCTGGCACCAAGGTTTTAGGCACTGCTGGGTTTTCACTGGGTTATGTTCACTTGGTTTGCTCAGATTTGAGAATCCTCTGAGGCCTGAAACAATATTTGTTCTTCTGTACCTCAGATCTGATTTTTGCAGGGGAGTAATAGAGACCCGTGACACTGAATTAAGTGGGAAGATGTTGCCTGTGCTCTGGCAGTGGTAGAAAAGGGTTATTTTGGAGCAGAGCCGTTCCTACGGCCCCCATTGTGCAGCAGAGCTTGTGCAGCGCTCCCTGCCTCCTGCGGTGTGCCCAGAGCCAGGCTGGGCTGCTGTGGGAAGAAGGCAGCGTGCCTGTTAACGGCGGGAAACTGGAAGTATGCAATTCTCACACTTAAACCTTTAAGCCCCCCCTCCCCCCATATTAAAGGAAAAATGTGTCCAAAGATTTGTCCAATTCTCCTGAGCAGTAATACCTACTAGGAAAGCTAATCATTGAGCTAAAGGAAGGCGTTTCATGAGCTGAAAATTAACTGGTATTGGGACCGATGCAATAACTTACTGCTTGCTTAGGAAATTGGGATTGACTGGAGAGTTTAAGCTCTGAAAGACTGTTTATAAAAAAAAATGTTGACAAGCCTTTCATGGTTCGCTAAGGAGAGCTCCTGTCTGTTGGGATTGTACTGTCAGGGATGAGCTTGCTTGTGTTAAGTTCTTTACAATGCTCTAAAGTGGTTTGCTGTACGATGTTGAGAAGGGCTATTTTGCGTTTCACTGGAAGGAAGTAGGGGAAAGTAACCTTGCCTTTAGAAGTAGCTTCCCGTCTTTAAAGTGTGCATTCAGTATGTTCCTTTTCTTAACGTGTAATAAATATTTGTGTCCGGAGGATTCATCGTATTCATGAAAAAAGAATTTTGAAAACTCGTGTAGTGCTAATCTAAAGTGGCTTATGTATCTCGCTGCTTTTGTGTTGTACCCCAATACAGCAATACACCTAGCGACTGGGACCTTACAGGCCTGCATTACCTGATGGCTGATAGCAAAATACAGACCAGCCTTCGGAGGGGCAGGCAGACCTATTGCACAGATCATTCAAAGCCCAGCACGGCGCTTAGGTCGCTCGGCGAAAGGGGTGTGAATCACTCTTGGCTTCAATGCAATTAGTTGAGCAGCTTAAGTTATGTACGGGGTTAGCTGGCCTGGAGTTAGCCCTAAAGTGTGTACTGAGGAAAAATGGGATCTTTGTAACACAGCAGTGTAGATGTTTGCTTCTAGTGGCCCCGGCTTTCAGCAAGGTTACCAAATGTTTCACTTCTCTGTGAAAGTTATCATCGTGACCTGATATTTTTAGAACAGTGTCTTTGGGGCTGGCTCTCCTGTCTCCTATTTATATGCTGGATTCATTCTGCTGCTTCCAACCAAGCAAACCAGAGAGTGTTTGCCAAACACTCTCTGCAGCTCGATATAAAACTTCACTTATTCTGAAAACTGAAAGATTTAGCAGTATTGCAGATTTCTGTCTCCAGTGGCATGTTGGCCTCCAAACATACAGTCTCTGTTTTGACAATGTTTTACATCTCTTTTCCATTAGATTAACGTGGATTGCAAGAATAGCTTCACATTTATCACGTGTAACGTGCGGGTTCAGTCAAATGCAGTGAGATACTGAGTAGTTTAAATCTCTAGCACATGGACTGTAAATTAACGTTAAAGGCCTTTCAACATCCATTGCTCTGTTTAAATGGTTGTGCAGAATTGCTTGTTGCCAGTAATTTTTACTTGAATACAAATATGTCATCTGTTCTAATGTTGTTTTAACTCTCTTAAACTGCCTGTCAGGAAAAGAATAACTTAAAATTAGACAATGGCAAGGCTGAATAGTGTAATGGATCATCAGGACTTTTATTGCCATTTAATACAAGTCGCAGGTTTGCTTGCAGCTCAAATTACATTGCCTAAAAGCCAATGGTACTTTTGTTGCTGAGCGTCGTCCTGGAGGATAAAGCCCCATCTTGCTGGGACCACTGATTGAGCTTCTTGACAGGCTTCGCGTAAAAATCTGACATGTGAAGAAAGAACTCTCCTGTTTCAAGAGATGACTTTCTTTACCAAGTGACGTTTAGGCATCCAGACACAACAGTGGGGGGAGTTTTCATTACCGACTCTTTTTGAATAAACAGAACTCCAGACCCCAGAGCTCTCCATTTATGACATTTCTCACAAGTGAGAGATTTGGGCACAGAGATGACAAATCACCAAAAACCCCACAGAGTATATTGTGGGCTGAGTTGAAGAGCAGAATCTTAGAGCAGGACTCTTTTTTGGGAAGAGTTTGTCACTTGCAGTTCACGTAGCAGTTGTGAAAAACAGCTTTGCACCTTCTTAATACAGTAACAGCTTATTGATTTGCACTGCAAGCTAAGGACTGGGGTCCATGCTTCCCAAGGAATTTGGGAAGCCTGGTGGTAAGTACTCAGTACTTCTGAAGATTGCAACGGGATATCCTGGCTACTGAAATCAGGACTGTGCTAGTACCTGTCCATGATAATTTCTCATGGTGTTGCCACACATTTATCTCACTACAGCGTGTCTCTACCTGCTCTCCTGCTTCCTGGTGTCTTTACCACTTCCCACGGTATGCTGCAGGATGTGCAGTACTAGGCAATAAAACCTTACTTCTTGCCCTTTCTCCTTCTCATGATTTACTACGCATCTTTTTTCCACAACACAAAGCTAAATAAGGCAGAGTTGGAAATGCATTACTTCTTTTCTCAAAACTTTTCATGCCTTTTTTTTTTTTTTTTTAAACAAAAAAACAAAAAAAAAAACCAAACCACTTGGAACTAAGTTCCTTTGAAGTTCCTTGTTTAGAGTTTGGGGGAAAATAAAATGCCAGTTTAAGCTTCTGATCTTTCATAATGGCATATGGAGATCCAACATTCAAACTTATGCTTAAAGCAGTTTTTCTAGAGCCACACTTTTCCAGGCTAATTAATGACTGGTTAAGAATGACTAAAGCTTGATTATATTGAAGCTTGTATTTCAGCTTCCATCTGTGGTGAAATCAAGATGTATTCAGCCTTATGATCATTCATGGAGATGGCTTGATTTTTATTCTTATGGTTTACAAGTTCCTTGCTTATTGACCCTACTAAAAAAACTTGATTGGGAATGTTATCGTGCACTGTTGGTTGACACTGTGGAGGTTAGGGAAGGTACGCGTTGTGAGAACCACAGCCTGGCTCTACCCCTGTGTTTGCCGTACCTCCCTGGTACAAATGCTGATCTGCCCTAATGTGTGATAATAGTATGGGGCAGCTCGTTGTGTGTGATTGACTGCTTGTTTAGTCAGCTCCTGCACTTATGCAAACAATCAATGCTTTCATACCTAAATTCTCCTCTTCTTTTTATCTCTAACTACCACTGACTTCACTACCCATGTGAAAGCGTGTGCCCAGAGTAAGCACAGAAAGAGGTTTATCCTTGCTGCCGGTCTTAAGATACATTTCTTCCAGAGGTATCTCATTAGAGAGAACTTTTTCCTTAAAGCAATACAAAATGAAACAGATGTCTTAAAATATACACTTAAAATAATTTTACAAACAACAGTGCTGTTTTCAGCTGGTAAGTTTTGTGCTGTGAAGCTGTAATGACAATTGCCTTGTGGAATAATTGCTGTATAAGCAGTGGTCATGCCCATTCTGTGCAGCAGTGTTTGTGTGGGGGGAGACAGCTGCTGATTTTATCAACTTGAATGCCTCCTGCTACTAATGTTCATTTTGTGGCATCATGGTGTGACCCTATACAAACTATGCTGTAAGGTGTATTTAGAAAGCAGCTCCTGGACTGGTTGTCAGGAAAAGGCCATGCTGTGAGCATGAAGGAGCTTGATTTACCAAAAGACCGAGGTTCTGCAATGCATGTTAAGTATTTCTATATCATGTACTCTTCAGAAAAATCTTCTTCCTTTCCTGTATAAATTCAATAGTTACTGGAGTTTGTTTACTGAACTAGTGATATCCCTGTCATGCTTGTGTGCTCACATGTACGCGTCTCGTTCATCTTTTTTCCCTCCGAGTATTTTCTCTTTTCCATACCAAGTGGGACATTCTCCACAGCGGTAGTGTCTGTAGTGTCTATTATTTCAGCATAACTTACTGGCTTGGTGGCTGGAGTCTTTATATTTGGGTGAAGGGTGCAGCCTCAACCCCCTTCTAAGCAGAGGTAATGTTGTTTCCTACGCTTTGGGTTATAGAAAATCCTGATGTGGGGAGTGCTGGGTAAAGCAGCACTTCTGATCATGCTTCATGCAAAAAAACAAACTATGCTAGTTCTTAAATTAAATCAAAAGCTTGCATCTTGATGGGAGCCTCCCTGGAGTTTGTAATAGGCAGCTTACATCTCACTGCTCCCTGGGTCTTCAGACAGGCCTGCTTCTTAGCCATTTCCTACTAGCTGCCTCAAGCAGCTCATTCCTGTGTGCAGGCTTTTCTGGATCATTTAGGAGATGCTTTTGTCCTTTTAAAGACAGTCTAGGGAGTGTTGGGGCTGTAGATTTGCTAGGCAACAAGAGAACCCAAATTGGGTGCTTTAACTCTGAGTGTTGAGAAACAGATGTTCTTTTTTAGGATGTACCTTAATGCTTTGAATGCAGGAAATGCTGTTAAATGCTTGCTTTTATTTCTGAAATCCTCTACGTTGTGTTGTGGATCTGTTCAGGAGCAGCTGTATAAAAAGTGCTGAGAGGATGAGCATGTTAGGAAGGTATTTCTTTCCATCCCAGCTGGTTAAAGATGCATTCAAAGGCCAGCGTGCACATGTGAGTGGCATGAGACAGTCAAATGCACTGTGAGAAAACACGTGACGAATGGCTTTACAGGGGGCTGGCAGTGCCTACCTATTTGACGACAACTGCAATGGTTTAAAAAAAAAGACAAAACTGCAGATTGTTGTAGTTATATAAGTGATGATAAACTTTATGTAGAGGAACAGGAATTTACTTGGTAAGATATAAGATTTTTGTGCTTAGTACACTTTCTTGTCTCTTGCTCACGTAGTATCTTTTCTTTCTTGGGTTTACTTTTTTTTTACAACTTAAAATTACTGTTCATTACTAAATTCATGCCAATGAATTTAGCTGATGTTGACATGATGTGTGTTCAAGCTGGAGTTTGTATGTTCCTAATCCAAGGTCTCCCTCACAAATATCTTCCTTGCCGGTAGCCTGGGTGCAGCCTGTTCTGTCCTGTGTTGGCACAGG
Organism: Heteronetta atricapilla; assembly: GCA_011075105.1. NCBI lineage: Eukaryota > Metazoa > Chordata > Aves > Anseriformes > Anatidae > Heteronetta > Heteronetta atricapilla. The sequence goes on along the minus strand of CM021739.1, from coordinate 1,976,675 downwards.
TGTATGAGCAGAGGATTCATAGTTTTCACTCAATTCATCGTTATTTATGATATAACCGGTGTCCTCATTCTTCAGTTGATCCTGTGTTTCAGACAAGGGAAAACATCAATGGAAGAAACTATATAGAGAAGGATTTTTAATAAAGCTTAAATGAAAACAGGTCTGAAGCAATTCTACTTTGACTTTTTTTGCCCCCCCCCCCCCCCCCTTTTTTTTTTTTTTCTTTAGCTACTAATTTACCATGTTGGTCTCATCTTGATGTTGATTAAAGCGAATAGTTGCTTACCATGGCCAGCTCTCGGGCAGTACTGGGGAACACAGTTTACCATCCAGACATAAGATAACTTCAGTACTTAGATACCACCGATGCCAGTGGAATGGAACAGCCAATACTTTCAGCATCTGACTGCATTATTTAAAACGTTTCCCATATTTGAAGCTCACAAAATGCGTGGCTGTTCTTGAAAACGTAGCACTGCACTTTGAGACCCCTCCTCTACAATCCTGAAGAAATCCATATAATAATTATCGTTGAAAATAACAGGCTTTGGAAAAGGGACTTTACCAAGGTGTTTCATTGAGTACTGTGCGTTTTGGGTTACTCCTAAGATACCATTAACTAAGCAAGGTACTCACTCCGTATGCGCTGGGACTGGTCAGAAGTCTGGCAACAGGATTACACCATTTGGGTAGCGTCGTCGTGAGAGGTGGGCCAGCATGGGTTAAAATAGGCTTTAGGTATCTGTGAAGTTCGTTAAAGAATATCTCCCATATTGGTTATTGATACTAAGATGCTTCTGTATTACACAAGGGAACTTCATTTCACAGCTTAAAGTAATTGTCTAATTGAATGGAAACAAAGCAAACAGTTTGCTAACCCCTTACTGTGTTGGTTCACCTTTCAATAGTTAGGGTGATCTGGTGATCAAAGCCTGTGCTGAAAGGTACCAGAATGGCTGAAGGGTATGTCACAGGGTACAGAAGTGGAGAAGGAATTCAAAGAGAAGAAATACGCAGTAGATTATCCTGGTTGCTGTTCTCATCTGCTGATTGCTGTAAGAGTGATCTCTTACGCAATTACAATAGGAAACGCTTAAAGATGCAACTGTATCAGCTGGTTATGTAAGAATAGTAGTAAACATTTTCTTAAACATATACTAAACCTTTTGTAAGATCAGTGCATTTCTTCAATCATCAAAGTATATATAAAAAAGATTCAAATATAGAGTGTCTTTATTTCTGGGAGCGTACATAAATTCTTGGTAATACCCTATTCTCAGCATTCAACACATTTTATGCTTTACACATCAATGCTCCTTTATATACAATTATGTAAATAAGTTAAGAACAGGCTTTATGCTATTGTCTCACACCTGTCTTTCCTATCTTTTCATCCAAAAGGGCTTTATTGAGATGAAAGAAAAACCTGCTCATCTTAAGCAATTATATCATCCTTGTATCTGTCAATAATAGCTCTCCCAAGAGTCCTGCAAGTTGACTTATCTCCTCTGCTACTCGCAAAGTAATTTTTCGTGTTCTCTGGGAAGCAGGTCTCTCAGCTATTTGTGCTGCCAGGGAAAATCTGCTTTATTGATTGTTGACCCTCTTTATTCTCCCCCCTGCCCCAGCTCTCTCTCCCCCTCCTTAAAGAGGAGAGTAACAAACACAAAACTGAGTGGTGGCTTGAGCTCTGCAGCAGTATTGCAGAAATACTGAGTAAGTAGCAGTATGTCTTCAGCCTAGCCCTGCCTGTACCACCTTTTCTTTCATAACCGTCTGACATCGCTGCTGCACACACTCTGTACAAACTCTGTCTGCTGAAGAAACTGCAATGTAAAACACCCTGTTTGCTCTCAGTTCCAGACTGAAAGGCTAGATAATCTCAGCTCTGTGCTACTGCTGCGCAAGTTCTGTAGTCTGGTTTTGGTATGTGTATTTTTTTCTGTGGAATTTTTTAAAAATTAAATTGTATCTGTCCGAAGACCATGCGATTCCTTCATCCAAGATGGTATGCTGAGCTCACGTGAAAAAATGAATGAGTCCACTTCAAAAAAGATTTTAAGACTATATTAAAATCTGATTAAATTGATCCAGTGGAATTGACCAAGGTGGGAATCTCATGATCAAATTACGGAGGGAAAGTTTAGGTTCTGCTTCTGTAGGAGCAAAACTAAATGAAATCTTTCCTGATCCAATCTTATTGGAAACCTCCAGGGGAAAAAGCCTTCAAAGTGCCAAGTAGCTGAGAACCATTATTAAAAAGCAATGTATAGAAGCTATCAATTTGAGTTTTCTGAAGTGCTTAGAAAAGGCAAAAATGGAAGTAGGAGCCTAATTCTATGTTTTTAATCTTGCTTAATACTGTCTTCATTACAAACATGAATTGTTTGAACTGACTTGTCAGACCCAGCATGAAAAACAAAGGTTTGTAATGGAAGTTAGACTTGATTATTCTGTTTTCTATTATTCTTTCTAGAATAAGTAACTGAGAATGAATATTCCTCTACGCTTCCTCCTTAATCCAATCTCTTGGATCTCATGTATAAGCAGTCTTATAACTTTATAATAAGCTTTATAGCCCTCAGTGAAATGTGTGTTCTCTTTACCTCCTGTGTTATGTACGGATGGCACGCATGCTTCCATGTAGCCCAGCACCATCGGGCTGAAATGAGCAGACTACTCGCTTGGCACAGAAGACTTCAGTGGAGGGATTTCTATTCTACTCCCCCCCCCACCCCCGCCCGTCCCCAATTTTTGAGCCACCACACCTTTTTGGGTGAACTTCTAGTGTCTCATGTGTTTAACTATTAATTGCTATGCACGTACATTGGTGGCTTTTAAATTGAGTGAAGACTTTATTTTGGGCTTCAATGTGTCCTCTAAGTTCCCTTCCTTTTCTGCATTTGTTATGAGCTGACAATGTTTGTGCTTTGTAGTCTCTTCTGATGCAGTTCAAGTGCAAGAAGTCTGACTTCACTTTATTGTAATACTTCTAAACCTGTAATAAATTTACTGCTTTGTTCCTTAGTTAACTAGTAATTATTCAGCCCACTAAGAACTTCACTTGCATGGGCCTATTTTTCATTGCTTTAATGACCTGTGCCATAAATGTTTCTTCCTTATTGTTGACACAGTTGCTTTATAGTGTTGCAGACATAATCACGTTGTTCAGTGCAGCATGAAAGGGGAATTCTAATCCATGTGTAATGCTGGCATTTCAAAAATATATCAGACATGGGTCTACAGCATTTTAAGGCTGGCAAAAAAATCTTATCACATTCCAGCTGGTCTGATTACATCTTCAGGGAGAAATAATTTAAATACAGTAATAGAAAAAGATGAATTTTGCACTAAGGCAGCTTTAAAAATTGGAAGAAACTAAGTGTAGAACTTAGCAGAACTCAGATATAACTGCCTAACCAAATATATGCCTTCCCAATTCAGGGATGGGGAAAAGATGGCAGGAAGATATATCAATCAACCCCCTCTGACTTGCATTTCAGTCCTCTATGGGCACACCAGGCTACCTGCACGTCTCAGACACCATACAGGAAATACACTGCGTTAACCAATGTTGTTATTGGAGTGGCGCTATCTTGTAAGCTGGGAAACTGAGTTTGAGATGTCTGTACCTGTGTACTTCTGGCATATACATTTGTATGCAGTGCTGGCGTGTTAGCGTGCCTTCACTTTTGAAACAGAGCACTGAATTTCCCATTGAATCCCCGTATCTCCAGGCTTCTGCTCTCCATTCACGTATCCAGATCTTTACCCTGGGTCCCTTTATTGCCTTTTGAACATCCTGGCACCTGCTTTGGCAGTTCCAATCTGCGGTCCCTGCTGATCCCTGTTCATCTCTTTTGTACTGCTATCAGACTCAGCATCTAAATCAGTCTTTACTCCTCCCTGGTTCAGCTTCTGTCTTTCTCACTTTAAATCATGAGACTTCCTCATGAAGGGTCTCAGCTAGAGGCAGATAACACGTCGGGCCCACGTAGCCTGAATGCAGAGGGGTGGGTTGCTAGGCTGAACGAGTCAAATGGGCTGTTGGAGGATGCAGCATGCTCAAAAACAAGATCTGCAGAGTTTTGCTCTCAAGATTGAATAAGCTTGAGGGTAAGAATAGCAAACTTTTAAATGAAAGTTTCACAATGGGATCTCGTTTATGCTGGACTTTCAATTCACCAGGATAGGATTTGAGGTTTTTTTCCGCTAAGTATAGATCACTTCAAAATATCTTCAGAATTTTTAAGGGGAAAAATTTTGAATTGCTTGATTTTTATCCCCTGCATCTGCCTGAAACGCTTATTACAGAAATTTTCCTCCCATATATTAAATGGCTCAGATTATCTGTAACTTTTTAAACAAAGCCTTCAAATGGGAGAGATCAGGTAATCTTGATGCCAAATGCTGATACCAGTAACCATAAGTTTAGGATTTCCATTATGCAGAATATTTGGAGTTTTCAAAGTTTTTGATTCATGTCAGAACGGGAGAAAATAGAATCTCAATTTCTTTTGGTTAGTAAGTTTCAAATGAGTACGCTTTTGTTAAATTCATGCCTTCTGTCAAATTTTTGAGACTGTTGGTATATTGTTGTCTTTTTGACTTAATGGCATTAGCATATTCAAAGAGGGGAAAATATTATGGTGGAAACACGTCTGTTCTGGCTCTAGGACTTGCATTTTTCTTTTGCTTGAGGTTCAGAGTTCTCTTCTACCTGTGATGGTTTTGTTAAATATGTAATAGTACCGACTGTGCCCTCCCTTTCTGCTTGCTTGACTGGAGCTTTTGAGAGAAAGCTAATATATAGTTTGAAGAAGAAAAAAAGCAGAATCCCATGGGCAGGAGAAGTGGCCACAGTTCTTAAATACATGTGGCAGCTCAGCTTTAGCTCTATAAAACACTGTATTAGGCTCAGAAGGTATTTTTTTTTTTTTTAAACCTTTTATTTCATTGCATAATGGTGGTTCTGTAATTCAAGGTAATTCCATCCTTCCCAAAGGCAAATACTTTCATACTGCAATATTTAGTATTAAAAAAACCCAAAGTACAGGAATTCTTGTGATACTAGTCAAAATTACATCTAGTGATTTTTCCAGCGATGACTTTCCTATAGCAGTCAGCTGTATCACAAGTACCTGCGTGTTAAAACTGTCCTTGAATATTCCATTGCCTGGTGTTACTTTCCTGCTGCGCACATATGTCTCTTGAGGCAAATGTTGCCACACTCGGAATCTTTCCTTTGTGCAACTCTTTTGAATATTCTTGAGGATTGTGGTTTTTATTTTGTGAATACTTCTACTTAAACTGGAGTTTGCAAATCAGTTATGCCATGAGTTTTTGTTATTTCTCATTTTTGTATTTATGAAGAAACGTATATAAGAAAGAGAACACAGAAAAGATATAATTTCTGTTAATTCCATGTTTTTCACAGTAAGGACAAATGACATCTTGGGCCTTGGAGAGCTGCAGTTTTCAAGAGTGGTTTTGATACCTGTGATAGCTGTGTCATAGCCTAAAGAGCCAACACTTCCATTTTGGTCATGCTTGAGCACACCACCGAACTTTAGATTATCTGCCTAAATTTTGTACGTGGCTGCTGTTAATAGCTGTCCGAGATTATGTGGTAATCTTCATACAACAGCTTGTGCGTGTGACTGAGCTGGTGAGGCACAGAGACATCTCCAGGTCTTAAATGCATGCCCAGCAGATTAAGGGGGAACTTGTGTGAGGGAGAATGATCTTTGCTCACATACCAGGGGATTTTCTCCTGAGGATGGAGAGCTATTGGTGTACAGCAGTTGAAAAAGGCAGGGCATGATTATATAGGATTAAATCATTAGAATAACAAGTATCTTTTTGAAAAGAGCATGAGATCTACAGTGATTTAACACCCAAAGATTGCCTGATCTGTGTTGTGGAGAAAGCTGATAAGAAGTGAGTGAATCCAGCATAAGTGATATTGGAATTTCTTTGATATTGGTGAATAGTGCTCTGGTTCTTTGACTTTTTTTTTTTTTTTTTAAATCCTCTCCCTAAATCCCACTACTGTTTTAATTTGAAATACAAAACAACTCAGGATAAATGAAATTGTACTTTAGTCCTCTAAAGCTTAAATTATTGGATATATTTAAAGGATTTCTAGATCCATTCTCTCTGTTATGTCTGGGAACAGTGAGAGCGGGTGAAAATTGAGGGTAAAAAAGGTAGTTTAATGCATCCTCACAGAAAACTGACTGTGAAGTTCCAGAACCAGATGTAGTGTCAGACCCAAAGAATGAACTCTGGCTTTAATGCAGAGTATGGCTAAAAGTTTGAGGCTTTCAGCTTTGGAATCACTGTAGAGATATGTGCAAAGTGGAAGCAGCTGAAATGATCTTAGTTGAGTCTTTCTACAGATAAGCAGCTGCAGAACAAGTAGCTTGTTCTCTACTATGTGCTGAGTAAAATGTCGGGGACACTTGCATACCATGGGTTTCTTGTTTTGAGCTCACCGAAGAGGAGAGGAAAATTCAGGCATCTTACTCAAGTTATTTGAAGCCTGTTATATTCCAAATTTAATGCCTCCATGCAAGGAAAATTCGAGACATAAATGGAGGCTTGCTTATATTTGATGTGTGGGTAATGCAGCTACTCCTGGAAACAGGATAGGGCATGCGGAAGGACAGAATGTTGCTCATGTAAGACTCAACAGGAGTACGTGAACAGGCAGTAATGCCAGGCAAATTAACTATAGAAACAGGATGCAGACTGAGGTAACTGAAGAGAAGAACAAAAAACCTCCCTCAAGTCAGTTGCATAATAAAAACAAGGGCATAACCATCTATGTAGCAATAACCCTTCTGATCAAAATACAACCAAATAGGAAAACCAGCCCTCCCCAATGGGTCTGCGTGGGAGTCAGCTACATACCCAACCAAGAGTTGAGGCTGTGCTGTGCTAGTGACATCGCTCACGTAATTCATTGTGGCAAAACATACAGTGAAGTTACAGAGGGTAGCTTTCAGCAGGATATTGCATGGGGGGATGCAAAGGAAGTGTTCATTATTAAGGCAAATGTATGAAAGCAAATGGCTTTGTGTTCTCAGAGCTGCACACAATGGTAAATGTCTCCAAGAAAAGTTAGGAACAGTAAGATAAAAGGGGATCTTGCTGGCTACGGTGCAGGATAAAAAAAAAAAGGTATTAATAACATCAGTGTGACTTTTCACAAAAAAAAAAAAGTGATTAAAAACTGGCATCATTGGTAGGTTCCATGTCCCCCGTCATCAGACACCTAACAGCAGGATATTTGAAAGAAAACTAATCTACCCATCTTACATTTTCATCAATAAAGAGCAATGGGCAAATCCCAAGGCAGTCTCATCCTGTAGTGCCTAAGTTAATTGGAAAGAATTGCAACTAGGATGAATTTCTTTCCCTTTTTTGACTATACAGATCTGAACTAATAGCTTAAGCTTGAATGGCCTATAATCAGGTGTCTGAAGTTTGTTGAAATGAATCTCACTTCAGGATTTAGGAAATTAAAAGTCCTGAGGCAAAATACATGAAACCAAACACAACATCCTCCATACCAGAGAAATTAAGAGGGTTTGAAAGGCATCCTTTTATTTTTAATTAGGAAATAACGTATTAAAAGCAGTGTATGCATATAGAAGAACAAAGGTGAAATACAGATTTCTGAAATAAATTTTATGTCAAAGCCAGAAGCAGAAATTGGCTTTAACATGATTAAGCTTGGGAAAACCTAAATGACAATGGTATTCACAGAAAGATATTTCACCTCAAAATATTAAATAAATAAATCCTAGCATATTTGAAGGCATAGAAAATCTCAGGACGCTTTAAAAACTTGCATACCCATAGCTTGGCAACAGAATGTGTGCTGTGCGCAGTAATTCACCGTGCAGAAAAGGAGCTCCTGCTAGTGGTACACTTTCGGTGTGGTTACAAAGCTGGAGGTGTCGTTGGCTTGGGTAAGCTAAACTGTATCGTTAGAAAAGATGAACAGGGCTGTGATCTGGCAATGTGTAGACCCTGAAGGCCTTAAAAGGACTGATGCCAGGTACCTCAGATGAGATCACTTTCAAGCTCTTCACATAAAGTATGTCCATTGAACTACTGTGCTGCAGGCCTGGTATTGGCAGAGGAAATGGCTGCAGAAGAGCAAGCAAGTTAGCAGGGATTTCTGCCCTCTGTGGAAGACTTTGTGTGGGCATCTTTGTTATCACCATCTGCTCAAGAAGTAATCCAGAAATCAGTTGTGTAAAGAATGAGGACTGGCAGCGTTCACAGATACTGCTAGCAACCATCTACTACTGGTGGCCCCGCTGATCTGATCAGCTGCAAGATGCAGGACAGTAAATCCCCAGATGAAACAGTGAAGTTTAATCAAGTGAGTTACTTCAGTTGCATCTTAGAGAAAAGATCTGATCCGAATACAGTAGAAGCTATAAAGCTTTTAAAAATCTTTCACCAAGAAGCTATATCAGGTACAGTGAACCCACATCTACTAGGATTGGTACTGGGGATAGCGCTGACTGCCGGGAGGCTGGTGGAAGTGGGAGCGGCTGGCAGGACAGTCCTGTGAATGAGACCTTCCCAGCATGACTGGTGTCATTCTGCTCAAACTAGAATAGTGCAATGAAAACAAAGCTGTAAAATGGCAGCCAGAACTTTGCAAACAGCAGCTAGAGTAATATGCTTGCTAAAGCCTTCTGGTGACGTGGATTGAGAGCTGAAGTGAGGGCACCATCCCAGGCACAAAGGTGCAACTTGAGATGGAAATACGAACCCTCCTATGAGAAAATCATTAAAAAACAAAACAAAACAAACCCGTTTCTTGCACAGTTTTGAACAATGAGCTATAAATGTGGAGAAAGGCTTCTGGGAACAGTGCATCTTACATGCTGATAGTTGATCGTGTTTGTAGATGTGAGCAAAAACAAAGAAACAAAAGTGCTGATTCATTGCAGGTTTTAGAAAGAAAAAAATGGGGTGAGTAAACAAGCAGGGTCTTTTTCTCTATCAGAAGCTTGTGGAGTAAAGAAGAGTGAGTAAGGAGATGGGTATCATCCTGGGAGGGAAGAAAACGGCCACTCCAAAGAAAATGAAAATTCTGGAAGTTTTTAGAAGGCTGTGTCGGTACAATAGCGGACAATAGACCGGAGAGCCATTCTCTTGGCCCAATATGAATCTATAAAAAGCCCTGTGATTCGAGATGTTTGTATCCCCACTAAATATACAAGCAGAGCACCAAGGTGACATGTGCTGAGTGAAGCCCATGGCAAAGCTGACAGCAGAGAATTACGTAGGATGCGTTCACAAAATGATGGTACTGCTCCTTTATACACTGGTGGGAAACTAGACTGGTTCCAGATAACGAGGCAGATTCAAAGCCCGTGTAACAAGATCAGGGCACATTTTAAGACTTTTCTTGGAAAAGTGCTCTGCTTTATAGTGTAACATATTGTGCTTATGGACAGTTAGGTAAAGACTAAGAGAGATGCTGGGAGTGCCAAAAAAGAAGTCTTTTAATCTCACTGAGCTGCTGAGAGCAGGATAGCCTCTGTAAAGCCTTGTTAATAGGAAGTTTGTTTAGTTTAATATATCCTCTGTGAATCTATAGTCCTATGAGCAGATTGGTACGAAGATTATGCCTGCAGATTATTTTGTAACTCTTTCCAGTGTGCAACCCATGTTACGTGAGCAATTAGCTAGCTGGATGAAGCTGGAAGTCTCTAATGGGTTTGTTTAAAAAACAAACAAACATTAAGAAGTGGAGGGGTCAGTGTTTGAGGAAGGAAAGACATTGCTTCACTATAGCCCAAATAAAGCAGCCTTCTGGCATGTCAGATCTTTGCTTTTGAAAAAATATTTTAAAATAGAGAAAGACCAGCTAGAGAATGCTTGTGACATAACATTCCTGAAGAGGTATGGGAATATTGCAAGGAAGAACAACTGAGGATGATGAGTTATAGTAGAGATCCTAGCCACTGAAAGATGTGTACTGAACAACGGCCAATAGGATAATAGCAACTTTTATACCACTTGGAGCAAAACAAGTTTGAGGTATTTATCCTAATTTTACAGCTAAAAAGTCTGAATAGGTAAAAGGAAATGTTTTGTTTAGGAATAGCGGCAGATGACGATAACAGTGCAGGGGATCCGTATTACAAGAACTCGTACTGCCTTTTGGTCGGCAGAGAAAATGATTGCAATATAAAAACAAACAGAAAAACTGTCACGATACTTCTGGTTGGGATAGGTGACCTCACAGCTCCTGTTGGATTAGCAGACCAGTCTGGAGTGGGGGTGACCAAACTCTTAATATCTGTCTGCAGAAAAGAGCTTCCTGGGAGGCTGTGAATGGTACAGAACAGGACGGTCACTGGGAACAGTGTGCTGTGATGGGGGACCTTGAGATGCACGGCGAAAAATCTGGATGGATTTTTAGTGTGCCAAGCGACTTTGTATGGTCTGGTTGCAAATGTAGCTGGACGAAGTTGGGAAAACTGGATGACTTTTGCTTGAATGAAGCAAAACATAATTTTGCAAAGATACAGTATTCCAGATAGGAAACTGCAGTGAGAATTTATAAGCCTTTCTACTATTTTTCCACATTTTTGAAGGAACATGGAGATGTAGTGAAATGAAAAGGCACTCACTTTCAGGCAAACCTGTCTTATAGTTTTATAGCAGGTATTCAACTTGTAGCAATCATTGCAGACCCTGCGATAAAGGGGTGTGTGATCTGGATACTGTGACACTTATTGCTGTGCGGACCAAGACAATAGAGGGTAGCAGACCTTAGGCCTCTTGCAAGGCAAGGAAATTGCTCTACACCCTACAAGGAGTACTTGGAGGAGTTTATTTTTTCCAGCTGGTGCTGGAACATCAGCATAATAGTGCATGCTCCTGCCACAGTAGGAGGAATCCTGCATCCTTGTGGTGTTGTCATTGCTGTATTTGGCTAAAGGATGCTAAATGCTTTTGTAATCCTTTTTAATGGATAACTGATGTTAATAAAGATGTTGCAGGTATTAGGCACCCGTTTCAGAGAGGTCAAGCCAGTTTCTTAAAGCTTGCCTACCTCATGGCTCACAGATCATTACATTTCCAGGGAAAGGTTCTGGAGACAGATTATGAAAGATATTTTTGTTTTAATTTGGCATCTTTCCCTTCTGTTTATTGGTGCGATGCATTGTGCACATGTACCAGTGCTGGCACTGACCCAAACACAGACAATAATAGAGAAGGGAAAAAGTGCAGCATAGCGTGAATGAGCATGAAGCTTTCTCATTCTCAGTGTTTCATTACAGATGGAGAGGTCAGCTATTGGGGTTTCAGTCATGAGTGGCCCAGAATACAAGCAGCAGCTACATGCTGCATGAACAAGTGTGGCTGTTCTGGGAATGTGATTTGTTTAAGAACCATTCATGTAGATCGCTGCTCTTTTCTTTTCCCCTCTCTGACAGAACTCCTGTGCTCAACTCCTAATCCAGATCTGACTTCAAAACTGCTTGCTGATAGATTTCACTCTTAATGGCTCATTTCCAAATGCCTTAATATCTTAATGGATTTAGAACTAGATGAGTATTCAAAAAGCCTAATTCTTTGAGAACTCATGCTCTGTTTTTCTTTCCTAACAGTTGTTCCCCCTCAAAAACACCTATGTAGTCTTTTTTTCCCTGTTTTTGAGAGGTGTGACTTGGGATAATTCAGTTAACTTTAGAATTGTTTTTTGGCCCTTGATGAAAGTTTGGCTGGATGATGGCATTGAGATAGTTAAGTACATTGATCTCTTTTCACCCTTGTCAACGTAAGAAGGGATTTGGTCTCTTGAAGGCAGTCGGCTTCTCTAGGTTCTTCCTCCCCCTGGCATGGTTCCATTGCTCTGCTGTGGAGAGGAGGCTAAACATGGCCCTGTCTCCTCTGGGGCTTCATCTTTCAGGAATTAATTATGTTAGCAGCCTTACTTGCTTATGTTCCTAAGAGTGTCTGTGACTGCGAGGACCTGGCTGGTATCACAACAATTTCTAAGCCTGTGAGAGCATGGATAGTCTGGCCCTGTAAATAACTGGCCTTTTGTTATGAATGGTATGGATTGAGCTAATTCGGTGAAAACCTGAGTGCTCTAGTGCAGAAGACAGAAGATCAAGCAAAGAACTGAAATAGTGTCTGGAAGTGCATTTCTCAGTGTGAAATAGCTCTGAGCAGCAGGAGGTACAGTGTGCCTACGGCTCGCCATATGAGCTAAGGCAAAGACCAGAGTCACGCTGTGTGAGCTGCAAGAGTCCTGCAAGGTGTTTGGAAGTGAAAATCTGATAAAAACATAGGTTAGTTTGACTTACCTTTCTAACTGAGGCAGTGTTGCATGTATGCATGGTCTAAGGACAGAATTACTCAGGTTGAATTACTATAATTCTACTCTTGGCTAAAGCTTTGCCATTAAAAAAAAAAAAAAAAAAGCTTTTGGCATGCCAAAGTGTGACATAGTTCTCCAAGCCACTGTTGAACTGAAGCATTCAGTAATGCCACCAACACCTTGACTGGCAATGCTTTGCAGCACTCTGGCATTCTTTTATTTTTTATATCTCTATATATCTTGATATAAATAGATTTATATATCTTGATATATCTCTAAGTAGTGTCTTGTATGTTGATATGGAGTACTATATATATGAGATTTCCTTGTTAATCCTAATTGAAGGTCAGCAATTATTTATCAGGAAGATTATAAACTTTATTTTTTAAGGCAGAATCCAGGACGGCACTTTTTCCAAAAAAAAAAAAAAAAAAGAGAAATTGTTAAAAAACAAAAAACTTGGGAACTTAAAATATACTGCTAAGCTCACTGGGTGTCTTAGCAGTAGTCATATTTTTGAACAGTTAATGTATTTTACATAAGGTTGCAGTACAGAAAAGGTTGGCATCTGGGTACTGTCTGAAAAGATATAGAGCTGGCAGCACTCTAGCAGGAAATGAGCTGGCTGAACGGTCAAATTCTTCTAGGAAAAAATGAAAAATAGGAAAGAAAGGCTCAAATAAATGTGCTTGGCTTTGTCTGCAACTTGTTTTTGCACTAAACACCTAAACTTTAAAGAAATGATTTTAAACCAGCCAACGCTTATTCAACCTCCTTACTGGGGAATTGGGGCTTAGTATAAAACAGAGCTAATATTGCAAGTTGTTCAAAATTACTCATTGAAAACAAAAGGACCTGCCCAGGTTTTGCGAATCATAATTTAAAGTTGCATTATATAAATTTTTAAAACAACCTCATGTTTGGTATGAGCAACTTCTCCATCATCTGTAAACGTAGACCTTGCAGGTGGACAACTTTAGACTCTGTATTTAGAACTTCTCCCCTGTGGCTTTCAAGGAAGAATATAAGGGTGATGTGGTGACAATAGCTGCATTTAACCTACTCATAAGGCTGTAGAGATTGATTTATATAGCAAATAGATCTTGTTAGACAAATGTAATTTTATCCTTGGATGAAATTACAAGTTTGATTGATAAAAATGTTCTGCATTTAATAAACTGTGAAAGGCATTTGAAATGATGCTATGATTAAAATTAGCTCTTTAAAGTATCAATAAGACATGCATTAAATTGATTAAGAACTGGCTGGTTGATAGACTTGACACAGTAATTGCCAGCAGAGAACTGCTACGGATTGGTGAGTGTTTTAAAGTCCTCACTGCTTGGTAGAAAATGTGATATTCAGTAACTTCACCATTGGTGGTGGCGATGGTGTGTGGATAGGTGATGTAGATTAAATTATGATGAAGACAGAGCAGTTATGTAAACACACCTCGATTACTTGGTAAGCTGGTCTCATTTGGATATATTTCCTTTAGTTGCAATCCTAAAACAAACAAGCAAGAAGGGCCAAATGGACCTGCAGTGATTGTGGATTGTAGGTTTTTCATGAGCTCCAGAAGGGGAGAAAAACAAAACGGCAATGTATGTGAACAGTGATTGTGAGTGGAACTAGTGTCAATACTTCTGTACAGAGCACTAGAGAGACTAGTGCTGGAATACCATGCCCGGTGTAAGTGGCTTCACAGGATCTCAGAAAGAGGCCCTTCATTCTGCCCCAAAGATATTAAAGCTGAGAAGTTAAAATAGTGGCTTAATGAACTCTTTAAGTATCATTACATGAAAAAATAACTGTTACTGGAAAGTTTTCAGTAAATTAAAGCAGGGTGATAAACTCAATCAGTTCTAAAAGGAAAAAAAAAAAAAAAAAAAAAAAAAAGATGTTTTAACAGCAACTAACCAGTAGAAAACATTCCAAAGGGAAGTAATAAACTCTCTGCTGCTGATTTTCTTCTGATCAGCAATGGATATGTTCCTGGTAGCTCTAATACTTGAGATGTTCCTGGGATCAGTACAGGATGAAATTTGTATTTGATGTCTAAGGTCAGACTGGGTAATGTAAAGACACCTTGTGGCCTAAAATTTGCGCTTTATGAATTTAATTAGTTAACACTTTAGAAGTTCTTTGACACTAGGAAAATCATAAAGGTCTTGCTCCAGTTAATTCTCTCTGGAAAGACAGTTGGCTTAGTATCAGAGAAATATTTAATCTTTAATTTAAGCACCTTTTTTTTTTTTTTTTTTTTTTTTTTTTTTGTATTTCCTTCCTCTCTTATGTGCCTAGTTGTCCCACGTTATGTCTGTGTGACTTCACTTGCTAATCCTTGTCTTTCTAGCTTCTTAGATCTGCTTCATTTAGCTTGGTAACATTCTGTGCAAGCACATCATCTAAGCTCCTCTTTGTTGTCTACCATTGCAATAAATATTTCATCATTGTTGCGTGTGAACCTGTAGGTCTTGAATGAGCTTGACAAATTTGTATTTTCTTTGTACTCAATTATAATAATTGACTTGAAGTTTGTCAACAACATAATGGAGGGGATGCTTAACTCATTTGGCATCTTGAGGACTCTGTGTAAGAGACTTACATTTAAAATCTTTTTTTAACTTCTGCTTCCAACATATATGAAAGCAATTACAGGAATGGACTATTCTCTCTTATGTGATCTGGAGGTATTTTTTACAGTATCAAATACCTCATGGATGTTGACACCAGTTCAAAGCAGTGTCCAGCTCTGCAGACCTGTTATTAATATGCTGTGGCAAGATACTTGTGGTGCATAGGGAAAGCACTGTCCCAGTCAGCACGTGATTAGTGATGGGCAACTTGAAGAGAGTCAAATGTTTTTGCTGCAGTTTTCACAAGCAATAGAGGTCCCAGACAAACGATGCCTTCAGTACTGTCACAGAAGCTGACTTAAAGCTATGTGTTAACTAGAATCATTCTTCAGGAGCATCGTGATGCCAAATGCCTGATGCTAAACAATATCAGAATTACTAGGTTGTTGTAGTATCTATAATCCCGGCTTTGTGCGTGGCCCTGTACCACTGCCCTGTATCACTCTGGCTAGCTCAGACAATCCTCTCTCCATTCTACATCATTCTTCAGCCCTGTGCTACCCAGTCCTGAGAGAGAGCAGCTGGGAGCATGTGGGCCAAGGAAAACGGGCAAAGAAGGAAGGGAGCTGTGTTGGGGCTGGGTGTTCCCAGTGCCTCTGCCCACGGCAGTTGGTATCCCAGGGGATCTTCTGGGGAGTTGGTGAGATGTAAGAGAAATACTAGGTATGGTTTGCAGAAACCAGATCAGCTCCTCTTCCAGAAGGCTTACAGTATGGCAGAGAGCGATGCTTTGTTGGTGTCGGTATCATGACAGAGCTAAATGAGGTTCCTCTCCTTTAGTTTCACTTCAGTCAAAGGAAAACCTAAGGAGACAATTTCCCTTCATCCGTCTCTGTTGGGTCATTGGCACTGGTATCATCCAAGACTTATGACACCTTTAATGCAAATAGTTTTTTTCTGCCTGCATTGCTAATAATCTTCTACCTGCTCACCATTAGAACAGCTCCCTCTGCTGCTTTAGCCCCCCCACCCTGATTACAGAAAGTAGCTGTCTTTACTCCTTCATTATTTTTTTTGGACTTGAGTGTGACGCTCTGAATTCTGATCAGACTACAATTCTTGTGAGATACCAAGTTAACATTTATGATAGAGATACAGCTGATTTCTCAGATGAAAACGTTTCTCTTTTTAGATGCCTGACACTTCGATGGAGAGTCAGAATTTTCCAAGAACGTTTTTATTTAGTTGAAAGTTTCTTCTTCGGTTGAAAACAGTTTTGAGGGAAAATATTTGGCCACCACAGTTAGGGTCCAACTGTACACGTGTATGTACAACTTTGTATGACCTAGGGTAGCCATCAAGGACATAGGACTGTAAGTGCTTTGGGTTGAGGGATGGCTACGTTAGTCTGACCTCAGTACTCAGCCAAGTCTTTGAACAGTGAATGAAAAGGGTAATCAAGGACTTGAAGTTATATGGAAAAATGGATAAAATGCCATGTGCTTTAACAAAAGCAGATTGTGTCAGGCTAGACTGGTATCTTTCTTTGATAAGATAACTGATTTGCTAGACAAGGTCAAAATAACAGACCAAATATCTATGTAGGTTTAAGCAAAATATACGAGGTACAGTGTGTCATGGGGAAAAGATTATTTGAGAGGCAAAAGGGGATAGTATATATTAAAGACAGATAAGAAATTAATTTCCCACTTAGCCAGCTTGTGTCACCTTACAAAAGGCATCCAAGAATGGAGAGAGGCTGTGAGAGGTGTGTCTCAGCCCCCAGTCTTGGGAAGAGTCCTGTTAAATTGAAGTGAGGCTAATGCAGGAGGCACTGGCGTGAGCAGGTTTCATAACCAGGTGCAAGGATGGTATCACCAGTGCTGAGGAGGATTAGGTTCCTCTGCTTGAGCAAAGAGATGATCCTGGAGAGCAGGAATAGGGGAGAAATTTAATAGAATAAAATATAGTCAAGTACCTAGTGGCAAGGAAAATGAGAAAACACTGCACAAAGGTCTTGCTTAATACATTTTCCTCCGTAGCTAGCAAGTCCATAGCCAATAACATCACCTCTAAGGCAAGAAAAGCTCCTTAGTAGCTGGAGATGAAAAGCAGCGTGGCTTTGAGCATCTGTAAACAACTTTCTCAAGAATTGCTTACCTCAATTACTTAGCTACAGTGAGATTTGTCACACCTTAAGAACAGCTTTTCAGGATGTTTTCTGTAATTCCTAGTTCTGGATAGTTGAAGATACTACTTTAATAACGTGGATTTAAGTTAGTTTCTAACCCTGTAGAAGTGTGTGTGAACAGTCACAAATTCTCTTTTCAGGAGAACTATCAAGAATTAGAGTGGAAAAATGAAATTCATTTGTTCCATTAGGCTTGTGACACATTTTTAAAAGCAAATCTGTGTAAAAGAAAAAAGCATGTTTGTGCCTAAAAACTTTTGATAATGTCTTCCTATATTTCTAGTTTGATTCTTGCTTAAATGTTTGGCTTAAATCCTATTTTATTCCAACAAATTTGCGAAGTGTTTAATTCCTGGCTGTTCTTCGCATACTTTCCACTGAAAGCTATCCTCTTGAGAGATGATCGCGCTTTGCACATATTTCAGTGCTTCCCAAATATTACTTGAACTTTACAGCATACCTGTCAAATATCATTTTAGTAATCCTGGTTTGTGGACTGATAAGCTGAAAAATGCGTTTAAAAATGCAAAAATGCTTTGGCTGAGCTAGGATTCCTGTCTCTTCAATTCAGAAGGTACCATATTTTTGTAATTTGCTCCATTTCTGTGAATTTATTAACGAACCCCCCATTCTTCTAATTTAAATCTGTAAAATAACTTTGAAAAGATATTCCATTTGAAAAGCAGAGACTTTTGTAGCTATAGTTCAAACTGTTGAAGTAGACAGATTTTCCAAAGAACTTGGCAGTTCTTACTAAGTGTTGTTGTTAATTATTAATTAATGTTAATTATTTTTAATTCACACTGCCTGTCCATCAAATCAGATTTTTAAAGGGTTACATTTTAAAACCTTGATATTGTTTGTTTGGTGTGGAGACTGAAAGAAACTTGAAACTGAAATAAAGGAAAAGCAGAAAATAAAATATAGTGACTTTTATGAAACTTTATTACTTTAGTAATAGTGTAATTTAGTCCTAGATTGAATGCCAGCTATTGAAACAGTCATCAATTATGTCGATTTACAAAGTAGACAGAGGTAAAATAAGGTAGGCAGTATAACCTTCTGGCAGTCCTAATGTAAGACAATATTTGACATGAAAATGCATTTAGATGACAAATTTTATGCAGTGTAATGATTTGCATCTGTTAATCTGCAGTATTACCCTTGACCAAAATAAAAGTAAATTTCTGGTTTATTTATCTCACATTGCTCTACTCTTTAAATTTACTTTACTCTTGCTTTTGTGATCATAGCTCTCAAATAGATTAATCCTAAACCAATTTACTGAGAAGATGGTAAGAGGCAATTTGTATTAAAACATCTGAAAAATGTTATTGGCACAAACGATTGTTATTTGATTAGATCTTTTTAATGAGGTGAAGTCTGTCAGCAAGATAAGCTGCATGTCGTTTAAAGATTAGTAATAAAAAAATCCACCCTCCTTTTGTGTGGTCTTGTATTTTTTTTGTGTGGTGGTATAAATGGAACATCACTACAAGTTTGAAATTAGCAGAAGTAGATAGTTACCTAAAAGGAAAGGATGGAAAAAGAATCATAGTGTAATTTCAACTCTAGTTTGCCATAATTATTTAGTTTGGCTTCCTTATCGTAAGAGTTCATCCATTGTGGGCATTGAGCCCATGATACAAATGGCACTTGGATACTTAGGCTATTATTTTCCTATTTCATAAATTGTAAACAAAATTATTCTGAACCTTCAGCTAAAGCTAGGCACCTAGCTCTGCATCTTTTGGCCTGTGTTATAACTTGCTTCCTAGTATCTGTGTTCATGTGTGTATGCAGTGGACTAAAGGAAGCATCGGTCATGCATCTCAGCACAGCAATAAAAATAAGAGCCAGAGGTCCAATGTATAACATAGCATTAAGATCATTCTAGAAGTTACCTTTCTGGACTGTTCTTTTTTTTCCCCTCTGTTCCATAGGAATGGGGGTCCACAGTCTGTGAAGTTTCCAGGCCTCCACAATTTTTTTGTGGATCACGAAAATGATTTACTGATCTTAATGGGTGTTTATGTATATACTACCTAGGTTTCATATGGCATTTTTCTTCCAAACACCATTTTTCTTCCAAATACCTGAACATTACTAATGGATGTTTCTTGTCGTGTTGTATACAAGCTACTTATTTTGGACCTACCAGAAACTGTGAGATTTTTCAACTTTTGCCTATTTGCTTGTGACCTAAGGAATGAAGTCCTCAGCTGTTGCAACCTGTTTGATTTATCATTGTCCTCTTTTACTTGCTGACTCCTGAATTAATTCATGCAAGTTTATTTAGGTTAATGGTGTTCCTGCAGGTGAACAGACACAAATCTTTACGCACAGCACATGAATTTACCATCTAAACATTTTCATTTCAACAATTGTCTCAGATTAACCACCAAGGTGCTGAACTGCCAACCTTACTTTACCTTCATCTGTTTTATAAATACTTCTACAGGTTGCTCAAATGAGGGTTGTATTTTATTTTCTATGCTGCAAAGAGTTCTACCTTTCCTACCAGGAGAAAGATGAAAGGAAACGTTAACCTTTAATCAGCAATTGTAAATGATAAATGCCGGACAAGTGCTTTTAAAAAGAATTTGAAATGAAAGGGCTGACCCTTAAAATTCAAACTTCTTGCAGCCAAGTTGATGTTCGGTGACACTGTCTAACGGGAGGATAAATGTTTTTTCCTCCAAAAAGCAATTGTAGCATATGCTTAATGATTGTAACTTGGTGGTTTTTTTACCCACTATACTAGTAAGGTAAGAATACTGGACTGATAGGAGAAACTATCTGTAGTCACTTCTTTAAACTACTGGAGGCAATTGGAATAGTATGACCCCAACAGTAAGACACCTGGTAATATTTTGGCAAACAGTTTAGCAAACCAGCACAATTTCCAAGGTTACAAGCAAGTCTGTCACATTGAAAAGAACACTCAGTGTGGGACTTTACATGGTTCACAAGGTAGTGAAGTGTGTCGAAAGGTATATGGCACAAGAAACTGAACGGCCTACAGTCTTCCTAGTCTTCAGCGTTTGTGATGTTTGACAGGCCGCTTAACTTTCCATGATTCCTCCCTCCCTCTTAATCTTGTTTGTCTTTGAAATTAGCGGTAAAGACGGTCCTGTCATCTCAACCAGCACTTAGAAATGTATGGGTAAAAACATTTGTCATACAGCTCATAGGTATCCTTCCTCAGAGGTATCTGCGGAGAGGTTGAGAACTGAACCGGGGGGGCAAAGTGAGGTGCTCTGCCTTGTTCCCCACACTTGTTCCCCATCAGAGCATGGCGAGGTGGTGGACTACTGCCACAACCCCGTGCTGCCCTTTGCTGTGCTCGTGAATTGCATTTACTCTAAAAGTGATCAGAAGCTGGATTCTCACACTATGTAATTCCCTGCTCGCTTTTGTTATTTCTAGTCATTTCCCTTGCAGTAGCAGGCTGGTTGTCCTTTACTGTGAAGCGTCCTGGTGGTGTGAGCGGTGCCTGAGCAGTGCGTGCTTTCACCTCGGTCATGCCGGGACAGTCTGTGAGGTGTTCTGCGAACCTCGTCAGGTGAGGTGGTGCTGACAGAGCAAGTGGAAAGGTTTAATAGCAAAGTGCTATTTTGACCTCACATTTTGGCAATGAAACTCTGCTCGCAACGTTATCTTGAGAAGCAAAGCTTTTTATTTTTATTTTTTTATTATTTTTATTTTTTAAAGAAAAGATGCCAGCGTGTTCCTTTACAGCTGCAGTAACGTTATCTGAATGGATGAGTTGGGCTCCTGTGGTTGTTTATGCACAAGACAGAACTCTTGAGCAGACCTAGCAGAGTTTTGGGATGATATATGTCAGGCAGTTTTTTGTTTGCATCTCAGCAATGTTGCTGAGGAAACTAAGACAGTCAATTCATGGTCTTTAGCTAGGCCCTGCTGAACAGCATCGTCTTAAAGTTCTGCCCAGAGCACCCCAGATCTCCAGAAAATGCTTAGTGGTTTCCTTGAGGAATTTGGGCAGCAGGTCCAACTGCCAGTTAGTATTTGTGACCCTGCTGTTTGAAGTCACTTGGTTTTAATCTTCGGCATGGTCTTTACCCGCAGTATGGTTTTTAGTGTAGTGGTAGGTCTGTGTCTGCATTTATGTCTGCGAAACTGTAAAGATTCACATTGGGTGATGGCCTAGCAAGGGATGAAGAATTCAAATGTAGAGTACTTATTAATATTTTGATTCATTTATTGGTGGTGTAGTGATATCTAAAAGCACCCTACTCAGACTAGGCAATATATTGTAATCTAAATAATGTATTATAAAACACTGGATCAGATGAAACATTGTTTCAAGAAATTTAAGTCCACAATGGTGGAGAATAAGCTCTTGTGCTCATTAAAATTGTGAGTAAGCTTTACTTCATGGCACTCCCGAGGCGATAGGAAAGCAGCTAAATTATTTGAACTCATAAATATTCCAATTTTGAATGCTTTTTCAATAACCGAGGGACGATTTTAGGAAATATTTGTGATTTACTTTCCTCTCTCCTCCAGTTCTGAACCAGCCCTGATGATCTGTCTCACAAATGCTAAGATAAACGATTGTACATGTGCATTTGGGAACACATCATAGAAATTAATGGGAGCATGGTGATTGGGAGGTAGTAAAAAGGGATAACAAATAGTGTAACCAGATGAATTTTGTGTCTGGGTGTCTCTTAGGCAAACTAGACTGGGGGGAGGTTCACCAGCTTAGTCTCCCTGTATTCATTCACTTCTGATGTTTGGATGGAGAATCAGGAGGTGACTAAAGCCCTACAGTGGGAAGGAGGTCAGAGAAAAGTGATGTGCAGTGCCACTGAAATGGGAACAAGGGCCATCTGAGGAGAAAAAGTAGGCCTTGTTGAAAAAACATTGCACACCATGATACAAACTGTGTACTGCATACACAAGGGACTGGCTGACAGTAGCGAGATTGTTGAAGTGTTGAAGCTGTAACACTGCGACTTTAAAAGAAGAGTGAAATGTTTCGGTGTGCTGCTGATGTTAAGAGAGATCCTGCTGAGGGGCAGCTGACTCATCCCCCAGTTTTCAGGCTTGGCAACAATTAGTCATGCTAAATCCCAGGGGTGTTCATGTGCATAGTCTGCTCTCCTTTTTTTTTTTTTTTTTTTTTTTTTTAATTTTAATTTTTTTTTACTGTCCTGCTAGGACTCCTCCTTTTCTGTTTCCCCAGATTTTATCTGATTGACATCATTTTCATGGATTTACCCCACCCTGTCATTCGTCTCTCTATGGAGTAGGAGTTCTCCTGCCTCTGCTTGTTGAAGCATCCTAGCTCACATTACAGATCCTAGCTCACATTATCAATCTGTTACATTTTCCAGAGAGCACATTCTTTGTGTCTGTCTCTTACACTTGCATAGAGTTTCCTTAGAAAAGTGCTTAAGACTAAAACTCTAAATACGTAAAGTTCCTTAAAATATCTTCTTAAAGCTTACTGCTATGTCACAGGCAGCCATCTCCTGTATGCTCTCCAGAATCAAATGTCTATCTATTCCTAAATGCCCAAATATCTATCTATTCCTAAATGCCCAAACAAGATGCAATAATTGTTAATTACCAGTCTTCCAATACCACAGCCTCTTCTCTTATCAGATGCTGCTTGGTAATTTTCTCCTACACTTCCCAAAGCATTAGGCTGAATCTCTGTGCATTTCACCTTGAGAAAGGTAAGGGTGCTGGGACAAGGAGAAGGTGTTAAACTGAGACCGGGGACCAGTGAGGTTTTTTCCTTAAGTCCTGTAGCAAAGGTGAAGCAATTACTGCCCTGTAATTCATGAAGAAAGATTCCTACCCAATATGTACAGCTGCTTTTCCTGGGTTTTGCAGGTTATTGGTTGCTTCCCCTCTCCCTATCCCAGCTCCCAGGAGATGTCAGAATAACATAATGTTCGGGTATCTTTCCCCAGCCTAGCAGCTACTATGAGTAATTCATAATACTGTTAGCAAGGATTATCACAGAATGTTTTATTTTATTTTTTGTTTAGAAGTACACTATAAATCTAAGCCATGAGCAAAATGTAATGAAAACCATATTGGGAAAGAATGAAAGAAAGCAGAAAGGTTTTATTAAGGAAAGGTTCTATTAAGAGGTGGTAGGAAGTTAATTCGTAGAAAAACTAAAATCAAGTGCAATAGTGAAGCACAGAAGAAGGACTCCACACACTAAACCCACCGTTTTTTCCTCATAGTCTGTGTGACAGAACTTACTAAAAGCAGTATTTCTATTTGATCTGTGCTTTTCCACATAAAATAATATGAAATCTAATTTTTATCTAACTCTTGATCCCCACAGCATTAGAGAACTCATAAAACAAAAATAAAACTTTCTCTTTGCAAGTTGTTTCATGTCCCTCCTGTTGTACCTTTGATGTACATCGGTTGTGTTTTACGTTTTGTGGAGTTTTGCTTTAAATTGCTCGGAACCAAGAGCAGTGTAAGCCCAACCCGACATGGCTTACTGGCACCGCCTCCCTCTCCAGGAGGTCCTTGTGACTTATCAGAAAGACAGGACTCCAAAAACTGCAACTATCTGATTTGGACAGAATTTCAGCATCCCTTCCCTTTTTACATTTCCGAGTAAATAAAGCGTCTCGCAAAAATAAGTAAGCCAAGAGCTTGTACGTGTAAGTGGCAGAGTGATAACACCAGGTTACCACAGCCACCGCAGCACTCCCGCCGGGGGCTGTGCCTGAGTGCTGCCCGGTGGGCTAGGGGCCCAGGCAGCTGACCGGCAGCGTCCAAGGACAGAAGCTGGATTATTAACACAGACTGCTCCCACAGCCTCTGCAAAAGGAGAGCACCGGGTGCTATGGGCTCAGTTCCGCCGACCCCACTGAGGGGAGCACTGCTGCCAGTTTGGATGTGCTGGGCCTCTGTTCTGGTGGGCGGTGGGAGCCACGTACGCGTCGAAAAGGATGACTTGTGCAGCCTCACTGAGTGTCAGAAGATCTGAACATATGGAAAGCAATGTACTTGTGGCAATGTTTTAGTTGGCAACTGGTTTGAGGAAACAATGTTTCTTATGTGAAAAAATGACTGGTTGCATTCCGAGCTCCTTTACACCTCCCTCAGTGGCTGTAAGTACTTCCACAACGTGAAACAAATCTCTGTGGGAACCTATTTTTAAAACTTTGGCAGTAAATCTGGCAACTTGGGGTGACTGTAGGATGACAAGCATGATATGTTTTTATATCAGAGTTTAGTAATAAATTTATTTTATGAAACACGATACAATTCTCAAGTGCTGGGTTCTAAGGACTCACCCCTTGTCATACTCAGAAAATGTTAGCCATGGCTTTCTGTAGCTACAGGAAGGTTCACTGCCTGGAGAGATATATGTGCAGGATGTGTATTTTTGGGAAGCAAGCAAATACGACTAGAGTTAGCATCAGATTAATTCTCAAACAAGGTGACAAAAACATTTTTCCAGCCTTCCCGTCTGATCCTTGATTAAAGCATTATTGCCACCATCCAGACAATTACACCCCACCTAATGCTGCCAGTTACGCTGCCAGCGATCCCCGTTGTACAGACAACTAGACGTGTCCTCAGAGAACTCGTCCTGACACAGATACTCCCCTGGATATGACGTGTTGCAAGTAATTCCTTTGTAACGGAACTGAAGTAACTTGTACAAATTAGGAATTTGGCCTACAAACTGTTATTTGGAAATCTCTTAATCTATTTTTAAAATACTCTTTGAGGTTAAGGCAAATGTTACAAATAATCATTTTTTTTTTTTTTTTTTTTTTTTTTTTTTTTTTTTAAGTGATAAAACTTCCAGTAAGAAACATTTCTTAAAAATTCTTTAATGCAGATTTTTAAACATTTTTTGCAAATTTCTGGTAGCAAAGAGTCACATGGTAATATATTTAAGTTGCTACTTATAGGTAGCACTTAGGGCTTAGTGGTGCCTCTGTAAAATGTGTTTAAAAAAAGGTGGCCAAATTCTGCTGGCAAAACTACACAGTGCTACTAGAAAGTCTACTGTGAGTTTCAGTTCAGCTTACATAAGGAGAAAAAATAGAAGGTGAAATCTGCTGTGCAGGTATCAGGAGAATTTTCTCCCACCTGACATAGTCTGGTCAAAGTTCACTACCAACGCAGGTTGCTTTTTGAAGATGTATTTCAAGTCAGCATGTAAAAAATAAAATAATAAAAAAAAAGTCAAAAGCAGTGGTTATTTAGTAGAGCAGAGTAACTGCATGTTCTTCAAATGACTATTTTATAAAATGCTGTTCTTTTCTTTCCTGTTCTTATCTAGGTGAGCACTCAGACTTGCAATCCCCATCTCATTCTTTCCTATAGCTATTCTTTTTGCTTCCAGCTGTGTTAACAACGTATTACACTTGGCTGTGTTTTAGAAACACCTCTTCATAGCACTCAAAATGCTCAGCACTCAGGGATGACACTGTAAAGCGAGGATTATGTATCTGAAAAGCATGTTAGCTTTGTAGCCACCCCACACTGCAGAGTGATTCATTATAACCCAAATTTCCTGTGTGGGTTCCATGTAAGCTTTTGTGTTTTCTCTTTGATATTAGAATGGTCTTAATATATATATATTTTTTGTCATCTTGTCCCTTTGTGCATTATCTTCTGATTAAAATCTCCCATTTTGCTGGGGACAATTTCAGGCGGAAGGAGTCTTGGAGACTAATTTTAGATGAAGTTTTGATGAAAGCATGGCATGGCTGGTGGATGTTCAAATTCTCCAAGGAGCACAAAGGCCTCTGGTCTCAAGGTGTTTTATTATTACTAACAGGATTATACTCTGAATATTAGTTTCATGCCAGTTTGTATAAATAAAGGAAAAATTATGCTGAGTACATTCGTTATTATTGTTGCAAGGTCTTAATAAGTATTGGCACCTTCACTAAAAGCTACTTGCATATGCACGAATGTAGAACACATTTTGGTTATTAAAAATGCATTTTTGAAAGCTTCTCATTTTGTAGTAATTTCTACTGCCAATGGCAGCAACTGTCTTTGTCTCCTATAGATGCATACAGGTGTGCAGTCTTCAGTCTATTGGAATAAAAATCCAATTTTTATATTCAGTTTGTATCCATCTTCTAGAGAAAATGAGGGTAAATAAACTATTGGAGACGATGGATGGTACCAGGATGCTTTTGTTACACAGATTTTTTTTTTTTTTTTTTTAAAAAAAAGCTTAAGTCCTTGAAGGTTTTTTGTTTTTAAATGCAGTAAACTTTTCTTATTTGCAACAAACATGACCAAACATCATCTAGTCTCAAAAGCCTTCAAAAACATTCTCAGTCTGGGTAATTAAATGTCATTTATATGATCAAAGGATTAATGAAGTGGCTTTGTCTGTAGATACAGAAAAACTACAAAAAGATTACTGAAAGCACAGGAACATTCTCAGATTTTGTTTTTAAGGACTTAATTGATATAACTATTCTTATATTAAAAAAAAAAGTTTGTAACAACAGGAGTAAGAAATCCAGTTCATCTCAAAAAAGTTCATCTCAGAATCAGACTTGTGGAGTCCTGCTCATATTGTAGTTTGTAATGAAGGCATAGCGTGCTGATGGCTGTTTGAATACACAAAATGCCCATTGGCCAACTTGTGCCTGTGCACAGATGAATGTATTCATACCAGGAGACAGTGCAAAACACAGCTGGGAACTTCTTGAGAAATTGATTTGTTCATGAAGTTAATTTATTCTGTTTGTTATTAAATTTTGGGATCTCTCCAAAGAGCAACCGCAGTGCTCATCCTTTTTGCTGTTTTGCTTCTTAATTCGTTAGGTCAGGGCACGTTTACATTCAGAGCTGTACCACTGAAACTTAAGTAATTCATTCATAAATTCTGTTAAGTGTCTTGTGAACTGCAGGTGTCTACTCAGCTCTGCCCTACTTCAAATAAGTTTTAAAATATCACTGTTGGTCCAGTATAACTTTGAATGAAGACTGGGTATAAATTCTCCAACCTGATTAACTGGGTAATGCTGAGAGAAAGGGAAGAGATTTTTCTTTGTAACGCCAACAAACCCACAGTAGGATAAAAACAAGCTGTCAGCTGAAAAGAGTTAGCAAACTTATGCAACGCAGCCCTCCAAAGCTGGATTGCTTCTCTTTCTTACATCCTGTCTAGCCAGTGTGCTTGGGCAGGCGTTTCTGTTCTGAGACAGGAGCACCCTGTGCCACTGCGGGGGCTGGAGGTGGCTCTGAGAACAGAAAAGGAAGTACCTCGTCTCTGTGATCAGCTGTAGTGTGAGATATGCTCCAGGATGGAGGCTCCAGCAGCTGGGCGCTTTGTTTTCTCACTGGTGGAAATACAAACACCCAGGGCAGAAATTGAGCCACCAGAAAACGTCGGTGTTTCTGGGCTCACAAACGGAGAGCACCGTGTCTCCCGTTTAGGTTGATAAGCATCAGTATATGTAAAAGCTTGGAAGCTTCTGATTTGTTTTGGATGCTTTTTGGGAAATGACAGGACTCCCTGTTATGGTGCTTTTCATGTTCTTATCCCTTCAGTTAAATATACTGCAAGCGTTTCCTTGAATTCAATGGTTTTGTTTCTTTGGGTTTATCCTATAAATTGTGCTATAGCCATTATAGGAAAAAAAAATACAGTCTTAAATACACCAGGAGCGTAATATATATTTTAGTTGAGCTCAGCACTGCAAGCCATTTGAGGAATTTGTTTACACTGAGAAACACAATAATAGGAGGAGTAATTCATGTGAGACATCTATGCGCATACGAAAAGCAACAAGTAACTGATATCTTTGGGTGACAGACTAAAGAGGAAACAGAAAGGTGAGAAATAGTGTACTCAATCAAAGAGTTATTGTTAGAAATAGCAGCTCTTCTCAGGATATCTGCCTGCAAAGTGGAAATTTATGGAATTCCATTTACCCTAGTTAGCCAAGAAAAGTATTTACTCAAAAAAATAAAAAGCCGGATATTCTTTTACTTGGGGTTGTTCCTCTCTGCTTCCAAATGCAGTGCAGTCTAGTGCACTGCTTTTGCGGGCTTAGATGCTTATCCAGAAGATTATTGTCTGGTCGTGCTAAGGATTTCCTGTACTCAGGAAGCCAGGGTGTGTGGCAGAGAATTTTCTAATTACAGTGGACCCTTTTCCAGTGTGTGTATCTATACACCTTTGTACACGATAAGTGTACATGTGTTATAACTATTTCTTTTGTACTCCAGATACACAGCCTCTGTATTTGGAGCTGGACACACACAAAAAAAAGAGGCTGGTGGAGTCAGCAAGAAAGGTGTTCTCCCCAGATATTCTATCTCCATAAATCTTCTTTTCTTGGACCATTCCTTTACCAACTAGATGTTGTCTGCCTCCTCTGACCAGGGCTCTGCTCCCTAGTAGCCACGGCTTTGGAAAGAGGACCTTGAAAAGTAAATCAAGGTGCTGAGAAAGAAGGAAAGGAGACAGCTGGTACCGCAAGAAGCTGGGGGGGAGGGAGGGGAACACAACAGGACACACCATGAAGTGGGCTAAGAGGCTATGTTCCTGCCTCAGTTACTCTCTTATACAAAGATTCATATAATATTCCTCATTCCACTGCTAAGATTGAGTTTAAGGGAATTTCTGTGCGTTATCAGGTCCCCATCCTGGTTACAAATGAAACAAATGCCCTGTGATCACCACCTTTCCCTTGGATCTGTTCTTTTCCATTTTTATAGCTGCTGCTACAGGTATTTTTCTTTTCCAGCCATGACTCACCTTTTAATATATAGGTGATAACTCATCTCCTCATTTCCAAATTGAGTGTTACATTCAGAATTCTGCATTTAATATATTACATCGTAATTCAATATCAGTAACAGCTGATTAACCTTATTTCATTTTTCTTTCTATGTAAACCTGTAAATACTTTAAAAATATCTACGGTGTCTGACCTCTGTGATTACTAAGCCTGAAATTTGGTTTTTAAGTTTTTGCTCTATGCTTTTCCATGTCAACAGAACATTAAGATTGGATTAGGTCTGCAAATTATATTGCAAATCTCCTGTATGGCAATGAATGCAGGTAGTTTTTGTGGATTGGTTATAATTTACTCTGGCTTTTAGAAAAGCAAGAACTGATGGCACTGATATCTGCTTGATATCTGCTAAAGAACAGCAGGAAATATTCAAGCTTCTGCTCTTAAATCTAAATGTACTCTTTAGTTGTGACTTGAGACATATTTACTTATCTATTGCTCTACTGAAAGCAAACTCTGTGTTTGAGAAAAAAATTCTTAGTGCTGTTTGACGCTTAGTGCTCTGCTCGTACTATACAAGATATATTATATTTCTCATTCTAGCTTGGATTTATTACTAAGCATTGCTTTTAGTATTAAGGGATGAATGACTTGTGCATTAGCTGGTTTAAAATGTTTACATATCATTATTCATTCCATATGTAATTTGATGTTTTTTGAGACATTCTGGTTCTCCTATGAAGAGCACTGAAATATTCTCATTAGAGGTGTTCAGATAGTTTAGTAGTTTATCTACATCTTCATAAAAAATGAGTTGTTAAAATGGAAAATGATTAGTCAATACATGGTGGAATGACACTGCCTTCTGTTCTGAAGTTCACGAGAAGTGTGTCTCACACCTATCGGAGTCACAGAAGTGTATTCCTCCATGCGTGGCAGATCCTGCAGCTACGGACATGCAGTAGGGGTATTGTGCCAGGACATGGTATTAAGAAGCTTGAAAGAAAAACAAGCTTGTCTTCAAGAAGGTCATCTTAATCTGGTTGGTAAATGTACCTACACCAATGTTGTTGGTGGCAGTTTGTCTCAGATTGGCAGAGGGTATTTTCTGCTTCACAGAAATATGTGAAATAAAGGTGCCTGAAGATGGCGTGTTATAGGTATACCTCCCCATAGGAAACCTTGAAAATGATAAAGGAAAGTTCAAAATAATAATAATAAAAAAACAAAACAAGCAAGAACAACAACTAAAAACCCACCAAAATGCCTTCTAAGTATGAGTGATACTCTGAAAAAAATCTTTTTAAAACAAAACCAAACCAAGCCTGACCCAACTGATTAGAAAATTAGAAAATGCCTCCTTAGCCTTAATTTAAGGTCACAGACGCGTGTTGGGCTGTTCTAATACTGAAGGACAACATTTGAATCACAGTAAGAACTACACAGGAGTTTTGTCCAATTCGGTATTGATATTAATGAGTTTACTTTAGGTTTGTGGGTTAGTTAAGGTATGGAAGAGACTGAGGTTTGTGGTAGTATGTAAATGATGTTTGTATTTTCATATAGAAACATTTTTCATAGAAACATTTGTATTTTTCACAGAAACATTTGGAGGTCCTTGTGACAGTCTTGACTTCATTTTGCTAGTTGCTACCTATAGATAGAATAAGAAAGAGACAAAAGCATAGCCTAGATGGAGAAAAACCACGAAAGCTAGGCAGAGATTTTCTAGCAGTTTGTGGGGAGTGCAGTCGATGTAGCCGGAATGCCCTTAAGCACTCTGCTGGCCACATGGGTTTCTTACGGTATGGATTTCTGACAGTTCAAGTTCCGACTGTCTGGTATCCTGGGCAATCCGGATACTCGAGCTCGCAGGTACGGACGTGGGAGTAGCTGCTTCCAGGGAGCCTGGTAAACACACTGTGGGACTGTATTGTACTTTGTGGCAGCAAATAAGGAGAATCCTCTGAAATTGGTCAAATTATTTTGGCCATACAATGCTTACTAAAAGCTGAATTTTCTCAAAGCTACAGTCCATTTCCTTTATACCTGTCTCTTTCAACAAATACTGAAAGACATTATTGTAATTAATATATTTCTGTTACGGTCCCAAGCTGCTCCTGACAGCCCTCACTGTAAGTAGTGCAGCGTGAGGACGGAAGGCCCCGAAGCTGCCGTGGGGCCTGCCTGCAGCTCCTCTAACTCTGCGCTCAGTCAGAAAGGTGCATGTGAAGACTTTGTCCAGCAGCAAGGAAGGCTGCAACTGCATCTCCTGGATGAATTTATTGTGCTCAAAACAGACAGCTGTGCACAGGGCTGGTACGACAGTGGAGAGTTGAGAGGGTCTGATCTTGCCCTGTGCTGCTTACCTGACCGAGGATTCTTGCTCTGCTGTGGCTCAATTGTAGGCAATTATTATGACAGAAATAAGATTTATCAGTTAGCAGTTCTGTCAGGACTTTGGGTTGCACAAGGAATTAAATTTATTCAATTTTGGCATTTGGTGTGTTTTTAGCAGAGAATTATCAGTCTAGTTTTTTCTTTAAGAGAGGATTCAAATATAGTAAAATAAGAGAAAATGTCATGAAATGCAGATTAAGAGGAGCGAAGCATAGGGCTGTGCCACATGGACTCTGGAATTTCTTCCAAGTCTAGGAATGTTATTTAAGAACCAGGGCTTGGATCTCTTCAGTTCATTTATGAAGCCTCTATACGGCAGCCTGGCATATGAGGTAAATCAGGTTCTCAAAGAGCAGCGTTCTGCATAGGCTTCAACCGTTGTTAAAAAGTTGTCAACTGGTAAAGGCCAAATGCAGTTAATATTCTTAGTCATCTGCACAGTGCAACAAGGTGTCTTTCAGTCCCATTTCACCAGCTCTGGTACTCTAGAATTCTTTTCCCCTAATCAGATTACTGCAAAGGTAAATGATGTCACCTGATAAGAGCTGAAGTGAGAGAAATGCACAGCACCTCTCAAGTAACCATATGCTCATCAGTGCTCATTTGGGTTTTCCAAGAATAGTCAAGGTTGGCACTCCAGCTGTAGAAACCAGTGAATCACTCCCCTCAGAAAGCACATGCATCATTTTCTCTCTTACAACGGAAAAAGGGTGAGAAGAGAAATGTAATAACAACCACTTGTGGAAAGGACAGAAGTTTAACGTGAGTTTTTAAATGGCATGTCAAATGGTTGTGCCACTTTTAAGGAACCAATATATTTTTAGTTACTCTGAGGTGTTTCTTTGCATAATATTAAATCGTATTTTGTATTTGTTGTGCATAGCAGTAGAAAAATATGGATACTGTAATGCTGACAAGTGTGTACATTTTGGAAAGGACAGATGCTATTAGCATTCATTGCAGTAGGAAGTCCACTGAGACCATCAGGCTTCCACATACAAGTAGGTCAAGGAAGATGTTTTCCAAAATTTGTACTTAGTTGCAAGTAGGAAAATTTCCCTCATTTTCAGGTCCAAAAGGCTATATTAAACCTGATCTCAAGCTTATGTATGGTTTTGCTTGACCTTATTTAGAATCCCTTCTGCTAGAAAATTGCCTTTTGTTGTCACTTAAAATATATTTCACTGTCAACGTTACTCAGCATTCAAAAAGAAGGGCTTTCAATCCAGGTATAGAGGAACAGTGCAATCCTGACTTCACTGCTGCCAGTGGTAATATTTCCACCTATTCTGATGGGACTAAGATTTTCTTCCACTATCTTTATTGATTCAGTTGCTTTCATTGGATTCCTCCCCCCCCCTCTATTTTTCCTCTGGATTACAAAAAAAAACGTTATTTTGACAGAGCAGTGTATCTGTATATATAGAAACCTCCAGTCCCTCATTTATGCCATGGCAGTTACATTCACATACCAGCAGCATTACTGTGTTTTCATCACTTCCTCTGTATGAAGGTAATTGCTCCCCAACTATAGAAGAAATGCACAAAAGCTGAATTATAGAACGTGCTTCTGTTGTTTCTTCTAATTTTTCATAACAAGAACACTGACCCTGCCAGCAGCCATCAATCAGACAGCATAAGAAATGCTCACTGGCCAGTTCTGCAGCTTTCTTCTCCAGTCAACATGAAATCTGATGAGAAAATTTTGATGAGAGCTGGAACAAGAGCAATATAGGGATGTCTAATGCTCCCGAAATGTTTCACAGAATCACAGAATTTCTAGGTTGGAAGAGACCTCAAGATCATTGAGTCCAACCTCTGACCTAACACTAACAGTCCCCACTAAACCATATCCCTAAGCTCTACATCTAAACGTCTTTTAAAGACCTCCAGGGATGGTGACTCCACCACCTCCCTGGGCAGCCCGTTCCAATGGAGTTTCCATGCAGTCTTTTTACTTTGTCTTTAATGAAATTATTTGGGAAACTTCAAGATGAAGTTTCTTTTTTCTTTTATACATAAATTGTGTAATGCGATATTCAGATGTGTTCACAGATATAACTATTAATGATTAGGCAGAGGACTCCAATTTTAGCTTAATGTCTTAAAATCTCTCTAGTACTTAAGAGCAAAAGCAGGACTTCTATACAGGGTCTATCAGGTTAATGTTTTTCTTTCTTTCCACTGTTTTTAAGCATTTCTGTTCTCTCTTGACTGTCTACCAGAGCACAAACATTTTTCTCATCTCTTGGCAAGTACACAATTTAAAAGAAAGAAATTTCTTATAAAGAGTGTGAAATTTCTTATAAAGAGTGTGAATCATCTGTGAAGGCAAAGTTACAGGTGCAATTTATTGTCCCTGCATCTGTAGAAACAGACATCTGGGTCAACAGTCGGAACCTTAACTACTGTGCATTGTGGTTTGTTCAGCCGCAGAAAGGGAACAGTAATATTCCTTACATCATGGGTGATTTTGAAAGAATAAATGTTGTGAGGTGCTTTGGGACCCGGGCTGAGCCTCTACTGCAATATCCATTACAGAGCTTTGGCTCGAAAACTGCGTGCCCAGGCTTGCATGTATTAAAATGGATGGAAACGCTCCTCTGGACTTTAGTGGTGCTGTTCATGACCCACACAACTCCTGCAAAGCTACGCAGGGAAAATGGTGGGCAGCCTGGAAGTAAAGCCTATGATCCTTTAGCTTGCAAACATCTAGCATATGCTTTAAATATGTGTAAAATAGGGGTTGCTAAGGATTCCTATTTAAACCACAGGGAATTTATGATTCAGTAACTCTTGAATATTTTGTGAAGTTTTCCTCCTTAAATTAGTCATTCTTAAAGAAAAATATCCTGACTGTTTTGTGATACCCTTGGTTTATGTCCAAGCTGTACTAACAAGATTAAGACGTAGCAGCAGCACAAAAACAGACTTGCCGGCTGTCTTGACATGTGCCTCTCACGGAATGATTGCTAATTGCTGAAAATGCCAATCATTAGGGAAAGTGATTCATGTTCAGGAGTGGATGATATCTCCTGATGTCACATGGCATAGAATCAATGGTGTGGGAACCAACCACAGACAATTTTTAAAGGACTTGAGTGAAATTTCAGTCTTCAAAATACTCCCATAGAAAGAATTACATTTTTACCCTCTTGTAATCACAGAAGAGGAGGAGTTGCTTTTAGGAGAACATCTGAGTAAAGAAAAATAGCAAACTGCTGATGGAAAGAATCTGTGTATCCTACTATTATTAATTTTGGTTAAAAGGACAAGTAATGCCTCCCGCCCACTCCATGCTCGCACAGTGGTGCTGGAGACTGAGGTTATCATGGGAACTGCAGCGAGCACAGTAAGCACTCAGACAGGGTGAGTAGGTGAGTAGGTGGGCTTTGCCAAAGCCCTGAGCTGGGGAATTTGGGGTGCTGCTGCCGCTGGGGACATGGAGCCGTAGGCACAGCATCTGGGGTTTCCCAACTGCATGGGCTGTGCAGAGAGAGGCTGGAAAAGGGATTGGGTGAGCTGGATTGTTCTTCTGAAAAGCTGTCAGCTCTGTGAGCCAGGACTTTTTTGTGTTGTTGAAATGCCAAAGTTCATTTTTCTGGTTTGTCACTTATTCCCCAGATTCACTGATCCCTCAGTGCAACTGCAGCCTCGGCAGCTCCTGCGGAGTGTTACGTTAGCTAGCTTGTGGCAGTGCAGTGGCAGGAGCAGCACGGCTCAGGGTGGGCCAAGTGTTAGGGAAAGCATCCCGTTCCCACAATAGGCACTGCACTGCTAGAAGTACAGCAAGCATGCAAGGGTTGTCAGAGCCCTTAAATTAAGTAAGATGCAGGGCATGCTCTCATCTATCAGGAATAAAGAGAAACTTAAGCAGGACATTATCAAATGCTTATGAAGATCAGGAGATCGGTTTCTGTTCGCACTTGCTTGGCCATTTGCCTTCTCCAGTGACTGTTACTGATGGCCTGCTGGTATTTACGTAACCTGCAGTTTCCTAAGCAGCAGCCGTGCTGGTGGTCTCAGGGAATGAGGAACCCTGAGAGACTCGTGCTTGCATTGTGAAAAACAAAATCTTTAAAAGTCTCTAAACAAAACATAGACTGAATACGTTTATATAGAGAAGTGCTGATCTGCAAATGGAACACAACTCAGTACTTTTGAAAAAAAGGGGGGGGGGAGAGAAGAAAAATGAGGGGTGGAGTGGGAAAGCACCATGAAACAGTAAGGCTAAAGAGGATTTTAGCTACTTTGGTATTTCACAGATTACTGAGAGGCAATTTTGTTAATGAAGCAGTGGGCAGCACTTCCCCTGTTCTTGCTGTATCAAAGCAACCAACGGTTGAGAAAGGTATTTTGTTCTATGCCATTGAGACTTCTCCAGGTACTGACAGATGGAGAAATACCGCAGCAGGTTATCCTGAATCACAAGGCTGCCAGCTTGCAATTTGCAGGCTGGAGGTGGAGAGCTACACTTAAGTATGTGATCCTATATTGCTCCCCTTACGTGTCACTTAGAAACATGGCAATGGCTCTTTGTGGGGAAGAACAGGGATAATTACAATGGTGGTAGACCCTGTGTGTAATTATGGAAATCACCTTACTAAAGTAAATGGAGAGCTTTCAAATGTCCCAGTGTGGAGCTCTATTATAGTGCCTATGGCTGGATTAATATTTATGAAAAAGGTTGTACCTGGTTTTTGCATACAGCTCATTCACACTGTCGTATAGGAAGAAGGTTAAAAACCAGATCATACTACTGTGTGTCTGCATGTAGCTTTTAAAACCAGTCATGATGCATCTTGAAAGTCTGTTGAAAATGTTGTACTAATGGTCTGAGTGAGAAAATGGATGACTCCAATAAAAACAATAATGTGATGGAAATACTTGTTGACTGGTGGAGATCTTTTAACGTACAGGTTGGAGGTCACTAGAATACCGTTTCTTCTATGCAGGTTGTTTTTAAGTGATGTTAAACATGCAGAAATGTAGATCAAAGATGTTGTAGGATGACCAGAATGAAAGGATCTTACAGACTTATTTTAAATTGGTCTACTAAGCAAGCATGACTTATGATGTTTATCAGACTTTCAACTCTTCACGTTTTACAGGAGTCCCTTCAGACCTTTTGGAGAAAAAATATTGCTCGTAGACAATAGTTACAACAGTCTCACAGAGGCTGAAAACATTACATATGGTACCTAGTGGTTGTGTTGCAATCTCAGTTCTGGCAGCAATTTAATAACTGACCTGTGGTTAGATACTCTAGGCGCAAAGGGTTCTGAAAAGATGATAGGTTTTACAACTATGTTCCTAAAGGATGAGTATTTATTGGAAGCCTGTTGCAACTACAAAATACTAGGCAAGAGTTTATAGATGGTAGAATGAGAGCTTAAAAACATATACTTACAATAAAGCTTTTTTGTCTACTGATACAGGCAGATCTAAAAGGCACTGTACTCTGTGCCTTGCTAACTTTGACCTTTGACTTGTGCTGTGACCCATGATTTTTTATTTTTTACCTCTTTCCAACAAAGCCTGCTGTTTCAATTTCCAAATTCCTTTAGGTCGACTAGAGTTTCATCATATGGAGAACACGTAGTCTTCCTTCATACGCTTACTAGAGCTTTCCCTGGTTCCGTTGTGTATGCCACAGGTGCATCTCACCAAACAGTCAGGTATATTCTGATTTTTTTTTAAATTTTCTGTACTTCTTTTTGTACTACCTGTACATAGTTATCATAGAATGTCGCAGTCATGCTGTAAGATTGAGGGTGTGCGCATCCTCAGTAAGGGATGTGAGGTATGCACAGGGAAACCTAGATCTTACGAGATAATGGAACAAATGATTGCTTTTTTGTCTGGTCTTTTGCTACTATATTTTTCTTAGCTGTATCTACCTAAACTGAAGGTCATCTCTTAAAAATAGAACAGCATCCTGAAAAACATATTTTACGAGTAGCCATAGTCTGTTTTGGGAAAAAAATAATAATAAAAAAAGAAATTTCAAAAAGCAGAGAGGAAAATTAAGAGCTCTAACATGAAAACATCTGAGTCTGCTGAAAATTCCAACTTGAGCTGAGCTACAGATTTAAGGCCCTTTCAAACAGGGCCTTTTTGGAGACAAAATACAGAAAGAGAGGTAGGGAAACTATACAGTTGCAACTGGATACTGGCAGAAGAGGAGCAAGAACTGGAGAAGTGAAGAGATGCAGTGCTTCGCTGAGAATCGGAGGATTGGAATGAAATACCTAAACAGGAAATCCTTAATATTCACTAACAAAACCAAGAACCCTAAAGAATTTCGGCTATGCTGTTGTATTGGTATTAATGTATATGGTTATGGCAGTTGAATATTTACTAGATCATGAGGGAAAAAGCAGATACATTTTCAACAAATGTCTTGGAAGGAATTTGGCTATCCAATGAAGAGACTAGTGCTGTGCTGACTGCAGAAATATCACTAACCCGTTTCTCAGAACTGAAGGAAATTTTGCACATATGAGGGTGCAGGTGTTCTAGATACATGCTGAGAAACTCAGATGATTAATCTTAATCAGTGTGAGTAAATAAGGATACTAAAGAAAAAGGGTGAATATATTCCTTTACCAGGAGAGTGAAACTGCCCTCTCTACCCCAAAGAGAGGACTGGAAATGGTTAACTTCCAATCTGTAAATGCCAGCATGGGAAGGACAAAACAGGGAAATGAGGGTTAATGATCGTTCAGAGCTTGATTCATCATTCATGGCTTTAAAGCAGATTTACAGATCACGATCAGCTATTTGCTTCCAACTGAACAATGTTCCTTTTCCTTTGGAAATCACGATAACAAGCCTCTAGAGTTAACTTCCTGCTGAGAAGGTGGCTGTTCCTATTTCACACACTTATTGGATCACCTTGTCTTTGTATTGCTGCGCTTGTTGGTTTTGGCTTGCAATTTGCAGGTTAACTTTGCAGCCAAGAGTATTATCAACTTCCCAGTTGCAGTATATTAGCATGGTTTGGCATTTCAGAAAAAAATGGGTCATATATTATCTTAAAATGCCATCATATCTGTGAGTAGAGAAGATATAACTGAATAAATACAGCTTTAGATATAGGCTGCTTGTTTTTTTCCTAGTTATGTCAGTAATAATTTCCCTTACATTTTGTCATGATATATTTAATAACGTAGGGAATCTGAAGGGAAGACTGAAGCTGAATGAAGTTTTTCCTTTTATTCCCATTAACTACATAACTTACACACACACTCTGAAGAGATGTCTCTCCTTAACATGGCTGACTCCTTTACGTTGCCTGTTTTCAGGGCTGTTTGTCCATACAAGTTATAAATAGCATATGTAGATTGTGTTACAAACTCTGTATGTTTGTGAAAGCATCTGAGATCCCGTAGAGCACTTTGATTGGGTTGCAGAACTTGAAGCCGGTCCCGCCACTGTGAGATGCCACCTGCCGACAGGTCGTGCCTCTGCTCTGCAGGCCTCTGGCGGGCCGGCCAGCTGTGTGTGCGGGTGTCCCGGCGCTCTCAGGTTCCTTGTGCTCAGCTTGGAACACTTCAGCTTTCAGAGCAGGTCACAGTCAAGCAGCTCAGGCTGTAGTAGAAATTGACTGCAAGCACCATTCCAGTGCCACAACTCCTCTAAGCTTAGTTTCTATGATTTCTGTTGTGCTTGGGGCAAAAAAGGCCGTGGAGTCTCCCTCCTTGGAGATCTTCACAAGCAGCCTGGACATGGCTGTGGGCAACCTGCTCTAGATGCCCCAGTTTAAGCGGGGGGATTGGCCAGATGGCCTGGAGATCACCATTTGGTGAAAAGGGAGCAGGAACAGTTATTTCAGCACCTACATGTGAAAGAGGAGCAGAGCCTGTGTACAGGGGCGCTCAGTGCAGGATGCGCGTGTCCTTGGCTGCTGTTCCCAGATAGCGGTAGTTATCGGTCAACACTGCAGTGTACACTGACCCATGCACTCTTCAAGGCAGGCCACCCTTGCATCTGTTTTCATAACCCAGTGAGACAACAGGAAGAAATCACCAAGGCAAATTCTGCCCCCGGTTACAGTAGTGTTAATGCAGAGTAACTGAGTCCATCTGTGCTGGATTTAGCACTTGGAACGAGAGCTAAATTCTGCCAGGAGTCATATCGATTCCACTCATTCCAAGGGACTTATTTTGGATTTACTTTTTCATTGGGTCGTGTGTTGTTTTATTGACACTAATACAAGATGGCAGGGCATGCGTGCTATTTTTTGCATGTAACTCATCTCTATACTTTTCCTGTATGCTCTTTTCATAACAATTTGTGTAAGCCTAGTTTTAAAATAGAACGTCAAATAGGCAGGACAAACAGAATAAAGAAAAGAAGTCACCTCTATGCTCAGATAACACAACTGTTACAAATGCAATTAATGCACGGTCTGAGGGGACCAGCTGAAATTCTGTGCGGAATCATTATACCCTACGACCT
Source organism: Heteronetta atricapilla (assembly GCA_011075105.1). Lineage (NCBI taxonomy): Eukaryota > Metazoa > Chordata > Aves > Anseriformes > Anatidae > Heteronetta > Heteronetta atricapilla. The sequence continues at coordinate 1,936,931 of CM021739.1, read as the reverse complement.
TCCAGTCTCTGTCATTTACTGGGGAATTTCTCGCTAGAGAAATTCTCCTTTCTTTTGCTTTTATTTCCCTGAAACGTGTGCATTCTAGCAGCAGTCACAGAACTGCAGGTATTAAGACATAGGGTAGGGAAACACAGGAATCCAATAATCTCCTGAACGCGTGTGATAGATCGCAGCTCTTTAGAATTAGTCTTGAGCATTGTTTTATGGCTGCAGTTCTGCACACAGTAGCTCTAAAAAATGTTAATTGCTGAGGAGCTTACACCCACCCCAGTAAGCAACTAGAATCCAAATTAATGCTAATGAGAGCTGTTCATACATCACAAGGAGAACAGAATGCCAGAAAAGCCATTTTTCTCCTGAAGCAGCCTGTCTCCTTGACTCTGGCAGGAGCAGGAGTGCATACCTTAGGAAATCAGTCTTCTCTTGTTAATTCCAGCCGAAATGCCTCAGAAATGTTTCTTGCAAGTGTTTTGACAGAAAATACAGAGGTGGATTGGAGGCCTGGTCCTGGGAGTCGCAGCTGGAAGTAACACGGGAAGGCTTTTCTAAAGGAACGTGGTGAGGGGGCTCCACAGCCAAACCGGGAACTTACGCATTAATATCCAAGTCAAAGTAAAGCTTCTACATTTAAAAACCAAAACCAACATAAAAAGCAGAGAAAGCTTCCTGAGAAACAGGAAGATCAAAAATAGATCAAAACCGTTTAACAAATGGAAATAAGCACTTAGTCCTCCAGTGTGCTAAAGAAAAAGGGCTCACAAAGGCTGGTGCTGACAACGTAAAACCTTATGAGAGGAAATTTTCAGGAAGGGCCCCATGCACATGAAATGCAAAGCAAATAAGCGTTTTAATTCAATCTGTCAAAATTAATTAGAAATGAGATTTTTTTTAAAAAAAACACACAATCAGATGAAGCATTAGCTTATTAATGTTAATTCCTGTTCTGTTATTGTTTGTGATAAACTGAGTCATAGCTATTTGCTCTGCCGTTGATGAACTGCTCTGCAGAATCTGGATTTTCTTTTTACTTACCCCTGAAAGCTGGAGCAGAAAATGCCTATCTGTAGGGACAAGCTCATAACCATGTCTCCCCAGCCTGTTTCAGAAGCCTGAGGAGGGAAGTTTTGGGTGTAAAGGTCTAGCTGAGGCTTCTCCTGTGGGAATTCCCTGCCCTAGGGAAGTGTGCACTTTTCAGGGAAGGTCCTGGGAGCTGCTCCCAGATGTTGCCTGGTATGAGGAGTTCCTGAGAAGGCCTGTGACCGTGTGTTGCATTTGTCCTGAGCTTCCAGCCTCCTCTGATCCTTAGCTATTTGCTGCAGCCTCTTTACTGCATCTCATAGCATACTTAGTTGGTCTTTCCCTGCTGCGTGCACTCGGGAGATATTTGCTCAGCCTTGGTACTGCTCGTATGGAGTGTGACTGTTAGACTGCAGTTGCCTTGTGTGCGGAGGCCGGGCGAGCATGTGTCTGCTTGCTAGAGAAGGTGCAGGCATTTTTGTTCATTTGTATTGATTGGACCTGACGCTCTGGGTATGAAATCACACCTCAGGTGTTCTTTATGTTTGTGCCAGATTGGCAAGAGGAATATTGCTGTAAATGCCCCTAAAGAGGTGTTGTGCATTTCTGGAAGGAACGCTACATGTCTGGACCGAGTGTGGGAAGGTCTGGTGCAAGGGTTGGTTATTTTTTTGATCAGACACATCTGATGTTAGGAAAATGTTATCAGTCCTTTCTTATTGGAAAAGGTCACAGATCACTGTTCTGCGCTGTACAAAGGATGGGTATGTCGATAAAGACCTAGTAAGCATTATGTCTAAGACATTATGCTCATTTTGTATTCATACTTGTAAGCAGTCACATCTTTATACTTAGAAAAAAAATAATAAAAATCTAGCTCTCCTAAGAGCAAAAGTAAAGACGCCACCATAAATACAAGGCTGCCTTGTTGAACCTGCAGCAACAGAGCCTAAACCAAAACCATAAGAGATGAAGAGTGTATTTATTGCCATATAAAAAGTTACAATAAAAATGTAATTTTCAATGATCCTTTATGTTCATAGATATATGAATGAAGATATATAATCTGATGAAATGAGCAGATTTAAGAACAAACCACGAGAAGTCTGCATTTTTAGCTAGAAATTAGCTAGAAATTTCTATAGGTTCCTAATCTATGCACTCTATGCACTCTAAGAAGCAATCTGGGCTGGGGAGAGAGACATCAAAGAGGCAGACACCTCTGAATCACTGCAGTTTGGAGGTGGTTGTGGAGATATTTCATTTATGCCTTATTTCCCAGAGTGACATGCTAAGTTAGGTGTCCTTGTACCATCCCTAACTCACTGAGACAGCAGTGAACTGAACCAAAAAATCTCAGCTGCCAGGTGAGTTACTGGCTTTTTTTTTTTTTTTTCATAATATCTTAGGTGTTAAAGCACTCATCTGAGAAGTGAAAATCGGGATTTTTGGTTCCTCTTGGACCAACAGGAGTTGAATGAATTATCGCTGTTTCCTGAGAAAATCATCCTAGCAGGCAAGATACCAACCAGCCGCTAGTGAGGCTGTGCTGTTTCTATACGAATACAGCTGCTGAGGCTGCACCATTAGGTAATTGGGAATGAAGGGGGGGAAAAGACAGAGCTGAAAAATATTCATACATTTGATGTGGAGTATGTACGTATTTTGTACTTATGTATTTTTCACGTTATTTTTATTCTTTCCGTGTATTTTAAAATGTAAGGAGTTGTTGAATTGAGTAGCAGATAAGGAAACATAAAAACTATATATTGCTTTTTAAAATTTGGGTAGCAACCTGTGGAACAATCAGACCCAAGGCTGCTTTATATGCATTTTCATGGATTATTAATAAATAGCATTTTCCGCATATCACAAAATATGAGCCTCTAGTTTAGCTAGAAGGACCAAGCCCTGCAGGCCGACCACATCTTTATTTGCTCCACCTTCCCTCTGGCCATGACGCAAAATATTAATAGCAGTTTAACTATGTCTTAGCGTACTGCATATATACCCATAGATATACATTTTCAAATCTGAGTTTTAGTTAAATGTGAATGAACCTGATATGCAGTCATTTGTGCAGCAAGTGTAATCATGTTTTATGCATTTGAAACTTTTGGATGCCTGAAGTAGATGAAAAGAACTTTATGAGTACTTGCATTATTGCATATTTCATTACAATGTAATTCTATATTAGATATTCTATTTATGCAGAATCCAAAAATAGTTTGCGCTGTGTAGCAATGCAAATTTCCACAAAGAATTTCAAAACCTTAACCATTTGTGACATGCACATTTCTGTAACTTTAATGAAGAATCAAGCTTTGAATAAATCATGCTGTGCTTTTTATGAGTAAAAACCATTTCTGTGCTTCCCTATTAAAAAGGGGTCTATCAATTCTTAATCATATTGAAAAGATTAAGGATTGTCATTACTTATCAAAATTATTCAGACTGGTTTTGGATGTTCTGTTGATAGTTAAATTGTAAATCAGGTTGCTATACTCTAAGGCAGAGCTCCCCCTTCCCACCTGACAGCTGGCCACTGGGGAATCAGACAGCATAAGCAGCTTCACGACCAAGGCTATGTAGGATAGCGTAGCAGCTGTGGGAAAATCTGCTTCCCCCATCGTTTTTTTCTGAAACACGGAATGGAGGAAATTTCTTTCCTACTAGTTTGGAAAAGAGCAGACATTAATAGGGCAGCTTTGTTTTACTGGTGCGACTGAGGCTCTTATGAGACTGAAGCCAAAAGCATATCTAAGGAAAGGCTTGAAGACTATATGCTTTGATAATTTCTCTTCTACTGGTGTAAACTACGACTAATGGACGGCCCCGGAGCTGGTGGTATTAACCTTGATGTTACAACCACAGCTCAAGTCATCTCTGAGTTCATACCGCAGGTCCTCTGCAGCGTACATAAAAATATAAAGTGAAATGAGGAAGGAATCTCTTCTTGAACTATTCATAGACATTGCAAAGGAAGAGCAGGGACTTTTCTTTAAAATAGGTAGTACCGAGCGGAAGTTTGCCTAATGATGGTATAAGAAAAGATCCAAAAAAAAAAAAATTGTTTATAGCTGTATCTTTTATAAATGAATAACAATTTACCATTGCTTAAACTATTCAGATGATAGTGAATAAGAAATGCCCTATTTCAAATGTAGACAAATGTTTCATTTTTCAGCTGTTTTTCTCTATTTCTGCATATGAAATTAAATATTTAAAGTACTATACTGTGATAAAGAATCAGTTCAGAAAAACCACCGGGTTGCTTTTACAAGACTGAGTATTTCACTGTCTGGTTGTTAGAAATTTTATAGGGTGTGTTTTATTCGAGGTCCATCACCGCTACCTAGGAACTTGAGGTTTTACCATTCGTAGACTGTGTCCCTACTACATAATTACATGGAAAACCATAAAAAAAGGAATAAAATATATATAAATTGTCTGCATAAATATTACATGCTTTACAATAACTTCTAAATATATATTTAAGAGGTTAAAACCATTTTTGTCAGGTACAATAGTACAAGTTAAAAAAAATCTGACTAAACTCAGCAGCCCAAAACACTTATTCTATTCCTTCATGTAATTAAAGATGCATTTCCTAACCTTTCATGACGGTATTTCTTGCTTCTTGAAATAGCAGCTCCAGAACACTGGGGCCACAAAGTTTTGGTATTATTTTCATGATTTTTAGGTACACTGTATACACTATGAAAGCTCCTATTGTACAATCTGTTATTATTTCTCTGCTCTGGGTGCTTCTATGACTGGTTGTGACCTAGCCACAAAGGAGCAGCTGAAAACGTTCTGTGCAGCCAGCTACTCCTTTATTGCCCGTCTTTAGGAACGGCCCCTTTTTCTAAAAGTAGAAAGAACAAAGTTCATAGAATAAAATAATTGGTCTGTTCCACTCTGTCGCGGACCAAACCCTGTAAGTCATAGCGTATTCCTTTCCCCCTCTACCACTAAGAACAGAGAGGAATAGGTTTTGTGGTTGTGATGCTGTCTTTATGGTAATAGAACCGGCTGAGGCTGATTATCTGTAGGTCAAATTAGACTCTGTTTATGGTAACTAGAAACAAAAACAAAAAAACCCCAACCCTAAACCAACTAATATCTACCCCCCAGAATGTTCTAGGCCTGTACGTACAAATTTATTTATCTGAATTAATAAGCTGTATTCCTCTTGGCTCTATACTCAGGCTTTGATTGTACTTTTGAAGCTCGTAGTGCAGTCTTAAGATGAAAGACAGACTTTGTCTCTCCTTCTTTGGACTTACGCATCCTGTGAAAGTAGTTAAAATGAGCTCCTGAAATGTAATGTCCTGCTACAACCCCTCATGCAAGCCCCTAGTCAGCCCTGTATCTGTATTTTCATTCTTCTGATTTATTCCCTCCACCTTCCCTCTACGTCCCCTTGAGAAGTGCAAATAGATTGATTCAGCATATAGCTCAATGTGTGATGATGCACGCGTTATGGTGAATCAGGCACCTATTCCAATATCAGAAAATAGAAAACAGCTCTTGAGTTTTTCTGCTGTCAAGAAGTGCATTACTTTGAATCACTGATTGCTGGAGTTTTCTTAAAATTAGAGAAAAGTTTTTTGTTGTTGTTGTTTTTTTTTTGTTTGTTTGTTTTTTTTTTGTTTGTTTGTTTTTTTTCCCTTCACACGTTTGTACTTTTGCCTTCCCCTGATTGGTGGTTCTGTGTTTGGGGATGCCGAAGTAGTTGCACTCCACTCAGCCATCAGAGGCAATACAGCAGCGCCTGTTCTGTCACCCCCTAGGTGGGAAGAATGCCAGGCTACAGAGAAAGCTTCTGAATAAGGCCTATTGAGGGCCCAGTCCACACCCACTGGAACATTTGTCCGGTGTTTAAGGGCTTTGCATCCTGATATTAGCTTTCTATAAAAGAGTTCAATTCAACAGTACTTTCTAATACATGGCAAATCATTAATGTGCCCTTTGGATTCCTGGTAATAACCTTAATTATACTGAATTCCTTTATAGTCTTATGGCTTTTATGAGAATGCCACTGTGATTTAACATTAATGACAAACCCTTATGAGGAAGTACAACCACTTTCTTGCTTAGGTAATGTTATAATTAGCAATATCTTGCTGTGACAATTGCTGCTATAAAAGAAGTACCATTTATAGACGGTGTTACATATGCAGCATGTGCTGCATGCACATCCAAGCATCCTGATGTGTGCTAAGTGGTTCGGAAGACAGTGGAAGATACATGCAGAAGAACATTTGAAAACACTTTAGGTGTTATGCAAAGTAACTTTTTGTGCATCCAGGGCTATAAATGAAATAATAAGAGCCCTAAGAAGAAGAATCTAAGTATGGTTGATTACGTCTACGTTAGGTGTTTCCGGTGTTCCTATATCATATTTAGGTCTCCTGGGTACTGTTAAGTGTTGTCAGCCAACAAACTAATTCCATGCTCGAGTGGACTAATACAAGCATAGGCCCCTGCTGCTTAGTATGTTTGGGCTACAGTATGTTGTAATAACAAAGTGAGAAGTGGAGAAAAAAAAGGCAGAATTAAAAATTGTCACATGGAATAATAAACAATATCAACCAGTAAAATCTAATGCTAAGGTAGCCTGAGCAGTAGTTTGTCCAGGTCAATAAACTGTGACTGTGTTCACTTCAATGGGCTTTGGATCAACTCCTTCAAGTTCTGTATTTGAGTGGATAGGTATGGTAACTTACAGCAGTACAGGCAGAAGTACGCTGCAGAAAGGGAAAGGAAAGTTTTTTTTTTTTTTTTTTTTTTAATGAAGGAATTTTTCTAGTTGTAAATTTTGTCCATTCTAGAGCATTTGACTCTTGGCCAATATCAATTAATATAGTACTTCTGTACAAAATATGCCTATCTTCCTCTCATGGTAAAACATAAATCTTGATACAGTTTAGATTTAACGTGCACCAGCTGTCTGTGGTGGCTTAATGCAGCTGAAAAAAACATTAAGGGAAAAATGAAAGCAGTTCTGTGAGCTGGATTGCCTGACCGAGGCCGTGGCTGTATGAAGTGCTATGTGCTCGTAGTGGGGATTGAAAGTCTGCTGAATGGCTTCAGAACTGGCCCGTGGTAAATCTGGGGGGAACGACTCAAATATCTCAGCTCTGGGGTGTAGGCAAAGGTTCCTTAGGCCGGGGCACTGTTTGCTCCCCGATGGGCATGAAGCAGGTGGTGGTGCTTGCAGAGAAAGGGCCTTCTTGAAATTTAGCTGCTAGAGCAGGGAATTAGGCAGACCCAGTCAAAAACTTACAGATACGTTATCTCTGTGTCTAAAGCACTGGTTCACTAATAATAATAAGAAAACAAAAAGTCCAATTCAGTGAGTGGCATGCTAGACTGGAACTTTACTGGGTTTCCTGTCCCTCTCCCCTTTACTCCCCTGGCTAACGTGGAAGGTACATTAACAGTCTCTGCTGAGAGCCCCACAAAAAGCAGACTCCAGAGGCTCCAGCTCCATTTCTCTACATTTTTGTCAACTTTCTGACCTACTTAGTGGGCTGCCAGATGCTGTGCAGCTGATAAACCTTGGAAATGTTTCAGAAACATTCAAAAAAATAACATTTTGTCTTTTAAAATAAACTTTGGAGTTGTTTTGTACCAAAAAAAAAAAATATATATTAAAATGTATATTTTTTAATGAGTAATTTTATTTATAAAACTTAGAACTCCTTGTGGGATGAAGATTGTAGTTTCTAGCTACTGCAGATCTTACGATGGTTTAATGTAGGTTTACATGAACGGAAGTGGCATAGGTGCACGAAGACCCATGCAGTTATACTGGGGTTGGTAGCCTCAATGAAACATTCTTTTTGTTGTGGTCCTTGTCATCAGAAGTTGAAAGAACCCCTTGAAGAGCACAAACAAAACGTATGCTACGTCAAAGGAGCCAGGATGTTAAATACAAAAAAAAGTGGTGATTCTACACTAAATTGTCTAGAATAAGCTGTAGGCCAGGCTCTGCCTTAGATACCAAACAAAACTACAAAAATCAATGATCGTTCGATGCCAAGTACAGAAAATAGAACCTGGCCCTGCATGTCTCCAAAGGACAGCAACATGGATTCAGTAACAGCTTACAGTTTTTTTGGTTTTCACTGTGAATCTCTTTTCACACTGAAGCAGTTTGCCTTTTCTTAGCTCACAGTAGCAACGATATGCTCGTCTTTTCCACCAGTATCATGCCCGCATTATTTGAGCATTATTTTGAACACTGATTTTTGAAATCCTATAAAGTTTCCCCAATGTTTCCCTATTCCTTCCTTTAAAGGCAAAAATACTGCATACTATGAAGACATTAAAGAAATCTTATATAATAGCCTAGCTACCAGTGAAGTAAAGAGTAAAGCCTTTGGAAAGGAAAAAAAAGAGAAAAAAGAAAAAGTTCACTCTCAGAATGACTTTAAATAAAATTAGACTATGAAAAAGAATCCAGCCTTTCTGTTGTCTTTGATTGTCAGTTTTTCTTCATAACTATTTTTTTCTTTGCTATTTTTCATCTCTAAACATGTAAATAGATCTTTCCACAGTGTATTGAGTCACAATGAAAAATCTAAATAGCAAAAAATTCAAACTTTATCTCCTTTTGGTTATAATTTGTGGACCCAAAGTTCCTGCTGCTCCTGTCTTCCTTCTGAATCATTGTGAGGAAGGGGTGAGTTCAAAGACTTATGTTTCGCAGTAAAAACAAGAAACTATCACAAATCTTTACGTAAGTCTTTATGCAACAGAATGATGAAAAGTGGCATACGTCAAATACTGTAAAAGAACCATTTTTTTTTTTTCATTTAAAACCTTGTATTTTTTATTCATATCTGGTATTTAACTCATTTTTAGTAATATTTCCTTGTAAAAAAATACCTGGACAGGAAAGAGACTTTCAAGGAATTGACGTGAGACAAACTTCCCAAATGAGAAATTTACTTGCATAAGCAATGCGGATTGTTTAAGAATTGTTCATTCAGTTTTCCTTCTGTGAATGGAGGACAAACTGAGGTCGCTTTTTATTCTGACTAATCATTAGCCATGTTTATTTATTAGGTTAATTTGCAGAGTTTCAACAATCTTGCGTCCTTGGAAAGGGTCAGGTAATGGCACCAAATCAGATATACTGATTATTTGTGCTGTAAAAAGAACAGTGAGTTTTCATAGATCACAAGCTTTCAGATGTGTTGTTTGAATGAGGTTTGAACCAGGTTTAGGCAATTAGTGCTAGTAATAAAATGTCTTCTGGGGACCTTGTCCTTCTCAAGTTTGCAGTGCTTGACAGAGCTTTATGAGAGTCAACTTCTCTTGTGTTCACACTTATGTAGTGATGTCTCATGTAATGATGTCCACTCTAATCTGTTGAGTGGTATTTTTGCTTTCCTGTCAGATTTTATTATGATCTGCTTGTAACACCTGCAAAACCCGATCCCTGTGCTAGATTATTAGCACTTCTCCGCTGTGGATCCCACTTTTTGCTAGCAGTGAATTCTACATTACTGTTTGTGTGAGCTACTTGAATTTGCTTACATTGACTTATCTGATGCTTTTTGGTTCATAACAAAGCTGAAGTCTCTGATACAGAGTTATCTTTGCTCAGTTTGGAAGCTCTCTAGCAAAACAAGGTCTTGGTCCAAAGCTAGGACACTGAGTACTATTTTAGTCTTGTCACTGAAGTGATAAATATTACCAAATCAGAATATTAGTAATTAAGAAAAATTTCCTTCTCTAGTAAGCAAAAGAAAATGGTGTGCACATGCATGCTTACCGCCTCTTGTCTTTTCTTTCCAAAGACAACTATCTCTTATAGGTCAGTAGCAAGTCATCTCCTAAGCAAAATTCAGCTGAAGGCCACAAAATGCTGAATTTTTCTTTGATTGTCAGTTCACCCTGGAATAGACTTTTGCTTTTAGCAGCTTTCCCGTTTTCTCACAGGCACAGAATAGTACTTATCTTACTTTATAGGCAGCCATTATGTCTGTTTTATCCATGTACAAAGCACAGGAGAAATAAAATGATAGGTGCCCTGTAAGTTAAGGAGGATAAACTAGTCTACAAATAGTGCAATTCCTTTTGGCTGATTGATTTCAGGTAAGTGCAAGGGACACAAACAACCTTTTTTTAAACTGAAAGGAATGCATCTGAATAACTGCAGTTCAAGTAGAAATGCTTTTAGAAGTTGCTTTATGGAGAATTGGCTCTCACAGCTCCAGACTCCTGCTTCTATTCAGGGTAACTGAATGTTAGCTGCTCAAATTCAAAAGAAATCTGTAAAGGAGGAGAAACCTCTCCTCCTATTTGTGACAGTGTGCATGTGACGGTGGAAATCAGCAGTATTCCTAGGAGGACTTGCCAGCGTGGAGAGATATGAAGGATTCAGGCATGTCACCATTACACCTATAGTACCCATGCTTGCCAGTTGACAACAACTATCCTACCTCTTCTCAGCCCTCATGTCTGCCAAAGATAGGTAGCCCTGGAACTTTGGTCGTTTGGTCTTGGCCACATCACGCAATCCCACCTTACCCCACTGCCAGAGAAAAAAGCATTAGACTTGGCTGTAGGTGGGCACAGCGTCTATCTTTTTCAGTTTAACACTTACCAAATATTAAAATAAACTTACCATGAATGCAAAGCCAGCCTCTCTCTTCCTTCTCTTCTTACTTTCCTCTATTGTAATTTTGCATGTTTTCATATTACACAGTAACTCTTCTTTTCTCAATACAAATTTGAGCCTGTGGCATTGAAGAGTAAGCTCACCTTTTAAATGTATGTATCCTGCTACATAGTGCAGGCTTCTCCTTATGAAGATCATGAGCATTTATGGATGGAGACATCTTAGCAGATACGTTATGTTCCCTTTTTTATCTTCAGTTTCAGTTATTTCTGCATGTTTGTGTCCCAGATACCTTCTCCTCTCAGTACACAGCGTAAGAAGCAGAACAGTGCAGCCATCTTCCTGACTGATGCTACAGAACAGCCAGTGAGAGCAAAAATAACCCCACACAAGGCAGTCAGTTTTGCATGAATACAGAGAGCAAGAAGTCTTAGTGGACACAAAGCCTTGTGTAATATTAATTAAACTAGAAATTATTGCAGCAGGTTAGTCCAAAGGAGCTGGAAAAGCAGGTAAAGACTCTGTAAGACATGCTTTGATTCATTTTACTTTGATTTTAAGCAATAGATTGTGACTGGGAATACAGGCCTATGTAGACGAGAAAGAATTCCAACTCTAGACAGGGATACAATGTCTTGGGATTAGGCAACAAGAAGCAGTGATACTCTTATATACAACCTGGCTGGAGTAAGCAAGTAAAGGCTGAGCAAATTGCTACTAGCGGGAGCAAAGCTACAATTTTGAGGGATGTGTGGGACTGGACAACTTTACTCACCATTTGTTTGAGTTCTGCCCTTATGTACACAGGTTCTTGTCCTTGCAGGACAAAATTTCCACCTACTTGCTCGTTAGCTAAACATGGCTACATCTGCTTTGGAGAAAAAGCAACAACTGCCAAACCCCATCAACAACACAAAGACATGCTTATAGAGCTGTTTTTTTTTTTTTTTTTTCCCCAAATAAATTCTTATATTTTTTTTTCCTTCCTCACATCTCCACTAGCCTTCAGGAGTATACCACAGCTTCAAATGGTAATGTACCAAAAGGCCGTAAAAACAAGGAAACTGAAATAAATTCAGTGGAATTTACCCACTGTCAGATACCAAGTATTTTGTTCTATATTGTAATTGTTTAAATTACTGAAGTGAATATCCAAGATGGTATCTTGGATCAGCATCCTCACTTATGATGACTTAAATGATGTCATCTTCATTTTTGTGATTCCAATATTAACATTCCTTAGCCTAGAATTTAGAGAACAGCATGTTTTTCTTAGGTGTCAATACCTCTTTCAAAGATATTTCCTTTAAGAAAACAACCCATATTGAATCCATCTGACTCCGGATCAGGACTTTTTCATTCAGAATAAAAATAAAATCTGATTCTCAGTCTTTTTTTTTTTTTTTTTTTTTTTTTTTTTGTACAGTTCTACCCTAATTGGGCCCTTTTCTGTTGTCTAATACACTACTACACATCTTTTTGACTTCTTCTTCCCTGTAGCTTTTTGCCCATGAAATGAACAGGCATACAAGAGGTGTTACTGCCAGAAGAATGAGCGTATTTGTCTTAATGCCTAAGAGCAAATGTCGAAATATAGAAATGTTGCAGTCATGTATACTTTTGAAGTATATTAACCATAAAGATTGTTATTTTTCAGTATGTTTTCTTTGGAAACTTTATCATAATCCTCTGTACAGTCTTGCACTAGGCATAAATACTGTGCTACATGACAATTTCTTGTTTTAAATTTAGCGGCACAGCTTTGTAGCATTGGGCAGAGAAAAGCAAACCTAGAAGGTTTGGGTGGGTAATTTCTGTCTCCCTAAAAATAATGTACATCAGAAATGTAGTGAATAAATAAATGCTCAGTGCTGCAAGTCACAGCATTAGTGAGTTGAACTGTTATTGCATTTTGACGTGCATTTTGGGTATTAGTAAAATATGGACGCACTGACAATGAAAATGTATTTCAGGATATTGGCATGGCTATAATTTCTGAAAATCTGAATTCTGAAGGAAGATTATGACTTGAAGAGATTGAAAAGAATGTACTCTTTTTAAGAATCTTTAAGAGAAAACACAAACACTTCTACAGTATTTTCCTGAAGTGCAAAAGACTTAGAAACCTGATTTTCTAGTGAAGCATCAGAAACCCCGTTTCAAGATCTGTACTATACAGAAAACCTCTGAGAAGACAGTAGAAAAGATAACCTTTGTTTTCACTTCTGGTGAATGAATTCTACAGTCTTTTTGCTTTGCATGTAATGATGTCCAACTCTTTCATACTGATTTCTGTCTTTTCCTTCTGTCTCTATCCCTTGTTTTCTAGCTCTACCCTTGTTGTCATTCTTTTTTCATACCTTTGCCTAGTTCTTGCCTTTCTTGGACATGTTTTCTTGTTTTCTCTCTCTTCTTATTCCCTTTCAGAGCACAAAAAAATATTTATTTTTTCCCTGTCCATCTGTCCCTTTCAACTTACAGCTGCTAATACACAACCCCAGGCTATACCTTCTGAAAAAGAAGTGAGACTGGGTGGTATTTAAACCAGTTATGCTTGTACTCAGCATTAATTTTTAAACGTTTTCCACTTCATACTACATTTACCTACAATTTCTAAGTATCCTTAATAATTATCCTAGGGAAACATTTTAATTCTAAGCACTTTTTAGCCCTTAAAACTGCTCTGGTAGTTGAATTAGGGTAATGCATTCATTTTTAACCAAGAAAATGTTTCTTTCTTTCTTTTTTTTTTCCATCAAAAGTCTCTTTGAAGGATAACTTCACTGGAACTTCTCTTAGGAAGCTATATTCCCCAAGAGTAGCATTTTATCTGCTGAAATATTTCATGCCATTTTGCTGTAGCTCGTATCAGAAAAAACATACATGTAGTTGGAATGTTAATTTCTGCAGAGTAGTGAAGGGCAATGGAATACTTAATACGTTACTGAGTAATGGAGACTACGGGTAGAGCTTTGCATGTATGTGTGGAACTTAGCGGAAGGACTTCTATTATATTCATTGTGTTTTCTGTTAAAGGCTTAGGGCATGACTGTTATCACAGGATCTCACTGATATCTCTGCAAAGCCTCTCCAGAGTCAGACTAAAATGACAAATTAGAATTGTAGCTTTAATATCTCTTTGCCAGCAGCAGTAGTGGCAGCATGGGTGTATGCTCTGCCTTTGCTTTGGGAAGATGTAGCTGCAAGTATTTTGTCTCAGTAAGAATGTGAATGGAAGCACAAAAGCTCAGAAATCAAAGGAATATGAAGTATGAGCTCCAGGGAAATCCTGGGAGCTACATCTTCACAATCTTTCACGCATCTTCACAATCTTTTCACGCTACATCTTCATGCATCTTTCTCTGCGGTTTGTAAGAGGTGTGGGTAAACCAGTGTTTTCTTATTTTTGCTGCTTCTTGGGTAGCTACTGCTCTGAGGATATAAAAGTTCAGAAGCCACTGGGCTGCTTCAGTCTACATAATCTCTTGGTTTCCCAAACACAGAATTTACAGCAGATCTGATTTATAACTGGCTTAGTTTTCTCCTGCAATTTAAAAAAAGTTAATTTGTTTAAACCTATTGACTATATACTGCTGTGGGGCAGAGGTTCTGATCACAGCTGGTTCTCACTGCTGTAGCCTCACCACTGCACTGCCCTGCTTCTCTACAACTTCTGTGTTTGAACTTTGAAGAATTCTTCTCCTTACAAAAGTGTAATTTCTTTTAATGTGTTCAGAAATGTTTAACGTGTTTCTGAACATACAACCATTTTTATTTTGAGTATTTTGAAGGTGCCAGTTGTAATGAATCTATCGTCTGTGGCTTATAACAGAAAAGGATACCTGTGATCAAAGGCGTACCATGCTCTGAACAGCCATGCGCTCTCAGCTTGGGTTTTATTTTTATCCGAGTTAGATGCACTCTGCAAAATGTATAAATAAAAAAGTGAAAAGCATTTTTATGTCATAAATAAAATATGAAGTTCTAATATTAAAAATGCATGTCAAACTGAATTACAATTAACTGCTTTTTTTTTTCTTTTAATTTTAAAAGCCTCTTTCATGCAGGAATGTCATCTCTGTGAAGGGGTTCATGAGTAAATGGGCTCATACAGCACATTTCTCATAGCTATATACTCACTAGAAGAGTGTAGCATTTAGTTTTATTAACGATTCCGATTTTATTAAGCAGCTGAGAAGTACTATATTCTAAGATCAATAGAATGATATTTCGATTTAATTGCTATTGTGGGATTACTTCAGTTTACTCCTACAAGCTCAGATGCTATTTGCGTATGGCTAACAAAATGTCATTCCCAAAGGGAACCTGATATTTTAATAATTATGACACTCCTTTCTGTGCTTCTTTCCAAGGTTATAGGGACACAGGAGAATCGTAAGGGTAATTATAAGTACCAAGATGCACTGACTCAAAACACTGCTTTCCATGCTGCAACCTAAC
The DNA here is from genome assembly GCA_011075105.1 of Heteronetta atricapilla. NCBI lineage: Eukaryota > Metazoa > Chordata > Aves > Anseriformes > Anatidae > Heteronetta > Heteronetta atricapilla. The sequence goes on along the minus strand of CM021739.1, from coordinate 1,921,810 downwards.
TCTGGGGCAGAGGTAGATGGGCTGTCGTTTTACTCAGTGTCGTATTTTGGAATGGTGCGTTTGTAACGCTCCTCTGTGCAGACAGAGAGTTTGGTCACGCTCTGGGCAGCACAGCGGAAGAACCAGTGGCAGGATGGCATTAGGACCAGGACTGTCAGCTCTCTGAAGGATACTTCATTATTGTCTTGTGTCTGTTTTGCTGCAAGCTAGATTTCTTTTTAATGGAAATGTTTTTCTTCGTGCAATTTTAAACCAATTTAACATTTTTTCTTTTAATCTAATAGTACATTAAAATTTTATTTTCCTGTAATACATGCATGTAAATGGGCCAATGATAATAATATTAATGGACAAGTTTATATGGAGCCAGAAACTATGTTGTAGCTGCTGCTGATTTTGCTAACAGCAGAGCTGGTCGCAGTGAATTTACAAATGCACTGCATAGGCCAAATATTGTTCTTGGGTTCAGATTCTTTGTTACTGAATTGAGTATTTTAGGACAGAATCTAGTAGCTGGGAGGGTTAGAGGGGGGTAGAAGTTGGTGCTAATCCCTAAGAGAGCAGCATAGCACCCTTGTAGGCCCTCGATATCTTAACAGTGCATTTTGACAAGATAGACACAGATGGGGAAAAGGGTCGAAATGCTTAAATAGGAAGTGTGATAGCAGGTAAGATCTATGTTAGGTCACTTCTGGGATAAAACGTACAGAAATCAAATACTGGAAGAAAGAGGACAGTGAAGGACTAAGGTGGACAGAGATACAGATGAGAAGAGGACAATCATGGAAAGAGACATCGTGATGGAGTGGGCTGCAGCAAACAGCCGATGAGCATAATGCAGAGGAAGGATACTCAAAATCACAGCGAGCTCTGTAAATGGCCCTTGTGTACTTGGTTTTCATACTAACATCTCCAGGAGCCGTAATTGCCAATTAACTCCTCTTTCCAAACTCACTCTGTCTCTAGCTTCTTCTTGCATTCATGTTTCCACGTGAAAGCAGTGGACAAAAAAGTCTGCTCCAGAGTATAGCTCTCCCAGAATATGCAGGTCCTGCCTTGGGCCTGTTTTTATTTCTTGAATTAAAGTTTACTGCTGCTTTGCTCCACACCTGATCTGCTGGGCTGGAACCTCTGGCTGCTTTGAGCTCTGAAGGTGCCTGTGTTGCACCTTGCTCCTGTATACGAAACCTGTGCTGTCTTGTCAGCTTTTGTGTTCATAGGAGCGTGCGTAGTCCTCTGTCGTGCAGCTCCTGCAGCAGCAGAACAGTGAAGGGAAGGCAGGAGATGTCGGTGTGAATGCTTCTGGGCTGTTGCTGGTCCTAGGGTCCTATGGTCTTAAAAAGTAGCTTTTTATTTCCCTGCAGTTCAGGGAGGTAACAGCTGGGGAGACAGCTCATCTCCTCTTCTGGACACAAACTTCTCCGTGAAGTGAAATGCCAATGTTTCTCATCCCTTACTCGGGAACTGGAGATTCTTCTAATTAGTCCCTTGCAATAAACTCATAAACTTATACTAATAGAGATATAGTCATAGTTAAACTATGAACATAATCTTGACAGAGATTATTTTGATAGGTGTATTACCAGGTGTCTAATTTTCTCCTGAGTTCAATACTACATCTACCCCAGTCTTCCAAAATGCTTGTAGAAAATGTATCACACTGTCTTGCTGGAGATTAACATAGCAGAATTTCTGAGCTACAAACACCATCTGAATAAAAAATGTTATTTTATTATTATTATTATTATTTAATGGGGAAATTAGTTAAAAAGCTCACTGCCATGAAAGCTTTTTTTTTTTTTTTTTTTTTTCCTTTGTTTTTAATAGATCAGTTCTGTAACTCTGCTTAGTCATTATTTACCCTGCATTCTGCTCATTAGAGTTAGCTTTTGGTGTTTACACTCTGAATGTATACAATATGCAGCAAAGTGACTGCTTTTGGTTATTTCTATATCTAATTTTTTGTATGATAATATATGCTATCTGTAGCAGTCCATCAGTAAATAAATAGATATGAGTGTAAGGCTGATTTTTCTTCTGTTAATGCTTTTGTAATGATTATGATTTGATGATAAACACATTTTAAGGAAAAGCAAGGCAGAACTGATGCAAAGAAACTGAAAGATGTTTTTGATGTATGAGATCACAGCATTGTGAAATATAGATGGTAATTATAAATCAGAATACTCTATACCTTTGCTAGGGAAGGAGTCCTGGGTTTCCAAGTCTTACAGCTAGTCCAGGACTTACACCTAGAATTGGAATTTGCTGTTGGCTGACTGCCCAAAATACTGGTTGAGCCAGCCCAGGATAAAAGAATGAACATCATCAGAAGTCCAACAGCTGTGTACAAGGAACTTGTAACTTAAATAAATTACAGGCATACATAAAAAATAAACTCTAAGGTGCCAGCATCATTGCCTGTGTATTGGTACATGTATAGATATCACAAGCTTTAATTCAGGGCATACTCTTTTGGTCTTGTGGGGTTACCTACGTTCTGTCAAATGGGATGTCGTTTTGATAAGAACTCAAAATGTAATTGAGGTCTTCTCTTGCTTGGAAGTTAGAGTCTGTTTTCATCATGTATAAAGTTTGCATCAGCTCTTATCTCGAACTTTCCTTTCTATGGCTGTTGCTTTTCATTCCCTATAATAACATTTTTTTAGGTGGATGGCGCTTGTTAATATGGGGTGTACATAAGAAAAGACTTATTTCATTGTGAAGACACACTTAGTGTGGTAAGAAAATGAAAAGCAGGTAAAATAAAAATATCATGTTAGGAATAAAGGGAAAGAAAAGAAGACAAGGGGAGGGGAAGGGTAATGAAAGAGATGAGATAAAAGAGAAAATTAAAAGAAATAACCTAGAATAATTTGAACAAATATTTCTGGTATGTACTTAGTTATACAGGGTTACAGGCGACGCTGTAGAGATCTGATTTAGTAAAAGATTGAGATGTCAAATACAAAAATCTCAGTGAAATCACAATGGAAGACCACAGGGTAGGAGAAATCATAGCAGCAAAGTTATCTTCCAAGGTAAAATTTATTCTGTAAGGAGTGCTGACTTGGACATGACAGGGCATGAAAGGTGTTATATTTATTTACACCTCCTGTATTCTGTTGCAGAGTTTTGTCAACAGAGATAGGTGTTGATTCACAAGGCACAGCTGGGACACTGGATGTGTTACTGTTATTCATAAACATGATTATTTTCATTTTTAATACAAGGAGGAGGAAGCCGGAGGCCTGTTGGCTTCTGAAGAAATCCTGTCTTCACAAAACATATTAATTCAGTCAATATGTATACTGCTCTGTTCAGCATTCTGTTATGTTGCTAATTTGTGACTGCTGCAAAGGGGAATATTTCCAAAATTAGATAGTTTTGAAATCCTAGCAAGAATAGGCTAACATTAAGAATAAGGTTCTGTGTCCTGTCTTTGGTCAGAATTTGGGCAGAGGCATTGTAGGGATTACTACCAAGATGCTTAGGTGAGTGATATTAGTGATCCCTTCAGCTTCAGCATAAATCAATATCTTGTCTTGGTGAAATGGAGTGATAGCCCTTTTAATAGTGACTGAGATGTAAAAACTAAGGATACGATCAGATATGAATCATCTTTTAGGAAGAACTTCTTTACCAAAAGGGTTGTTAGACATTGGAACGGGCTGCCCAGGGAAGTGGTGGAGTCACCATCCCTGGAGGTCTTTAAAGACGTTTAGATGTAGAGCTTAGGGATATGGTTTAGTGGGGACTGTTAGTGTTAGGTCAGAGGTTGGACTCGATGATCTTGAGGTCTCTTCCAACCTAGAAATTCTGTGACTCTGTGATCTTTTTCTGTCTTTTCAGAGACACTTTAAGACATTTAGGCCCCTGAATTCCAGTTTCAATGAGTGTTGAGACTCTAAATGCATCTTATTCATGTCTTGCCCTAACTCATTTTCTACATTTCTCTAATTGTTCGGTAATTCCAATTTCACTTGTAGTTGGGTAGTCTGAAGGAGTGCATGGGATGGTATTACCAAGAAAGAGGAAGACAGTATTCTTTTTTGGCACTCTTTTTGTTTTTCACTTTGGCAATTTGTCAGCTGTCATGCTGATTTTCCCTAGTCCTACTGGTGTTCCATCTACCAAGCTGGAGGATGTCATGTTTGTGTTCTGACTCCCATACAGATTTATACTGCTGTTGCAGACAATGCTGCACTTGAAACAATTCCACACATATATGACAGAAAAGGGAGGTTGACAGATGAACAGCTGCAGCTTGCTAGATAGCTTCCTTTAGTTTACAGTTTTCAAGCTCTCAATACACTCAGGTTTCAATGTTAAAATATTTTCAGAAACGTGACCTATTAGGATTAATGCTTTCCTTTTTTAATCCAGGAAATTACATGTTGTTATGAAATGTCTCATTTCCATAAGCGTGGCATTTGGAAGGTGATAAATAGTGGAATTTATGAAGGCCATCCTTGTATTATTTTGCTTATTAGGCTTCTCAGGATATCTTTGCATTTATTTATAATTTTCTTCAAAGCTCTATAACGTTTTCAGTTACAAAATTTTAATGATACAAACACACTGAAAAATATATCTCCTTTCTTTGTACCTTGTACTATAAAGATACTTTACAGCTCCTTTTTATTTTTAGTTTGCCTGTTTTAACGATTTCCAGCTATAACGCTATATTTGACAAACACATTCTGCCAACTTCTGACTAGCTTTTAATTCAGCACATACATCTGAAATCCCAACATACCTGGCTTGCAGCTTGTCCTTTGAGGTCTTCATCTGGATCTACACCAACTCTGTTTTTTTTTTTAAAAAAAAAAAACTAAACAAAAAACAAAAAAACAATGTGGTAATGGTCTGATGTATAAGAGCTTTGAGGATAAAATTTTTCTCTCTTGTGCCACTCATTTCCTACTAGGTGAACAATGCAAAGGAGCTGACAAAACATTAAGAGCACTTTTCAAATCAAGAAGTTCAAGTTGTTACAAACACCGAGACTGTTTAATTGCTGCTACTTGTCACAGCTGAGATTTGGTCTTCACCTTAGCTTATATTCATAGCTGGTAAAAGACAACCAAACCAACCAAGGAGGAACTGGAGTTTAAGAGGGCTATGGAGGAGGTGGCAGGACTGAGGAGTTTTGTGACTATGCTGCGTCATAGATGGCTTGTAGCAGTTGGCAGGGCTTTGTTTGGCACACCGAGTACAAGGGAGCAAACCACAGGGCCAAGGAGGTTGCGGTGGGTGATGTGCAAGATGATGAGAACCTGGAAAGCACTTTACTTCCATGGACAGGGAAAAAAAAATTGCTATATTAAAGTGATGTGATGGAAGAACTGGCATACTTTGAGTCCAGCTGATGTCCAGAACTGAAGAGAAATGCGACTGGGAGATGTTAAGAGCTGAACAACAGAGAAAGGCTTGTGCTGATGTTCACACAAAGAAAGGAAAAAGCAGAGAGAAGTCCACAGCTAGCAAACAGCATGTCTCACAGGCTCCCACATACTACCAGTTCCACTCAGCTAACGCAGAATTACTGACATGAAGAAAATGTATTAATTCCCCAGATACTCATCTGTTTTTCTGACTATCTGACTTCTTGAGTATATTTTTGCTTCCAGTAATATATTTTACACAAACATATTAAAACAATATATTTAAAAACCATTTTTAATATTAACAATTACATGCTCAACATTCTTTCCTGTAAATATTATGCATAAACTCTTCAGTCAGAGACAGTGACAGGAACTACATGCAAAGTCGCAATTTTTTATATGTAAATACCGGATGGAAGAGTTGAAAGGAGGTTTGTTTCTGTCACAGCTTTTGAGTTTCAACGAAGCTGTGTCCTCCAGGCACAAGTATTTCTATCTTTCTATTAAAATTAATGATCCTGATCCTGACTCAACAAGGAGACAATGAACAGCTGTTTCTTTTCCTTTTTGTCCTGTTCTTTAAATTGCTAGAACAAGTTTCTGATGGTCCTAGCCTATTCATTAGTTTAGAGTAAAGGCAAATTAAGTATTTTCCATTTCATTAAAACAGAAACATTTACATGGGACAAGAAGCACACATGAAGGCTGAACCACCTGACGCTGGATTTGTCGAGAAGCCTGGTATTTAGGGCCTTCTCGGTGCTCAGCATTGTGCAAAGCAGGCCTGGCAGCGCAGTGTGTGGCTTGATGGCAGCAGGATGGGAAGGCTGCTCCAGCCAGAGGTGTGACTGCCCCAGACTCAAAAAGCAGGTCAGAACCAGAAAGAAAATTCAAGTCTCCTAAACCCAATTGTACATTCACTTATTAGACTGTGCTTGTTCACTGGATGTGTTCACCGGCATTACTTGGCCAATGCAGAAAAACACCGGCAGTTAAGGGACTGCACAGTTCTGGAAATAAAAAAAAAAAAAAAAAAAAAAAAAAAAAACAGCATTTACGCATGATAGGTATAGCTGAAAGGCTCAAACTTCCCCACACTCTCTTCTCCTTAATGAGCTTGACTTGACCTCAAAGAATCAGTCTCCTGGGACAGAAGTAATTTAGCCTTCGTGCAGTTCTGAACTTACTGGAGTTGAGAAACTGCCCGTTCTGACTGATTGCGTGTGTTGGAGTTGTGATGTGTTTATCACAGAATGAGCTAAGACAACAGCAAGCATTTCATCCAAGACTAAAAGAACTGTTAAGCACGAATGTGAGAAAGGCTAGGCAGTGCGACCAACAGGAGCCGCTTTCTGGCTGCTATACTATCTATACTATTTCAGCAACGGTGATATAACTGCTAACTAATCGGGAACAACAGGAATCCACTGGCACAGAAAAAATCTAGGCTTAAAGAGTTTTGCAGATTTTTTTTTTTTTTTCCAGTGGTATGCTTAAGCTCTTCTGCATGTACAATGACTATACAGATAGCTAGTGCTTCTGCCTTGTTTGTTCCGCACACAATAGATTATTATAATGTAGCACAGAGGAAGATATTCAAATGAAATCTTAGCAGGAATATTGCAATATAAAGCCAGAAAAAAACAGCAATAAGTATGTAATGAAATCACACTTCTGTCTTAGATATTTCACATATGAAAAAGGAAAGAAATGCCACAGAGCAACAACTGATGCTTTCTTTTTGGCCTGTTCTCTGCTGTTATTTAAAACAGGCATGGATGCCATCATCCTTTTTCTCATGTAAGAGTATCTCATTGTCAGGCAACACTGTCTTATCTGCTGAAGTCCTCTGGGAAAAGGACCAGATCTTACTTTGCATTCTATGAGAGAGTCTCTTAATGTATTAGAATTAAAAAATAAATAATAATTTGAATGTTAGCAATTTTATTAAGTATATGCTAAGCAGACTCAGTTCAGTCAGTTCTGAAATTGAGGCTAATTATTTCATATCTAGACGTAGGCATGGAAGCCTAACATCAGGCACCTAGCATTGAAAACCATGGTCTGCTGTAATTAACTCTGATATAGCTGATATGAACTAGAATGCTGTTTTTAAATTGCAAATACTGAAAAAACAAAGCATAGCAAATTGCATGAGACAGTCAAGACAACTGAAATTAAGCAGTTGTGTGCTTCAGGTTTACATCCCTGACCTCCTCAGCAGACCTGCAGCATCTAATGCTCTTGCCGCTAGAATCTGCAAACTTGAAATTTGTCTCAATTATTATGAAGATCTCTAAGAAATATTCAACTCTTAATGTTGTTCCAAGCATCATTTCCCATTTAACATTCTCAATTTTCAATTTCTGTGAGAAGATTTAATGGATGAAGAGAACAATATTTTCTGAACTTCGTAATATTTTTCCTTCCTTGCTGTCAATTATGTTCCTTTTCTCCTGTCATCTTGTCTTACTGCTTGAATTCTCCCTGTTCCAGCCTTCTGTCTCACTTGATTGTGCTCTATTCCTTGTTCATTTCTTCTTGACTCTTCTAAAAACTGTTGCTTTTAGTTCTACCTTTCTGTTTTGTAACTTTTTATTCTCTGTATTCAGCATTTTGGATAACCTCTTAACAAATCTATTTGGATTGATTATAGAGTAGATGGCTTTTTCTTTGGTATAAAATAGCAGCTAAGAAAAAAATCTGACTTATTGAAATATTGGTATCACTGTGATCTTTACCTTTCTTTTTTTTTTTTTTTTAGTGAAAACTGAAGACGACTTTTTGTGTAACAATCATTGTTTACCATGATCTGTATCTTTAGAAGACAAAGAATCAAAGCAAAATCCTTTGTGTACAGCACTTAATAGAAAAGATGCTAGGCAGATTTTTTGTTTTAGTACTTAATACTACGTAGTCATCAAAGGTATTAAATGTGATTGGAATATTTTGCACATCACAGGTGCAAACATCTGTGAAACAGGCCTATCTGTTCAAATAGGGAACTTCACGTAAGCTGCTGGTTGTGATAAGAGAAGTGGTTTGATGCAGGATGGTGGCATAGACAATTTGGTGCACTTTGAGAAAAACACAAATTGAAATGATTCTAGTTTACTTAAAATGGCCTCTGCAAGCTCCGCTTCCCCTCCCGTCTGTCCCACTGGGGAAATCTCTTCACACCCTCTCTGTTCTGGCTTGGACTCCTTCTCCAGCCCAGAACCATGAGATTGCTTTGGCTGCAAACCCATACATAGCTTGGTTTTGCAATAGCCTAAAGTGATTTATTCCTATGTTTTGAGAATGTGACATTGGGCATTTTACTGAATAGATTTCTCAGCATCAGCTTATGATGGGTCGCTTTGGATAAAGTAGGAGGCCAACAGGACTGGGTGAAGGCAGCTGTAGGAAAAAGCAAGTTTTCTTTCCCTAGCTAAAACTTCCTTCTGGTGGTATCTGCTGCTTCTTGTATTTGTTAAACCCTTTCTGGTTTGAGCTGAGATATTGACAAATAACACGAGGATTTGTGAATTTAGATTGCGCTTATTCTAGCTGTTGCTAATCACAGTCTTTTTTTTTTTTTTTTTCCTACTATATGAATCAGATTGTACGAAGGGAAAATTAGGTTAAAATTAGGTTTTAAATATTTTAAGGATATTTTTGCTGAAATGTGCACATCCCAAGGAGGATCTAGGTTTTAATTAAACCAATGTTGTTGTTTTTTCCATAGAACAAAATGCAGCGTTGACTTTTTAAACAGATCTTTATTGCAGTGCAGTTTACCTCCTGCTAATATTTTGGTATTGTTTAGTAATGTCTTAGACATCAAGGAATTAAAAATCCTGAAAGCTGGTCTCTGTTGTTCGTTCTGTCTTCCTATAATGGCCGGCTCAAAACCTGGATTTAGACATTGTTCAGAGTAGCTATATTCAAAACCTGGAGCTGCAGCTTGTGACTGCAGCCAGTTTCTAGCAATTAGGCCGGAGCGTTGCTAGGAACTGCGCTGGCCTGCAGAAGGACTCTTTGCACTTGTCGGTGTTTAAATCCCCGTGTGCTATCAAGTGCATCATTTTTTTTTAGCAACAGTCGGAATGCTTATGATTATAAGAAGAGGATTTTGTCACTGAATACAAAGCAGTCAATAACATCTTTTATTATGTGGTTTGAAATGAAAATGGATGGAAAGGTAAATCCCAAATTGTCAGGGGAACCAGGAATAAGAAATACAAAACCAGTCTATAGAAATACTGAGCAGTAAATTACTACTCTGACACTACAAAATTTTCATTCTCCCATTTAAATCACCACCAAGTCTACACTGTAGGATAAGATCTCTGCTTTTTGCAGTAAGCAAAAAAAAAAAAAAAAAAAAAAAAAAAAAGCAGCAGAAACTTGTGTTCTCATAAAGGTCTAGGCATGCACAGCAGAACTGGGGAAGTTTTTCATGTCTGTACCTACAGATATGATTCTCAGCCCTCCCTCCAGCTATGATTCTCAGCCCTCCCTCATCTCCTCATTTTAGGTGCCAGAAAATCTCTAAGTAGAGACATTTCTCTGACATTTGAATTCTAAGTATTGCAATTCTGTTTTTTGGCCTGTCTAATCTTTTGGTATTTCCAGCCCAGTGCCTGGTTCATGCAAGTTGAATCTTGTGTGCAGTCCCAGCCAGTCTGCTGTGCACCTCCTGTATACTCACAGAGGTGAGCAGTGCTCCAGATGAAGCAGCCAAGACTGCTTTTAGTTGAAAACATGACAGCAGGTAGTTGATTCCATGCCCTTTTTATTTAATGCCCAATGTATTAGAGCATCCTGCAAGGAACTGGGAAGGCTGCTCTCATCAATAACCTGAACTGAGGTGATTCCACACTGCAGCTCCTGGAAGCACCATAAATACTGGCCTGAGAATGATATGGAGGGTGGCAATATACCCTGTCCTGCTGAGGTTGTCCTGTTGTACCAAACATCATTCAGCCTCAAGCACTGATGAAGCCATGAGAAACTTTTTTTTTTTTTTTTCACTTTTATGTATATTATTTAATGTGGCTTATGACACAATGAACAAAACATGAGGCTTGGGAAAATTTACAAGAGAAATGTCTCCTAATATAGCAGACTCATCCCTCATCTATATAAGTGTATGAAAGTGAATGTGTACCTGATGACTGTCAGATACGGGTCAGAATTAGCTCCTTTACTTTTTTTTTTTTTTTTTTTTTTTTTTTTTTTTTTTAAGATTAGTAGGGAAAAGAAAGCAATTTGAGAAGTGAAAAGTCTGGCAACTGCTTCTGACCTCTTGCTATAAAATGGGGATAATACTTCTGCACCAGTGCTCATCTGTCTATTTAGATTGTAAGTGCACATCCTACAAGTATATTATGCATTTGTACAAGGTCTAGCTTAGGAGAGCTATGGTTTTGTTTAGTGTCTTAGGAGTGCTGCTGTAAAATAATTAATAAGAATATTGGCTTCTTTCCCAAACTGTCAAAAGTTTTACTGGAAGAAGTAACCTTCTCAGTGCAATTGCCTCAGCCTTCCACAGGCTGTCAATACAGCTAAAATGGTCTGTAAGCCTCAGCTTCTAGCACAAAATCTCATATACCAGGAAGGGGTTTTTGAGTAAGTGATTTATAACCCAATTTTCAAAGATGGTCATTAAACAGCATTTGCAAGAGAAGTCTTGAATATTTTTGCATGAATAAATCTGAAGCTTGTGGCTATCAATCATAAGCATATTGAATTCAGTACAGAATTATTAACTGTAAAGTCTAGAAACATGAACAAAATCCAAAAAAGATTGTTTTGCCATCTCTAATAAATCAATGCAATTGAAATTAAAAAAAACCTTCAGAATAAATAATGATCGCTCAGGCCATGATTCTTGTCCACGTGCCAGTAAGTGTGGTGTGTACTCCTAACAAACTGACACCTAAAACGTGCTTTTCCTTCTGGATTGCTATTAGGTGCTTTATATTGCTGCTGTTGTGGACTGATGCCCTCAGAAATACTTGCTTTTTATAGTACAATGTTTTGATTGACATAAACTCCTTGGAGGATTATGGCATGAGAATAGATCTTCAAAGTTCAGCTCAAACTGATTTTGTTAATAATTGAGAACACTTTCGCTTAAGTTTAAGGCAAGAAGAATCACTTGTGTCTCACAGCAGAAACAACAAAACAGTTTAATTTCATTCTGAGAAGGATTAAAATAGATTGTCAGCTAAATGATTCTAAATGGCTATGACAGCTGTTTGTCATGTGGCTAATGCCTTCTATCTTATATATATATCACCGAGCAAAGAGTATCATTCTAAATCTGTAGAATCACGTAAATGAGGTGTGTGCTATAGTTTGATTTTTTAACTTCTAATTTCATAAAATTGGAATCATAATTTGTTGGGAAAAGGTACTGCAAAACATTGCTCCTACAGACAAGGGGCATGGGCCATTTTTGGGGGACAGACAACTATTAGGTTGCAGAGTTGGCGATTAAACTAAATTAATATACAGCCGTAACTGTGTAGGTGCCTTCCAAGTAAAGAAAGACTGCAGCACATGAAGGTAAACAGAAGAGAATGTCAAATTAAGGAACTGTGGGGCTCTGTAACACAGATCCAATCCACAAGTTACACTCTTTAGATGTGATGTTAAGTATTGAAAGGATTGTGAAACTGCGGATAATGCCACTACATAAAATTTTACAAATCACTTCCCTACAGCTGTGCAGCTCTAAAATTTAAAAATATATGATGGTTTACAAATACATCATGCTTTTATGCAGGTAGTAACCAGAACTGGATCTTCAGACATCTGGTATCTCATTCACTGTTGTGTTAATCCTGCTTCATCTTGAGAGCAGTGGAGGGACTAAAATAGTTTGGTCACTACGAGGTAACGTAAGGTACATCTGTGTGGCAGAATGTGCTATTAGATGTCTTATAATCACGACAGCATGGCATTCCAGCTCATGAGAAGCCGCGATTTATGCCCCTATAATGCTTCTGGCACACAAAGGAGGTTATGAAGGTCATTGTTCTATATGGACATAGTTGCAGTGGAGAATCGAGCCTCCTACTCAAAAATACAAACCACCACAGCCTAAATTGAGCATCATTTTAACTACTGTTGAATTTTTGGAAATCATCATTTGTAGTATTATCAGTGCATGTGAATAGAATTGGTATAAAATGAGCGTGAAGATTGGCAGCAACTAAAATAATTTGAATTTAGTTCTGCGTGGTTACAACATAAGAGCTGCAGCTTGTTTTCAGATTAAGGGGAAGATTGTTGCAGTAGATTCTGTCTAGAGTAAGAGATGTTAGACTGTTCATTACACTGTGACATATGGGCTGCTCATTACACCACAGATTACCAAATCTTAGCTGACACATGAAATACAAGTTATGTATTTATCTCCACAATTTATCTGCAGCAAGTTCATGAATTACGTTGAATTCAATGTCAAAACAGAAAAACAGCAGCTACTAACTGCTAAATCCACTCTGGTAACTGGGAAGTTTGCTGTTTTAGAAGATGCCATACACACTGTATGACTGAAGCTGGTTTTAAATCTTGATGGGGATCATTGCTGTACTTTGGTACATTCCTGCACATTTCTGTGCTTTGGTTTATAATCTTGATGGGATCATTCCTGTTCTTTGAGAGATGCTTTAATTATATTTGAGTTAAATGACATTTAGGAACATTTATATCGATTGGTCATCACCTTTGAAATGAATAAGCGTGCTTCAAAATTGCTGCAAGTCAGTTGAGGACTTTCATTTCCAGGCAGTGGGCTACATCTGATTCTCACTTTGAAGCTTGCTTCTAAAAAAGGTAGGGTAAGGCCATTTTCCATTCATGTGTACGAGTGTGCAAACTTTAGGAGTCCGTGCTCACACTTGCATTCTGCCTCTCATACAAAGTGACTCTGTGACAAACTAGATATCTCTAGAATGGTTAGTTCTAGAGTTCTAGTTTCTCTAGGATATTTTCTTGGACGTGTCCAATTAAATACCTTGAATACTAAATGTGTGGCCTTTAGGCAGGGAAACCCACAGACACTTGGCAGCAATGTTAAAAAAGATCATCCACTTGGGGCATAAGTTGATCAAAACTATCTTGATTCTGTGAAAGAGAGTGACTCAAGAGTGTTAGAGAACATAAGAACAAGCAAAAAATCTGGCCCCAGGAAACAACTCAAAGATGCAATAGCAAAAGATATTTTCCATGGGAAGGATAAATTTAATCATTAGAAATCATTATGTTTTATCATTAGAAAGCAATAATGCTCTACAGACACCTATATATACAATATGAGCAATCATATGATATGGTCATATGAATTATATTTGTTCATATGACCAAATCAAATGAAGGTATGATATACTTATGATCCTATGAACATCATTAAAACGTTGCCCCTGAAGGAGCAGCTGTATCAGTACGGCTGTATTCAGACTAAAACTTTATATATTACATCTGTACTTGTGTCTCAGTAGGTGTGTGTCAATCGGAAACACAATAGATTATAATTTACTAAAGAACAAAATATATGAAAGTCCTAGGCCCTTAATTTTATACTTGCACTGTAATCTATCTTCTCTCGTGCCTTGTGCAATATGTAGCATGAATGGTTTAAAGTCCCTAAAAACTTTCTCTGCAACTCTCTCCTCTTTGCCGTAATTAGTCTGTCCATGACTTCTGTTGCAGCTACTTGTCACTTTATTGTCCCCACTCAGAAGTCGGACCACATCAGTACTTACAGTATGGCTGCTGAATGTTGCAGAACCCTGTACCACTTTGTAGTATCACATTCTGCATACAAAAGGGTCTTCTGTACTGGGGTCTCTTCTGTGAAAGTCTCCTTCGCTTTACATGGTTTTTGCTTTTTTTTTATATATATTTTTGGTATTCTTATTTATAAATGCTTATAGTCGTGTTGTTCCTGTGCCTTTCATTGCACTGCGGTATGTGGTAGAGCTATCACTTTACATTTTGCCATTTATAGCTCTGCTTCGCCAAGTAACGATTCACTTACATGTTTTATTTTTCTACACTAGCCTTAGGGAGAAGAAAAGCATTTCATAAAATGTTGTATTTAGTAGCCTGAATTGAGATTCGTACACTTTGTTTGTGTGGAAAACATCACCACCACTCTTTTCCCCCCTTTATATTCTTATCTGGAAACCATATCTTCCAGTTGGGACTGTTTGTCTGGGAACCTGGCGAAGTACAGATCCCTCTGTCGGCTGGGCAAAACTTCGTTCTGCTCCCTCATCACTAATATGGACGGGACTGGATGTAGTGTGCTTATGTGTCAGCCATTCCCCCCACAAGAAGAGCAGTTTTTCATCATCCTTCCTTTTTCTAAAATGCCCCCTGTGTTTTTTGTGTAGATTTGGAATTGCAGTTTGGGGGGGTAAGGGGCACCAGGTGCTGCTCTGCAGGCACCTAGCCCCTCCTTGCTCAAGGCGGTGTCACTTCAAAAGGAGGAAAACTAGACCAGCTCTGATTGTGCCTGAAGAGCCTTTCCTGAGGTGGCATTTTTTGCCATCTCTCAGCATTCCTGAGCTATTTGGGATTGTGGTGGTCATTTTAGTATTCCACTTAGCATCATACTGGCATCACCCACCTAACACGTGGTTCAGCAGCAGGTGAGTGGTGATTCCTGGTATTGCAATCAGTTGCTGTTTTCTCAGTGAAAGCAATACATTGTTTCATGCACCTTATTTATGTAAAAAATAAACTATAGAGGAAGGTGACTACTTCATTGCCTGCTTTTAAAGCATTTAAATCTGCTTATAAGCTAGTAGAAATGCTAATATTAAATTGTGCTACAAAGTTATTAAAATAAGGTTTGTTCCAAAGTAGGAGAAATCTGTTCAGATTCAGTTGAGATATAGGCACCTCTGGAGAAAAATGTGGTTCGAAGGTCACATCATTCAGGAATACTACATCATGATTAGAGACACTGAACAGTAAAAACATGAAAACTAACGTAACTTGGATAAGTCTTCAAAACTGCAAGAGAAGCTTAGATATGATGAATATGCATGGTAGTAGCTGGGATATACAATGCAACTACAACTTTCTCCATAGGGCCATATTTTGGTAGTTAATTTTCACCTGAGTGTTAACGTCTCAGATGAAAGATGAGACTCCAAGAATACGAAAATCCCTTGATATCATATGGTAGCATTGGTGCAGCACTGAACTAGGAGAAAGGATGGGATCTGGTATCTCTTTAGGTGGTAATGAGGTGGTTCTTTGGAGTGCCAACCCAGTAAACCCCAACAAAACTGAGCTTTTGAAATATTACTGGGTCAAAGCACACGAGTGACTGATGCCTTCCATCCAAACTCTTTTTCCTGTAACTATTGTGGGAAAAAAAAAAAAAAAAGTATCTTGATTTCCCTCACCTTAAGCTAAATGGTCTTGTATTTTTAATACTATCTATTGGGACCACTATCAGCCAACATGTGTTAAGGACAAGTGATCACGGAGAGATAAGGGTCTAGTCTAGTGATGCCAGGTGCATTTTTCCTTTAAGTTGTTACAAAGTGGAGAAATACAAATGCATTTCTGTGTCATCCTATTTCAAGAGGCAATGCTCAAACCACAGTGTTACACAGTATTGATCAGCCCCCATGTGCTTTAAGAAACTCAGTGTTAGCATACCTATCGCCATACAGTGAGCAAATATGTAGATCAAATGCCCTGCACACAATTCTCAAATTAAAAAAGAAATCGTTAGAATATTATTAAAAATGCATTTACAGCTAATACAAAGGGACAGAAACACCACTGCATTACAAGAAGTATCTTTTTTTTTTACACATAGCAAATGTCCTGATTGCTACTTTTATGAACTCTTGGAGATGAATAAAGCTTTCAAAAAAAAAAAAAAAAAAAAAAAAAAAAAAAAAAACCATCAGGAATTAGGCCATTTTGTTGGCATCTCACTTAGACTACTAATGAGCTTTGCCAGCAAGGAAAAATGAGAACTGATTTTACAAAAGATCTGTACAAGGAAAAGAAACTGTGCTCAGATGTATTTTGACAATTTCCTACAGATGAAGCTAGTTAATTCTTGGCTCAGAAATAACAGTTCTCTCCAGTGAATTATGTCAATGATTTTTAGAGCAGTAAAATGTTTATTCTCTGAATCACTTTAGGTGTCTGTTCCTTTATTTTCCTTGAACATAAACAGCACAGCTTTGGAAAGAAGCCAGGCCATCGTAGATGCATTACATTACTGTTAATGTGATTAACCCAAAGAAAAACATTAAATGCTCCTGAGGCATTTGTCTAAATAATGAGATGACCAACTCTGAGTTCCCTGGGCTCACAGCATGGGGTGAGCCCAGGGAAAGATTAAGTACATGTCATGTACTTAATCTTTCATACTGACATTTGAGATTTATCACCTAAAGCTGGCACTGTGGGCAAGTCTACACATAGCTATTGTCAATAAATGCCGGCCAAGCTAAATGTATGCCTCAGCCAACACGTACTGCGGAAATGCTGCTGGCTTTGCTGATGAGAAATGGTGACCAGTTACCTTGCGTGGAAGCTGTCACTGTCACCGATCTTTTTGTTGCTCACTTCACAAGCAGTTTGGAAATTAGCTGTTGTTGCTTACGTTCACAGTTAATTCCCAGCTTAAAATAAGTTAACCTAAACGCTGTTTGAAATGCTCAGACAACTACTACATGATAGTAAGAACTTGTAAAGATTCATTGACCCAAGACTGTATAAAATAAATGCGTGGTATATTGGAGAAAGTACTTGCAAAGATATGCTGTATGGTTGTTTTATCAAAGGGCAAATCAACATGATATTTCTGAATTCCTGAAATGGTTTTAACCATGCGTGCACAAAAGCTTTGAGACTTGAGGCTACTACATTCATAGTGGACAGTGCAGTCTCAGTACGCATTGCTCTGGTTTCTGCCTGCTGCCGTTGTCTAAGAGTAAATATTGTAGGGCAGTGAGCGTTCAGTTGGCTCTAACTTAGTCATGTAACCATAGACAAAAATAATTATGAAATTAAAAATGCACATTATTATTATGTGCACAACTGAACGATCAGTTGTACACATTAAATTTTGCCTTTTCAGAGCTTTCACCTGTTCACATATTAAAGTACAGGTCAAACTTTATAAGGGAAGAACCTAGGGAAAAGTGTCAGACTGAATAAAAGACTGTGTGCTTGAATGGAAGAGTTTTGCTTAAATTTTAGTTATCTGATGTATGTGGTGTCAACAATTATTACCCTTTCAGTTTTAATGGCAGAGAAACACCTCTGTACATTGCTGTAGAAACACTCTTTAAAGCTGCTCTAAGTACAGTAGGATAAACAATAGTGTCATTTGTGAAGACAATGTTCTAAAATACTGCTGAATGGAAGATTTAACTTTTCACTTATTTTGCCATGCTTCTCAACAACAAAGAGCAATAAAATGACTTTTTAAAAAAAGTCACTTTAATTTTCTTACTCTACCATTCTAACAGAGAATGCTATGTCACATACTTCTGATACCATAAACATCAGTTAACCTGTAATAGTCTTTTTGACAGAGTGACCACGCAAGTGCTGGAAAAGCGTGCTCCCCATCATGATGTAGTATTCATCTCATTCTATGTTGTTTTTAATTATTGAATTGTTTTATTCCAATATGATCTCGATCTGATGTTGCACTGTTCAGTTTAGGGTAGATTTCAGCTTTTAGATTTTAAATTTGCTTTTGCAACATAGTCCTTGACTATGTTCACCAATTTCAGGCAATACCTCTACCTCTCACGTGTCTGTTCCATGTAATATTTAGGTCATTCATAGAAAACCACACTGTCTCTAAAATAGATCCTGATCTGTAGTCACAGTGTTTGCAATGCTGGACAATGTAAAAGTTACTATTAATATAAATGCACGTGTGTTAAAATTCGTAGACTTTCCAAGTCTTGTACTACAGTTTCCAGAGGGGGAAAAATATTTTAAAGTGCTGTTGGAATATTTAGACCAGATGTCACCCATAATAGTTTAAGTTTTGCTAATTACAAGATAATCATGGAGTAGTACATAGCTTTGATAAAATATTCTTCCCTTTTTTTTAAAAAAAAAAAAAATACTCTCCCACAGTCAAAGTACTCTCGCATTATCAAATATGCCTGGCTTGAGAATAAATTCATTCACATGGAACATGGAGAGAGTAGAAGCTTAAGAAGATACATGGTACCAGACCTGGGCTTCTGGGTCATTCCTTATGTTGCTGAAATTGAGCTGATGTACATACATTGGCATTATGGCATGTTTTAGAAGCATTTAGGAAATATCACTCACTTATTGTGCTTTTGAAAATACTTTGCCTGTTCTGAAGTAAAGATTTCAAATGTGAACACTAGTGTTTCTCTTTTGTGTCAGCACATCAACAGTGGCTGCAGAGCTCTTGATTTTTCTAATTCTGTACATGTTGAGTCAAACGATTCACTATTTTCTTTTCTTTTCTTTTCTTTTCTTTTCTTTTCTTTTCTTTTCTTTTCTTTTCTTTTCTTTTCTTTTCTTTTCTTTTCTTTTTTTTTCTTTTTTTTTTTCTTTTTTTTTTTTTTTTTTTTTTTTCTTTTCTTTTCTTTTTTTTTCTTTTCTTTTCTTTTTTTTTTTTTTCCTTTGGCCATGAACTGAATTGGCCTTCTTGTTTGGTTTGCTGGGGACTTTCTCCTAAATGTGCTGCTCTGAGATTTTATGCTGTCTACACTAGTGCTTACAAGCCTTTTATGAACACCCAGGAGGAAGGCGTCAGCTATTTGTTGAATAGTACTGAAATAGAGTAGTTAAGATTGATAAAATTGATAAAAGGTTGACTCCATTTTAATTAAAGTCTTCATCTCTTTACAAGAACATCTGGAGACTTTTTTTTTTTTTGACCTTGTACCTATATGCAGCTTGAGCACGAAGTCTGAAGCACTCAGTTGAACTTGGCTGCCATTTACAGCGAGTGTGTTGGAAGAGAGGCAGGGAATGTACTCTAAATACTGCATTATAGTCAAGATAGAGACTCAGCTTCGTTCCTGTTGTGTTTTTGTCTTCTGAAAATAAGTTGTATATAGCAACTATGAGCCAACATCTGAATTCAAGCAGTGATGACAATGAAAGCAATAGCTTGCATAAGATAATGAAAAGGCAAAGTGAGAAAGGACAGAGTGAGAAATTGCCTCAATCAGAGATCCCCAAAGCATATTACACTTCTGCCTACAGGCCAAGAAAATAAATGAACGTTATGCTGACAGTCTTTAGCCATTGACATTCAGCTTTCCTGGGGCTGTAAGTAATTCTCTATGGCTAGCGACTTCAGACATACGTGATAGCTCTGTCGGTGTGTTCATAAATATGTGACACTTTGACATTGCCTCCAGGTTTGTACCTTACTGAAGAGAGCAAGAAACTCGATAGCTGAAAGGCAAGTTTGATGCTCAAAATTCCACATGTCCTGCCACCCAATGAATCAGTAAATACTGTTGGACAGTACTTCTTAAATCTAAAGGGTTTTCTGCGTGTTTGAGGTATAACATTGGGATCCAGAGAGAGTCTAAATGTGAAAGCTGACTCAAACTGCAAAAGCTGTTATAATTTTTTAAAAGCCCTATAAAGTAGAACTTCCTTCTTGCGTAAGGAGAGGGGTTATTAACAAAATCATCCATAAATTGAGCTTTTTGAAAAGTTTTTTTTTTTTTTTTTGAGAAGTTTCCTTAATACTTTCCACAACTGAAATATAAAGCCATATCCCAGCATCAGTTTAAAAAGCAACATAGGACTCAAGAGACTAAATGGTGCTCACTTAAATTGGGATCTAGTCTCCCAAAGCCTGAGATCCTCAGATCAATAAGGGCCAGTCAGACTGATGGGAGGTAATGCAGTCCCACTAATTTCAAGAGAAAAAAAATCATGATTTTTGGTCTTTATCTTGATCTTAACTGAATTCAAATTGTATGTATGGGTCACTAGGTCAGAAAGCATGCGAGCAATCATTATTCTGTAGGCTATTGAATAGGGTACTGAAAGAAAAGAGACCTGGTTTCTGTTATTTGCTACCCAGAAGACTGCTGTATGTTAGGTGATGAAACACTTGGACAGGAGCTGCACCTTCCTAGTGAACACAATAAGTGCTAGTCTATCCTTATAAAGTCTATGCTAGTCTATGCTAGTGCTAGCTTATAAAAATAATTTTATCTCATTTTATCTTATTTTCTGATTCAGTAAATTAAAATTAATTTCTGCTTTCCTCATCTAATACATACATGTTGAGTGCTGCCTACACCATGGTGAGGTTTGGGCTAGGATTCCTCCAGGAGGGTGACAGAAAAATGCGGGGAGCCAGCGAGGCAGAGGACCTTGACACAGTGAGGCCATACCACAAGGTGACGGGATATAGCAGGCAAGAGAGAGGTGAAGCCCTCTTTTGTCGTGTCTCAAATGGAAATGGGCTGCCATGGCATTTGTAGGAATATGGCTGGGTGGAGATTAAAAAAACTCTGGGACTGACCAAGACGCAGGAGATTTGAGCAGAATACCTGGAGGTACACTGTGATTCCTGAGCGGGCTTAATGCAACAAGTAAGTGAATAGCTAAGGCAGTTGGGAAGTTTCAGTGTCACAGTGTGCACCCTGCCTACTTGTAAGATTACAAGATTATTATTATTCTTTGCTTAGATAGCAAAATTGTTTTAAATACAACTTATATACAGTCAGGAGGAAGATTAGACTCACAAGTGGAAATACTACTGAGGTGTAAAGCATTGATCTAAGTGATTTGGAAGCAATAAAAAAAAAATGCAACACCTGCAAGTCCCCTATGATCATTTACATTTAATGTTAATTTATAAGTTCTGATTAGAAAGCAATATATGGCTTGCCATAAGTGTTGTTCCTCTGCCTTCAGTGAACTGTAATTGACTGGGGTAATAGGTAGCTTTCCAACAAAGATTCCTCTATCTGCTGTAACATTTCAGTAATGTTTGAAAAAGGGAGTATTTAGTGTCACCAAATTACACCTATCAGTGAAGAAGAAAAAAGGAAGATTGAATACAGATATTTATACAAACTAAACAAAACACACCCTAAAAACCAACATTCCATGCAGTGACCTGAACTATGACTTCACATGCTTCACATCTGGTATATATTTGTATTTACGTGGAAAACATCTTGGATTTATTAAAACAGGATAATTTCCTGCACGTTTTAAAGATTCCTTTATATATTATTTGTTATGTGACAAAATAGTGAATCTCTTTGAGTAAATAGAAGAAAATGCAGAAACCAGTGATACATTTTTAAGTCCATTGAAATCAATTACTTCCTTACTAAGATAAGGGGTAATTTCCTTATTTAAATCTCATAGAAGTACTGACCAGCAAACTATTTTTGGTCCATTCCTGCACTGATAATTGAGTATAAAAAGCCTGTGTTCTAGCCAATTAGCTGTTTACTGAATGCTAAAAGCCCATACTGATATACCCAGTTGAAGTTATTAAATATCTGCTTTAACTACACTTTCACCTTCAACTAACTCTGGAACAATTTGCTAGATTTGGTATCAAAGGTGCCAAAGTTTTCCTTCTACCCTATTTTTTTTAATAAAAAAAAATAAAAATTCAAAACTCCCAGTAGAATGTTTTGTGACAGTTCAGGTTTGCTGCGCCTTGCGCTGTTTATGTAGCCAGTAGGGCAGCTTCATGGGGAAGCTGGAAAGTTATGAAGTGAAGCAGTGAGCATGGATGGAGGGAGAGGTGCACAGTGGTCGCTGTGGAGTTGAAGTCACACAGTTCTCTTCTGTCACTAAGTCACTCTGCAAAACCAGCTACGCAGTTACCAACACATGATTTTGTTTAGATTTATAAGATTTCTATCTATCCTAGCCTGTGTATCATCTAAGACTCTCAAGGCCTAATGCTCATCCCAACTAGCATCTTTTTTCTTGTAAGAAGTCAAAACAGTTTTTTTTTTTTTTTCCCTCTACACTTCATGTATAGTTAAAAAATGGAATTAAATGTTCTTCTACTGTGTGAAATACATGATATCAGAAAGAAAAACCTCAGGAAAGCTTAAAATTAATTGAAAGAGACTGAGAATTTTTTTATTCCAGACTGAAATAATATTTTAAGTCAAAATGAAAACTTCCGTCCGTTCAAAATGAAACACTCATTCATATTTTCTTGCTGAAGGAATTCCAATGTTATTTGTCAAGTAAAATGGGAGAAGAATGAATGTATACAATTTGGAAACAAAGCAAATGGACAAATGTGAATAACATTATTTTCATTCCCTTCTATTTTTTAGGCCAGCTGACATTATTGCACAGTTCTTTAAACACGAAAGTTCAGTTTTTTTTTTTTTTGTTTTTTTTTTTTTTTTTTTTTTTTAGTTTGTGCAACTTTATCATGTTGGTTGCTGTATAAAAGATACCTTGATATGTTGTAATGGAAGGAAAACATTACTGGGTGAAATGGAAGAACACTTTTTTTCTTCTTCTTACCCACTCAAACATATTAATGCAACAGTATTTTAAAAGCTAACAAAAGAAATTCTTTAATTGACACAAGTCCTAAATTGCTGCTGGGTAGATTATATGCCAAGCGATAGGCTTATTTATAATTTTCTGGAAATCCCTATAAATTATTCTGATTCTTTTTTGGGATAGGCAGAATTCATCTAACTGTAAATTTCAGTTTTACTTTCAGTAAACTGAAAGGTGTGGAGCTTTCTTACTGCTGTGTAATTTTCCCTCTCATAACAAATATTCTAGCAATAAAAGTATATCTTTCATTTTGTCTTTCCTTTTTTGTTTTCAATAGCCATGTGGAGCTAGAAATACAAGGTATATGAGGTGGGATGTAACCATCAGCCTGCTATGTTAGGAGACTGCCCGACATTAGACCCCTCAGGCCAGTAAGGACCAACAGAGCTGACAGCAGAAGACACACGTCTCACACAAGTCACAACTGTAGTCCCAAATCTCCCATTCAGCAGTGTCCCTGGACTGCCTTTCCAGTCAGAGACAGAAAGTCCAGGTCCTCTGTGTTTTGTTCTTTGTATTTTGTTATCAAGGACTATTGCAACACAAATGTTTATAAACCATGTTTATTATCATTCAGGCAAACTTCTATGGTGAATAACTCCAATAGATCAAATACACACCTTATCTTAGCTGGAAAGTACCTTGTGAGTAAATGATAGGCATTTCAGCAGATCACTGAGATTCATTCCCTGAACAATTTCTCATTTTCAGATAGAAATGAAAGGAAATTATCCAATTTCTCTTTTTATAATAACATCCAATACATTTAATGTCCAATTTCATACTGCTTCTTGATTTATAGCATTTACTGGGCTACTCCTGCTCTAGCTACTATTATCAAAGTAGATATTGTATTAACCCTTTAGGCATGGGTGTGCCCCAAGAAGAGTTTTCTTTGCTCAGAGATATATCTCATGTGTGATGCTGAACGTTTCAGGTTCGAAGCAGAATGTGTTTCCCTACTATGTTTTTAGTAAGGCACACAAGTCCATTCCCTGTTTCTTGTAGATGCTACGTACACACTAAGGTTATGCACACCCACAAGTCGAAAACTGGTGGCAAAGAGCACTGGGCAAAGGAAGATTATCACATCTAGCAACACTTTACTATTAAGAATACCTATAGCTAGGATATAAACTTTTAGCAAGTCTGTGCTACCAGATCAAAGGGGGTGAAGTGATAAACCAGAATCTGATCTCGCACTGCCTGTGACCTGTATCATGAGTAATCAACAGATCACCATGCAAATTAATCAAATACATCACAGCAATGATCTTGTGCTTCAACGTGCTTGGCCAAACTTGAAATTGCTGATAGCCCTTCACACAGGCTGAGCGTCAGACACTTGAAGCTAAGTCTGCCTCTTGCTCTGTCTTTCTGGATCACTTGTTACCCAACTACTGGGTAACATGCAATGCAGTTTCCTGCCTCAGTCAATTGAAGACTACTATTTTTCTGTCATACCCAGAGTATTGTGCAGGAATGTGTGTGTGGGGACTCATCAGCAAAGCTGTGTCTTGCAGATAACACTCTTTGATAAACAGGGAAATGGTGTCTTCTCTGAGCTATTATTTCAGACTTCCATGAACTCAAACCCTTCCTAGTTACATTTTCTCTAGAATCATTTTCTGTGATTCATAACTGGCATACTTGCCTTTTAAATGGTAATGTAGATTTTTGATTTTTTTTTTTTTTTTTTAAACCAGAGAGTCTGCACTTAAATCAGCAATACCTTCATGCTGAGGAGAGCCTATGGAGGCAGAAACGTGGCCTCTCATGTAGTGGCCTGCAGTTCATGTTAGCATAGCAGCATTCAAACTATCATCATTATAAAAGATGTTATCAAAATGTTGTCCTTTATATGTTCATAGGTACAGACAGCTGGCCAACTAAGTACAGGTGTCATTTTAGAGTAACAGCAGTGTTAATGGTTAGGCTTGTTATGTTAAGTTACAGGTGTTTCTGGATTTCAGAGGCTTTCATTAGCATTTGAAAGACTTTCCAGGCAAAGACAGTATGATCATCAGTGAAAGCATGTATGGGTTAAGAGGAACTCAGTGGGCAGAAGTCGCTGTGCTGAAGCTGGGCTCTCAACAGGCATGTTTATTGTAGCAGGACTTAAAGTCCTTACCTCACTATTGCTAAAGAAGAATCTGACCCAGGAAACAAAGGAAGAGCTTCGTTTATTGGAGCTATTCTGGTACGGTGAGGGAATACCAGTTAGACTGATTATGAGTATTTTAAAAACAAAATAATAAGCAGTATGAAGTGCACAGAAATGTAGCAGTACTTGAAAACCTAGCGCCGTTAATTTAAATGTTTATCTCTGTGTTGTGGTCACTTGCAAATTACAGTTGAAGATACTCAGGCTGACGTTCTGTTTTCAATAGTAAATCAACAGACCCTTCACTTTCACTAGATTGTTTTCCAGGACTCTAGAGGAAATATGACCCAAAGAAATACAGTTGTAGAAGAGAGAATGTGCCGAGGCCAAGAGAAAACATTTAATTAAACCTCCTTTTCTAAACTGACCTTCCTTTCTCTTGAAAAATGGTGACAGGGAAATATGTTCAAAAGAATACAAGCAAAACAATTAAGAAAGCTTGTAATAATTTATAACTACTGAATTATGGATTGCCTGAAGATGTGAACACATGCTCCTGGCTGTTGATTTCAGAGTATTTATCTCAAGGACGAGCTGTGTTTCAGAAGGGAAAATCCTTGCATGCCTACAAGAGGCTTAAAAAGGAAAGCCGAGATGCATTTACTCAGAGTAAACTTTCCACTTAATTTAGGAATAAACAGTGAGCAGTAGAGAACAACCTCCTGCAAGAATCTAGTTCATGACAAATGGCTGCAAGGAAATGCACTCTTTCACACCCATCTCTGTGAGCAGAGCAGAAGTCAGAAAAGGAGCCCCGTCCTCTGGCTGGGCTCCTCTGAACCAGGCCGTGGTGTCCCTCCTCGCCTCAGCTGACTGCAGCCTCTTAGCTGGGATGGTCAGGACACCATTCCTCCCAGTGTTGTAATCATGTTACTGGCTTTCCTTTCCACATATTGCCCTCTCCCTTGCTATCCCCAAGGCAGCATGAGAAACCCTGTAGGTACTCCCAGCAGCGTGATGAGAGCACGCAGGCACTGCAGTGCTTGTGGCAGTGGTGGCCACAGAACGGGGGCACAGAGGGAGCAATGTGGAGCAGAGGCTGACACTTCTTGATATAACAATGATCAAGAATAAACTTTGGCTTACCATCCAGTTTCATCTTTCTCATCTATATATAAAAGGCCTATGTAAGGAGGAGCTTCTCACCCCAAATAATATTTGCAAAGGCATTACTCCACTTAGCATTGCACAAAGCTGTCTAAATCAAATTTTTGAAAGTGGCTTAGGAGCTTCAGCTCCCTGGAACTTATATGTACTTGAGGTTTCTAAGCCACCCTTGACTACAGGACTTTGCAATTCAGCATAGAACGCGTGTTTAATACTTGCTATTATTTGTTTTATAGTTTGGAAATCTACGGAGAATGGTCATTTTATCTCTCTGACAGTTTTACTATAGTCAGAAAAATCTTGAGATTCTCACTACTTGTATTTTAAAAGAGAATGCCTTAGGACCTGGGGGTGCTCAGTCAACTGCTGGCGAGAAATAAAAAGGGCTCAGGACAGTTTGCTTTTATAGCGCTGCAGCAGGAGGCTGTCAAGCACATACCAATGGTTTCAGTTGAGGTTTAGGCAGAGATACATGTGACCTCTGCCTGAGTTTGCTGTGTTTGACTGTCTTAAAGCTGTAAATGCCAAACAGAACAGACAGCTGTACATTGTGTCCATCTCAGTATCTAAGAGGCTTCTACCTCGTTATCAGGTAAAGATTCAGAATCTCAGCCTGGATAGCGATGGAAGAAGCCTTTCCTGAGAAGAATTTCCTGTCAAGATAAAGGTGAAAGTGAGAAGTTTCTGATAATGGCTTCGTCGCTGGTACAGTGTTGGGTAATACAAGATTCCAGCCTTGTGCCCACAGAACAGTAGATGTGGCAAATAGAGGCTGATAGGAAAATAATGGTTAACATGAGCTTTAATGTTCCCTATATCTTGGTTAGGTCACTTTTAAGCTAGTATTGTCCACATTTTTGGTGTTTGGTACTGTCCAAAGACTTCAATTTAGCATACCTTGTTGGGATTATGCACTAGTAATTTATGGCTCCAGTTACATCACCACCCCTCCTATAGATCCCATTCATACAGATTTGACACATGGTCTTGAAGAAAAAAAAATCTGTTATAATTGCCATTTGAATAAGGAGAACAAGTAACTCTATCCACATACTGCAATTATATGACAGCAAATCAGAACTATACTCTGTCTAAGCACAGGAATAGGTAGATTTTTAATAATAATTTAATAGGGTATTTTTAATAAGAAAGACCTGTATGTCATTATAAAAACAAAAGATATCAGTCTTGCTATATAACCGGAAAATTACAGTAATGTTGGCTGCACCATTCACCTTGCCCAGACCTACCTGTTAATGTTTCAATCTAAAAGTGCATCCTTCTTTGTTCTTAGGCTGTGGTAAGGAAAGGTTCCTGCCCTGAGGCTCAATCATACTTTTTCAATTTGAGCCCCTAGATTTCTTACCACAACCGTTGTTATTCTAGATAAGGCAGAATTCTTTCCACAGCTTTTTTTTTTTTTTTTTTTTTTAATTTCAGGGGCCTCTGCTGGAAAGCAGAAAGAACAACCTTTGAAAGCTTAAGCTGACCAAATCTGATGAAAGCTCCCACCTTGGCAGCAAAGAGTGCTACCACTGTGGCATTGTAAACTGCCTTTCTGCAGCATCTCTTTGAACACGGCTGCTGCTGGGCATGGGAATACTACCATAGAGTTTGGGAATAATGAAAAGTATATTTCTGTTACTGAAACTGTAGCACTTAGAAGACTGGCCAATGTCATATTGTGACTCCAGTTGCTCCACCATAAAGTTCTGTCTTTTAGCACTTTATACCCAGTTGATAAAGGGTTGGGATAAGCATGGAATCTTACTTTAACATACAGGTTTTTTTGGTAGACAGCCACTGCCATGGTTACGAGCAGTCAAGCCACAGCCTGTAGTCCATTTCCTCACCCTGCTGCCAACCTGCATCCCTAATGAGATGTTCTGGTAAACAAACACGCTACATTAGCCTTTCCTAAATTATTTTTTGAGATCAAGAAGATGATTTCAGACTTTGAAATAGAAGCAATGGATTGAAGAGTTCCCTGCTGAAGGACCCCAAATTTTGATGTCTTGGAAGAATAACTTATCCACAGAATACTTAATTGTAAAGAGATATGCAAGGATTCCTGAGGATATTGGACTCTGGTTCATATCTTTTGGATGCTGATGTTTGTTGAAAGCTCATTTCCTATCCTATTCAGTAGATTTGTAATACAGAAATAGGTGGGAGTTCAGGAGTTAGCATTGTTTTGATCTTCCTACTTTTTCACCATAAGACCGAATAATGTTATAATTTTATGTTTCAGAGGAGATACAGTCAAATAGTTGGCCAAAGCATTAACAGCTATGCCAGATTCTCAAAATGTTTTGGATGCAATCCTATAATTTTCTTCCTTCCTTTTTTTTTTTTTTTTTTTTTTTTTTTAAATTTAGAAAACAGTGCTGTATCCATACCACATAGAAAACCACCCAGATGCTTATAAACTTGTACAAGTGGAGCAACAAAAAATCAAAGTAAAACTATAATTTTCAGAAGTTTAAATTTGCCAGTATAGCAGTATATTACAAGTTGGCGAGAAGTATTCCAATTAGTTCTTAGTTTGAGTTCTTATGTTCTGTAAGAATTATTCAATGCAGATTTACAGTAAAAATAGATAGGGATAAACCCCTATAAGGGCTATGCATTTGGTTTGATTGAGTGATTCAGTGTGTAAAGAATGAATGGAAGGACCAAACGCATCATTCAGACAACTCTTTTGACTTCAGTGGCTTCACGTCACTGATAGAGTGGCTTCACACAATCTGTAACAGATCTGTCCTTTCCTTCATGGCTTTAGGTCTATATGGCAGTTACTGCATGCTTGATCCTTGACAATAGAAATGCCTTTTTCATGCTAATAACGATATTGCTCCCAGCTTACCCTCACTCTGCTGTTAGAGCCAGTCAGCACCATTTCCCTTACAAGCCAGAGAAGTGTCTCTGCAGCAGTGATAGCCCCCCTGCTTACCTACTCACTTCAAGCAGTTAGGTCTGAGGACTTTCAAATTAGAGGATAAGAATCCTCAGCTCTTATTCTTGTTACATTTATTAGGCTGGATTTTTAATGACATTTTATACACTTGACGTATTTTTATATTTTATATTCTCAGATATCATTGACTACATTAAGTAATGCTATAGTTATGCCAGTGTAGTGTGAATGAATGCTCAGATGCTTTTCATCATCAGAGATCTTCTGTCTCCATCCATGCATAGAAAGTTTTGGAAGCATGCCTTGGCATTTTTAGGCTTAGTTTTGACTAGATGGGCAATGAGAAATAGCTGCTGTGGTTTAAAGCTGGAATCTGAACAGCAGAAACAATTAGCAGAGCTCTGGGAAATCTCTGAAATCAAACCTGAAAGCTTGGGTCTGTTAGAAGTTAGGGAAGGTAATAGTTTGAATATTAGAATAATAGTTTGTTTTGATTAATTTCATTTCCTGGACTGGTGCTTTCTCATAGAACAGTTCAATGAGGAGATGCTCCTGCTAAGAACTGGAATTTGGACAGCCTTGGTCATCCCCCCAAAACGTGGTGTACCAGCCCTCTGGCACTGGAGTTTAGAGAAAGTTGGAGGTCTGGAACTGAAGCTTTAGGTGAACTAGACATGGCATGTTTTAAGGGCAGCCAGGCACACAGACATTTGCAGCCAGTTTGTAAAATACATACCAAAGACAATAGCTGGATAGGCACAGTATTAAAAGTTACTATTCAGTGATGCTTTTTATTTATTCAGAATGTGGAATAAAAATCTTACTCACTGAAGAACTGATGCAAATATAAAAAAGATGCACAGAATCTGGGAATCCCTTGACAAACATTTACACGAGAGGTGATGATAAACAAACAAGACTTAATACTTAGCACAACA
Source organism: Heteronetta atricapilla (assembly GCA_011075105.1). Lineage (NCBI taxonomy): Eukaryota > Metazoa > Chordata > Aves > Anseriformes > Anatidae > Heteronetta > Heteronetta atricapilla. Next base: position 1,891,729 of record CM021739.1, on the reverse strand, counting down.
GTATTTTTAGAGGACATGTTTTATTAACAGCTTTGTATTTCTTCTCTGCCTGTCTGGAGAATCCTTTATTCCCAAACCACTCATTGCAGGTTTACTGTAAAACGTAGCTTGCTATTTTTAATCGGAGTCTGAGAAATGAGGGGAGACATAGATCCTAGAGCATTAGCAGGTAATACGCAACACCTCTGAAGGCACATTTATCAAATACTTCAATATGACTGTAAACTCATGCTTAAATGCCTATCTTTGTTTCACTGCTTAAATATCGTGATACTACTCTCATATACTGATGCAGGTTTATTCATAGTCTGCCAGGCACAGCATATTGTAGTCCTTTCACATGGGGAATAAAGAAAGTTTTCTTTTTTTTTTTTTTTTTTTTCTTTTTTTCTTTTTTCCCTAGTTCTAAGTCTCAGATAAACCCAAAGATAAGGTATTATTTAGTGACACGGTGCAATCAGTTCTCTCAGAATGCCAGCTGATAATACAATGACGGTGCATTTGCCTTTATGCTCAGAAATGGTATGTTACTGTGCCAGACAAAGGGGAACATTTAAATAGGACCCAATTTTCAGAAAGGCAATACACTTCCTGAAACTTGGAGTTTAAAATCAGAGTGTCTGAAAAAAGGAGACAGGTAGAATAAATAAGACGTTTTGGAAAACGTATGCCATATTCTTTTAGAACAAAGTTTAAAATTACTCAGACTGCCAAGAATTTTAAGACCTCTTTTGAAAGCTACTCTGCATGGGTAAATATGTTAGTAAAATAACTAGAATGATTCATATGGATTTCTTTTAAAATTTTTGAATATAGAAGCATGTTAACATAAATTCTACCATTAGCAAGTCAGATTTCCAAGGCTTTAAGAATCTGTCTTAGATTCAAGGTACAGTTTAAGTAGGAGCATATATTTCAATATAATTCACTTGTTAAATGGAGGGACTTATAATTGCGAATTTTGATAAAAATGGGAGAACTCTTGGGATCCATTTTAGTGTCTTTTTAAGAAAACTCTCAGCACAGCTGGCCTTTGCAGCCTTGTGAGATAGCTGAATGATACTGCTGCAAGAAATGTAAGTGGAGTCTTTTTCAGTAGCACTTGGTTAGTTTTGACAGTACAACAACCTATATGTTTTGGCAACAATATACAAGTGTTGTATCAGCCATACGTACTCCTGGAAGAAGTCAGCTGCTAGTTATCTGTGAGGACACGTCTTTATCTTTTCTCTAAAAATAGTGACAGGTTTTATTTACATTGCTGAATTTTAACTAGAAAAAAGAAAAACAGATCTAATGCTATTGCTGGCAGGATCAGTGGAGGCTTATGAAAATTCCAGATACGGAAACAAAGACTGAGTTTTTAAGAAGACTATTACTACTACTATTTAAAAATTATCCTTGCTTTTTTCCTGGTACTCTGTTGATAACCAATACTAATCTTGGTTACAGTTATGAGGATTTCTCACTGTAAATTACAGAGAATGCAATAAATCACTGAAACATAGATTAATGTGTAGAGAATAATATAAAATAAGTAGGCCATGCAGATCTTGAATGCTGTCTTTTACTTTGACTAACACTGTAATATTTTGTGTTAAAGCAGGTATTAAATATATTAGTATTAATTATATGTAATTTATGTCATTTTTACATGTCTTCAACTTAATGGAAGACAGATTCATTTATGTTTTACAACCAAAATGTTGGTAAGTTGGTCTGGAATATGTAAACTCAAACACCTCTAGTATAAGACTAACTTACAAAACCTGATGAGTTGAGTTGCATATTCTAAACTACCGATAGGAACTGCAGCTATTCCACATAGCTAGTGGAATAGCTAGTGGGACTGGTAGAGATTGAATGCATGTGAATGAGATTCCACCTAAATCCACCTAAATAGTCTCAGAAATCACATGTTCCTCTTTATTATCCTCTGAGTACCTTCTATTCAAAAACAAAACAAAAAATAAACAACCCCCCCAAACCACACTGAATAATCATTTTATGATGAAATGGTTAATTGGCAATAAAAGAGCACTCAACAATGGACTTTTATTTGCCTGATCACAGTATTTTTGACCATTCCTGTCTCCTGAGGAGTTTATCTGTACAGTAACTCATAGGTGGTACAGGGAAAGCCGATGTAATCACTGTGACCTCAATGCAACCATTCATGCATTTTTCATTTCCTGTAAGTACTTACTTAATTTTTAACATGTGAGTAACCTTATTTCTATTTCTAGATTAACTGATCTCTCACTGTGCTTTGGATTTGAACAGTAGTGGTAAATCTGGTCCCCCAAAGCACCGTGGGATCACTCCAGAGGTGGTTTCATACTGCCTTGGGATGGTTCTAACTTCCTATCAGTGGGATGCTTTTGGATGACTGTGAGATCAGTCTCTTTTCTGTGTCTACAGATATAGTTGCAGCATTTCACTGGTTTTATCCTTTTTTCTTTTTTCTTTTCTGTAATTGATGCTATACTAACCCATTCCACCGAGTCTCTTCACAGGCAATCACATCGATTTTATTCACATAATGCAGTAACTTCTGGCTTCATGAGCAAAATCCTGCAAACTAGCATGACAAAATGCAGTCTCTCCTTTCTAATTTTATGAAAACAAAACAAAACCAAACAGAATGAAGATAAATGCAGCTCAGAACTGCCGTTTAGCCACAGGTGCAGACATACTGGGGAGTGTGTCCTAAGCAAGGTGGTATAACAGGGAGCAGCCCCATAACTGTCCTGGCAAATCCAAGTCCGCTAGAAACCCTTCAGGTATTAATTGTTATGAATTACTACTACCTTTAACAAAATTACTTAGCAAATTATTTACTTAAGACTAAGATGACAAATGCAGGCCACTAAAATTCCATAGTGAGGTGTAATAAATCATAAAGACTGTTATATATAATCAGTAGAAAGAAACCGGGACCTTAAATTACATTTGTAATTAACATGTCTATTTAAAATTTTATCTTAGTTTGACCACACACTCGTAATTTGTGAAGCTGAGTGTTTTGATGTAAGAATTTAAGCCGGCATTGTGAACCTAATAGCTTTTTAGGAAGAAAATCTAGGTCCAGTTACAAAACCAAACTATTTGGTTACTAAATCTAGATCCTGGCAGATCTGCTGGGATTCAGGGGAGATCTGAAAAGAGATGAGCATTTCAGAATAATGACTATCTACTTCCAGTGTCTTTGATAAAATCAACAGTACAGGTGGTTAAAGTAAGAAGCACATGGTTGCATTGAACAGTACGAATAGTTAATGTGTGCATCAGCCCCTTGTTTGTGGTCCTGTGAGTCTTCCCACCTGTGGTAGTACCTCTGTTAGCAGAAGAAATGCCATTGTATCAGTTAAGTTGTTTGTATTACTGAAAGCTTGCAACAACAATCATTTAAAAATTTCCTAAAGAGCTAGGCTAGGACAGGCATCTAGTGAGGTCAGTTTGTCCTCAGACTAGACATGTGACTATTGTTCCTAGCTCCTGTTTCCCTTACTGTATTTTCAAAATTGTTCCTTAATCTCACATTATAGCAACATAGTCCATGAGATCTAGCCTGATTATTCCTGTGCACCCACATATCAGCTTCCGTACAGAGCAACTCTGTTGCTGACCAACAGTGAAAAAATGGCAAATCTCAGAAAGACTGGCTGAGTGTGGTGGAGTCTGTTCAAACCCTACTAACTTGATTGACATTATGGCACATGAGAGATACTGTAAAAAAAGTCAAACATCATGGAAACAGCCCCAGCATTGCATATGGATGCCTGCGTTTTATGTTTATATGGTGTATTTTATGTTAACACAGTGCGTTTGTACGTTGCCCCTTATTTGGTCTGCATACCTTTATCTCTGCTCTTTATTAGATCTTCAGTTTAGTTATCTTCAGCTGGTATTTTATAGCAACAGTCTGATACAAAAGCTTGTTAATCAGACATAATTTCATAAACAAGCAAAGTGTCTGCTCTATTTATAGTATAAATGATATGGAATTGTGAATTACAAACCTATATTCATGCTGAGATTTTCTTTGGTGACATGAACCTTTGCAGGGACTCAGCTGTGGCATTAGACTTTTATTGTTAAAGGTGGGATTTTAAGAAAGCATGTTGGGCAGGACACCATCTTTAAATTAAATATTCATTGTACCAGTTTTCTCATCTCTCTTTTTTCTCATTTAACCTCCCTTGTCATTCATTGCTGGCTGTGAATACAAGTGACTATAAAGAAATCAAGAAAATAATGCTGTGAAGGAGCATATATAAGACAGTGAGTAATAAATTAATGGTTGAAAGGTATACAAAAGTAGGTGGATTTCCTTGGATATTCACAGTATAATCAGAAATACATTCTATATGACATGTTTGTATAATAAATACAAATTTAAAGATGAGGGGAAGATCTGCCTTCATAGCTATTTTTCTTTCAGCAGTGAGGAGGACACTCTCAGTATTTAAAAGGATTAGTAGTGAAATAAATTTAGGAAATGAGGACAGATTTGACCCAGGTCCAAATCTTTAACAAGCCTGGGAAGAACCTGTTCTTTGTGGTCTAGAGTTACCTCTACCAAGTAGCCAAATACTTGCTCTGTGCTTGTAAAACTCTATTAAAAAGCACATAATTAAGTCTTAGAAAGCTCTAGGAATGTAATAATCACGGTGAACATAGTGATTGCATTACATTTTGATGGTTAATCTTGTAAAGTGAGTACTAACCTGATCTGAAGCCACGTGAGCATTGGTGTTGTGCCTCCACCAAATACCCAGACTGTGAAAAACACAATAAGCAGTGCTGTTGTGAACATCATTTGTTTGGGCTGGGATCCTGTGTCTCGAATAGCCAATGCAAATGCTATTGCACCACGTAAACCTGAAAAATGGATGAGGAGGGTGAACTTAATGTGATGGAGAAAGAATTTTACTCTTTCCAACCCAAACCTGATTCCAAGGGCAGAAGGGATTTTCAGCCACAGTCACAATTATAATTTGTTGAATCACGGTAGTTGAAAGCATGGAGTTTAATGCAAGTGTAAGCAACTTAGCAAAAGTGGACAATGAAACCTCTACGATAATCACATAATAATTACACATCTGTATTCTCTCCACTGAATTCTCTGTTGTGAATAATTTTATATTAAATTGTAATTGGGCCTTTATGCATGTTAAAAAAATAAATCTTTTCCTTGTATTTTTTCACCAACTTCTGTGGAACTACTCATGAAATCAGGTGCAGGTGAGGAAAACGGCTGGCATAAAATTCTGCGCACACATATAGTACTCATTTCTTGCTTGAAGCAACGGAAAACCTAATTTCTTTAAAATCTTCCCTCGTACTAAGAACAGTCATAAAAATTATGATTTAAAAACAGTGAATAGTTTTCAAAAGATGATTTTAAGTATCTGAAAATGGGGATGCAGAATATGTGTAGATTTTTAGCACTAACTTGAAAATACTTGGATATTTTAATAGTAATATAATTATATACCTGAGTAAACAGAAAATCTTACAAATATGGAGGAAACAGCTAACACTGAGTTTAAAAAAAGCCCCATGGGTAGTAACAAGCTAATTAAATAGGTCCTCATACAGTGACACGTTAAAAAAAGACACGAAAATAAAGCCCACTAATGCTTCCAGACCTAAGGATGCATAATACAAATAATACTCTCTATTTTCTAATGCTGTTCATTAATCTATTGAAATTTACTTTATACTTTTCTAAAAAAAATATCTATAAAATATATGTAGAGAGCAAAGTCGTTGTATGTATACAATACCCACTGAATCTTTGCAAATATCAAGAGATTAAACCTAATTATTAACACTTTTGTAAGGTACTGGTGGTTTATGCAGAATCATTTAATCAACAGCTAAAAACCCTGTAGTAGAACTCTAAAGCTTTTTAAGAGTGCATAGCTAGGCTACGAATTATTTGGTACAGAAGATGAACAGTTCATCCAGAGAACACAAAGCCATTTCTGCAAGGCAGCACCAGACTGTAGTTACCCCAGCTGAACCGCTTCAGTGGCAGAGGTTTAAAATCTCTGCTTTTATGAAAGTGACACTAAAGTCAACAAGGAGACTTGTCATTGATTTTGCTTTTATGTAAAAGACATCTTTAAGGATGCTTATGCTTTCCTATTTTCTTCAAAGAAAAAAGCATCAGCTCATTTTAAACGCGTATCTGAGGAGGGAATGAGACACCACTGACATGGTCTTTTTCTGGTGGTTAAAGTGGTAATTGAGATGGCTAGCTCAAATTAAATTTAGCACATTAAAATATTTCTTTTTCACGTGAGCCGAGACTGCTGGCCTGCTGAGGTTTAATTACATATAGACCAATCTAGTTTTGATTTACAATGCGTTTTTATCAGGAGTCATGATTAAACATAATTGTAAAAGTGAATCTACCTTTTGTAACATGATGCTAGAAGAGGGACACAAACAGATGAGGAATAAAATAAAATAAATAAAATGCTGCATAATCCACTTCCAAGACTAACTCATCCACCTTTTCTCAAATGTATTAGTACTCCTGGAAAAGTAGCATTTAATAATATCAGTATAATTCTTGGCAAAGTCAGGTGTGCTCAAATGCTAACTGGCAATGTACTTGCCCAGTCTTAATTGCTTTTTTGCAGACTTTGATATGCATGGTGACTATGGCCATAAAACTCAGTAAAGAAAACAGTAATATTGGATGCATTTGGTAACAATATGATCGAAGGCAAAACTAATCCCAAATGCTTTGTTTTCACATCTTGGTGTGTGATGATGTGGTGAGTGAAGCCCAGTTTTCTCCATGGCCTACTGGAACCTGAAGTTATGCCAGATCATTGCTTCAAAAGCTCTGCTGATCTTGTGTAGGCACTGGCACTAAGCAAATGCGGGTGTTCCTCCAAATGCAAATTCAGTGTCTTGTTTACTCGTATCAGAAATGTGTCTTGCTTCTGGCAGTCGTCTTCGCTGTTTATCACTATACACAAGATGACCAGTTTATAGTAAATAAGAACATTATTGGTAACTGAGCATAGATCTTAATACATGTAATAAAGTGCAATTACATGGAAAATCCACGCATCAGTGAAGTGTGAAGCTGCTGGCAGTGTGAAAGGCAGTGAGTCCTCATTCATCTTCTCGCAGATAATGCAATTTATTTAAAAAAAATGTTTTAAAGATATTTCTCTCAACAAAATACAGTATCTCTTGGAAAACAGTTAATACTTTCTGACTCTTTTAACATGTGCATTTTAGAAATTTTCAATACTACCATTTTCAGTTTTCAGCTGCCTGATTATGTTGGGAAGTTAATGTGTACTCACACAGTGAGTCCTCACTGGCTGCTTTCTGCTTCTAGCTCTGTGGAGAATGAAATATGACTGGAGAAACAAGGGCAGAAAAGTTGATGAATAAGATATATTTTAGAATACTTTAAAATCCATACTTTATCTGAGCAAAAATAGAAGAAAAATGAGACCTGGAAACTGGCTAACTAATGATAGCAAGTTTTTTTTTTTTTTTTTTTTTTTTTTTTTTTTTTTTGTGCTGTTGTTTAGTCGGCCACCTGCTAGCTTTATCAGAGTGATCTACATATCTATCTCACACTGCTAACAATTGTAGATGAGCAGGCGGTCTGCAAGCCAGTTTGTAATGGATGTATGTCATCATCTCTGACTACAATCTAGCTGGTAATAACTGACATTTTCAGGGGCGGCTTTTAGCAGGAGGATTGAATGGATGTAGAAATGAACTACTGTGCTGCTCTCTAGAGATACGGAATTATATAGGCATAAATGAGGCACCCTGATGAGGAGTATTCCTGATGAGGAAGCCTGAAATGTAGTGCATTGTATTCTACTTGTTACCTGGCTAAATGGATCAGTGTACAGCAAGGCTGTCAATCAAGAACTTTTATCCATTAAAAATTGGAATACTTTTTTTTTTTTTGTATAAAAAACAAGAAAAAGATTTTAAAAAAATCTGGCTTTCTAACTTTAGAAAATTATTTCATAAATGGCATTGGGGGATCTGTGTTTCTGTCTTTCAGTGAACAAATATTCTTAGCTTATTAGCAAGTTTTTTTCTAAGCAGCCTCAGAAAGTCAAGTGGAGGTATTTCTAGTTTATGCAAGTCCAAAAATACAGTTTCCAGCTGATATTTTAACAATTCAGTGGATCAGTGGATGGTGCTCTGAGAATAGAAGATGGCTCCCTCTCCTGGATTTTATTTTTTAATTTATTTTTTATTCTTCATTGCTAATCAGATTTTAAAATGAATATAACCTCTATTTAGAAAGTAAGCCTGAATTTGGAAGGTGAAGTCCTTATATTTGAGGCTGGAAGACACATGAAAATGTATGTGCAGTTAAGGTCTCCTAATCTCATGTTTCAAAGTCAAACTGTTCACTGAAGTTAAAAAGAATTGCCAAAGCCCATGATCAGTACTAACACCTTTCAAATTGGGTATTTATTTCCTGGTAGATAAGCCTACTGCTACATATACCACAAATGCCTCTCAAACAACCCAACATGAAAACACGGTATTTTCAAATTGGCATGGAAGTGTTGAGACAGGATGACGGACAATAGATTGAAAGACTGGCTTCTGGGTGACAGGTTTCCAAAAAAAGTTAACTAAAATAGGCCCAGAGCACAGCGAATTGCTGAGAGTACGTCCATTTGCTTCAATGGCTTGAGGAGGCTATCTTGAGTACTAAATGGTGACTTCTTTGTGACAGACATCACTTCTAGTGATAGATGACTGTCTTTGTTAGTTGTTAAATGTGGACAGAAAATATACCAAAGTAGCACTTACCTGAAAACATCATCATATGTTGAAAGTTCCTGGGAATCTTTTGTTTTCGACCCAAATTCAAAAGGAAAGAAAGTGGATATATGTTGCAAGCTCTTGCTATAAAAACTGCCACCTAAAATGCAAGATGTTAAGGAAAATGGTGGAGAAACTACTGAAAGAACAGTCAATTTCTATCCAGTATTTCCTCATAGTTATTTTAAAAGTGTAATTAAAATGAATATGAGATTATCTCTCTTCGTATTTTACATATCACATCCTTCTGGTTCCAACTTCATTATAAAACCATGCAGTGGCAGAGACTGTCTTCCCCAGACATCCTGTTTTCAGATTGATCATTATGTATCCCACTTCAATCACTCTACTTTCCCTCATCAAATTTGTATCACATGTGACTTCATCTACAGTCCTTCAGTAAAATGCCCGTCATCAATTGCAGGGATGGTATTATCTCCTTCAGCAGCAATTTGCAAAGAATAAATGTCCTTTTGGACATGATTACTTTCTTATTTCCTGAGGATTCATATTGTCTATATTCAGCATTTTTTTTTTTATTTTGAGATTTTTCAAAAGGGGTTCTTTATTACTGCCCTGTGGAACTATCATGAAAGTAGCTTTAATTAGAAACATAACGCTATTTGAGATTGGAAAAAAAAAAAGACGATCATACACCCTTATGCATGCTTTCAGCAGGTGCTGTCCTTCCCTTGTCTTGTGACTCTTAGGGCTGAATTACAGCTGCAAGAGTCTGTGACATGCTGTGGAGTGTAGAATCAATGAAGCACTTAAGTGGCAGTGTCTGGGTGCATGGGCCTGGGAGAACAAGCGTTAGCAGTGGTTCCTTCATGTGCCTTGTGCTCGCCAGGCTAGCGCGACCCTGTTGCAGTCTGGTGGCTCGTAGTGTGAGGGAACAAGGGAGAGGGCTCCCTGCAGTGCTCTGCAACACCGTCTCCCATCTGGGTTGCCGAGTGCTGCTCTCGTGTTCAGCTGTCTCCCTGTGCTAGGACTGCAGGACGCAATATTGCACTTGCGTCATTGCAGTGGGGCATTGCGATGGGCTCTTGGGCTCCTCTCTGCCATCTAAAGCAACCTGTAGTGCAGGGAACTGGATGCAGTTGTTATTATTCATTTGGAAATTGCACGTACAATTACTGCAAATAACAGTGTGATCCCAACATTCAAAGCTTCTTTAGTTCATCAAAAAGTAATGAGCAAAGGCCTACTGCTTGAAGGGTTTCTTTAATAATTTGATGAATGAATTGTCAAAATGAATTGTAGATTGAATTTGCTGAGAAACCATGGCAGAACTGAAGACACAGACTTTCCTACCCACCTCTGGGGCACTCATGATGTAAATAATTCCCTGTACACTAGAAATATCAAATACAAAGAAGGAAAGGTATGAACAATGCTAAGCTGTTGGATTTTTTTCAGGACTTCATATAGTTATGTAGTTTTGGGGAAGTTCTGCTTATGGCACTCTCTGAAGGCAGCTCTACAGTTTGTGGATCTACACTGGCTTTGTGTGAGCAGGAAGATTTTGTGTGCCTGCATCTGTCATACATATCCCAGTGTCATACCCACCTCTAAACCTAATATCAAGCATAGTGTCAGGAATTCCCCAGCTGGTTTAAAGCTATTTGCCTTATATCTGCCAACCAGAAGCCATAAGACTGCCAACTTACATGCAGTGAGGTAGTTTTTGAAATATGCATAATAAAGAAAAGTGCTTTTTTTTTTTTTAAAAAAAAAAATCTAAGGAGCTAATAGGTTTGCTGTTGACTTTTTTATTACCTTTTTTTTTTGTTTGTTTGTTTTTTTTTTTTGTTATGGAGCACACATTCTTTATACATACCCAGAAATAGAAATATATTAACATATATAAGCACAGATAAATACTTCTTTAGAGCAAAGGATACAAATGCACCAAAAATAAAAAGAGGATTGAAGATATGATTTTGAAATGTGAATAGTGCGAGTCCCATGTAACAGAAGATGACATTCTCAGCCAAAAAATTCATGAACTCGAACAACTGAAATGAGAGAGAGAGAGAAAACACAATTATGATTCCTGCCTGTAACTAAATACTCTATCACAAAGTTTCCTTGACATATGCAATGATTTAGATGAAAGGAAAAGGAATCACACCCATTTCAAGGGTAGATTTTAAAACCATTTAATTTGTTATATGGTTTAGGTAGTCCCAGTTACATGTTTTTCTCTGATTTGTGTATGAAAACTTGACACAGACAACTGGTAAAGTACAGAAACAGCAATTAAGTTATACAAGCTTCAGTGGAAACTGTAAGGAAGCTGAGAGGACTTAGCTTTGGTCAGGTTTACACAGGTGAACCTGGGAACTGGCTCAGACCCTGACTACGTAAATGACACTGCAGTACAGTACTGGGGATGCTACAGTAATGTCAAGAGAGAAGAAAACTCCTGAGTGCATTTTTAAGAACCTGTGCCTTTAAAATGTAACATGATCTTTTTATTATCAAGAATATTATTCCGTAGGTGATGATTTTACTACATTATATGGACATAAGTATGAAGTACTCATTTCAAACCAAAGTATTTAAGATATCTTTTAGACATATTATAAATAAGGCTAAAATACATTATTATGTTATTATGGTAGGATTTCTTCTGTGAAAACAAAAAAACAAACAAACAAACAAACAAAAAAAAAACAACAACAAAAAAAAAACAAGCAAAGGCAAAATACTCATTTGCCTCTAGGGGAAGTTCCTGATTGCATTTGCAGCTTATTATATAAATCTAATATAAAATATAAATTTTCATATTTATCCACATCTGGAAAAAATCAATCATTGCTGCCAAATAACTACAGAGGAGAGAAGATGAGGATTTAGAGTTCTGAAATCACTTTTGGGCTCAGGAGATACAGAATTAGGGCTGAAGTTTGTCAATCTGTCTACAAACAGTCATACATCACTCTACCAGGATTGTTACTATGGAGATATTTTCTTCATCTTCAATGGGCTTATGTACTTTTCTTAATACGTTTGTGCTTCTAAAAATAAATATCCAATAGCAGTCAATAAGATCTAACAAAGAAAAAATGAGAGCTGTCAGAATCATTATTTTAAACAAATTTCAGAGGCAAAAAAACCTAGGAGTATATGGGAAGATATTGTGGACCCTGTGGCAGCACCATTAATTATCCCAAGCTCACATTTTGTGATCCCCATTTTGTACTGCATTGCTGAACAACGTGAAAACAAACACAAGAAATATTTGCAATTTAGTAGACTTTAATTAAATTTAATTTAAATTTAAATGATAAACTAGTTGTTAAAACATCCCAGATTATGGGTTCTAGTGACCCAGAAGAATTATTAAGATATATCTTTGCATTTCCATATTGGGAGCAAACAGGATCCCATTTCTTTGCAGGCTTGTCACTTTGTGCATTTTTTTCTAATGGTGTAAACTTTCAGGACTAATCTTTCAGGAGTGTCCTGATAGGATTTGCATATCTATATCTATACATTTGTAAATATATACAAATCTTTGGAGGGAAGTGAACTGCTATGATGAGCCACGACTGCATGCTTTGGTTGTTGGGATGAGGTAAAGGTACTCTAGGGGTTTCAATGTTTTGCCCTTCATTTATAAAATCTCATTCAACATTTAATGTAAAGTGAATCTACTGTTTCAAAAGCTAAAGTTTATTATATTTTCAAACTCTTTGTTGACATACAGTTTTGGAAGGAAAATAGATTTTGCTGTATCATTGCTTTTGCTGTATATTCTTCCTCAATCATCTTCAGCAGTAAATTCACACTCTTAACTGCTGCCTGAAGTGCTTTCATGACATTACTGCTTTCAGACTTCTCACCCCTTGTCTCCAAGCAATCTGGTCAAAATGCAGTCCTTAGGTATTTCTGTGAATTCATTTAGAGCAACTTTTATGATTCCCTATAGCTTCACCTTTACTGGCTACATGCATATTGTTTCAGACCTTCAGAACTATTTCAATAAGTGATTCCTAAAAATAAAAATCTCTAATTCTTGACTATGTGTTTCCAGTCAACACGAGCAGCATGTACATTATCTTACTTTGCTCACTGGGACAGTGTTTCCTATGTCATGAGCATAATAAGGCTATTTGTTCTCTTAGGCTATATTTTACAGTTTATGTGATGCTTGTTAGCCACAGCATCTATGTAAGATACATGCAAGACTGTAATCCACTGCAGTTCTTGAATCATGTTCCTGGGCATGAACTGGTTTGTTTGCAAGAGCAAACAAATAAATCCAAATCCTGTGTTTTAGTATTTTTTCCCTATTAATTTTAGTCCTGAACCATGTTTTTTTTTTTTTTAAAAAAAAAAAAAAATCTCTAATTTCTTAGTATTTCAATCTTCCAGTATCAGAGCACTGCCTGGTAGTTTACTTCCTTTTTGTAGCAAAAATCCAGGTGCTATTTGAATAGCTGATTTCAGGTAGACTCTAAAGAAATGAGACTCCTTCCTATTCCAGGCACAGGTATGAGGGATTCAGCCTTATGAGGGATTCAGCTCCTTAGAACAGTAAAATTAGTTCTTTAGCCTCATTCATGGTCTTCTGTATTCCCCCTATAGTTTGCTTTCTCTTTTTAAAAACATGTCACTCATATGATGCATTTATTCATGAAGTGCAGCCTGTTCAAATTTCCTACCCCACATTAACAAAAAAAACCAGAATATTAAAATTATCCTTCAGAACTAGTTATTGGCACAAAAGAAGTGATATTTGAGTGTCTTTTCCTGGAACATGACACTTGTAGATATAATGTAACTCTTAAACATGGTCCTCCAGACTTTCCAAGATTTTCTCTCCTTTCACTTTTTTTCCTGTATTCAGCAGAGTGTTTCTTCAAATTCTGTTTTTTGTTCGATAGCAATGGTGGTTTAACAACTGATGGGAGCTCAGCTCCACCACACCGCTCTCTCAGTCCTCTCCTCAGAAGGACAGAGGGATGAAAATATGATGAAAAAAAAGAAAAGCTTGTGGTTTGAGATAAGGCACAGTTTAGTTAAAGGAAAGTAAACAAATTATGCAAAGGCCACTCAGAAGCAAATGGAGAAAACAATTATTCACTACTTCCCATCAGCAAGTGATGTTCAGCCATGTCTTGAGAAACAGGGCCTCAATATGGATAATGGTCGCTTGGGGAGACCAGTGATTTTGTAACAGGAGCTCCCCCCAGCTTCTTCCCCTTCCCAAGCTTTTACTGCTCCGTGTGACAACATTTGGTGTGGAATCTCCCTCTGGTAGGTTTAAGTCAGCTGTCCTGGTGAGGTCCCCTCCCCACCGCTTGCCCAGTGCCAGCCTGCGCGCTGTGGGGGTTTGGAGAGCCGGCTTGGTGCTGTGCCAGCGCTGCCCCAGTAGGGTGCACAGCACAGTACGGGCTGCTGCGGGGAAAGTTAACGCCCTCCCAGCCAGACCCAGCACAGCAATACAGGGCTTATGGAGATACTCCATTAAGCATTTAACTGACACTGCTGTGTAGCATAAATCCCACCAGAACAAAACAGTTTATTCTACAGAGATCTTCTGAGAGCCTCTTTAAGAAACAGCTTCCATAGAAGCACATTCCCAAACTCTCATGCCTTTCACGTTAATGTTTCTGTTGAGATTGGACTAGGTGGTCTTGGGGGTCTCTTCCAACCTAGGTGATTCTGTGATATTTTAAAGATGAGATGTCAAGACCTTTTGATAAGAAGTGGAAGAATAGGAGGAGTAAGTTTTCTTCTGGTGGTCATAATTTTCTGGGACACCCAAGGATTTCCAAGAAGAGTTGCATCACACACATCAGTCGCTGAAAAATGCCTTTTTTATTTTTATTTTTTATTATTTATTTATTTATTTATTGTCTGTGCAACCGTAAGCAAGGTCCATACTATGGTCTGTAGTCTGCTTAAATGGGACTCAAAAATTTGCCTTGAATATATATTCTTGTAAGTAGGGCTACTTTTATGGAAAAAAAAAAAAAAAAAAAAAAGGATTAGAATCCTCGACATTAAGTCCTTAGAAGTATTTTGTTCATAACTATAAATTCTCTTTCTTTGCCTCCCACACAGGCCACTAACGTATTTCTACTTTAAATGAAATAGACATTAAAATGCTCATATGCTGCCATTAGTTTCCCTAAGGCTACCCAAAAATTATACTAGAAACCATTTTAATATACACATAGTAATAAGACATTTTTTCTGTATAAAACTAAAAGAACCCTAATTTTTAATGTGCCATTTCTACCTCTGCACATAGTCTATAAATCTGCTTATAGTTCTAAAGTAAGAGACGTAATAAATCACTAATGTAAGTTTGAAGTAATGTCACCATGTCTAAGGGTAGATTATTAATTACAAAAATATAGGTGCAACCTGAGCGCTTGCTTTAGGTGTTAGCTCAGGGAGTTACTGACACTGCTATTTGCTTTGGTTTGTTTATTTTCTCCATAAGAGTGGGTATTACAAAAGACTGATGTTAAAAATATCTACTAAATTCAAATTCATATTTAAAACCTCATTGTTCACCAGATATACCAATTTTGTTGTTGTTTTTGTTATTATTTTATTATTATTATTCTCAGCCATTGTAAGAGCTCAGAGGGATGTGCAAAGAATCAGTTTCAGGTTGGGAATTTCTTCTGGGAAGTGTCACCTGGAATACTGACTGGTAGAGAAAGGAACGAATGCAAATAATGTACACCTTAAGCCTTGCTGTAACCACTAAGTTGCTCTCTTTGATGTTTTACTCTGTGTGAACCATTCTATATAATATAAAAACTGTATTAGTTCTAACTGTTGAGTGAGGTAAGGGAAGCAAGCACCTTCTTTTTTCTTCTCCTTCCTTCATTCCTTCCCTCCATCTCTGCAGCTAAGTTCAGGCCAAATAGGGAAACTACACCAGAACAGGTTTTGCAAGTTGATCCACTTTATAGAACTACTTAAATTTTCACTGAGTTTTAGAGAGATTATCTAGGTAAGTAATTAGTGCACCTGGAAGATGGGACACACTAAGTTTCCATTTCTGCTGCACTAAAAATAGAAAAGGACGAAATGAACGTATTCTAGACCATAGTCCCCTTATGGTTGGGGATATGGAAAATGAAAGATTTATCAAATCCTAATATTTTAAACAGCATTCTTTCATCTCAGGGGAATAATGTTGGTATGAAATTATTGGGTAAGAGCAGAATTACAAACGGCATTCTTCCAGGGGAATAATGTTAGTATGAGAGTGTTGGGTAAAAGCTGAAATAGATCATCAAGAATTTATTTCCTGGAAAACTCAGTGAATTTTACTCACTAATGGGAATATTACATTCTTCCATTTAATTTAATACCTGTTGAAGGAATGTCATCCACCTCTTGCAGGTACTTGCAAGCCTTTAGTTGCATTGACTTGTCTAGCGACATGGAGGAATGCCACCTGTCTCGGGGTTACATCTTACAGTGGTATATTCTTGCGTGCCATCAAAACAGGGAGAGTTGCAATAATCTGACAGTAGCTGGGAAGCTGGGATGTGAAACTGATTATACTTTGTAAGAGAGATTTAGAGGTGACAGAGCTCTTAAAATCCCAAGCAGTTGGTGTTAAGTGATGGTTATGAAGTTTATGATATTTGAATAATGCTATTTAATGAGAACACAGCTATAAAAATGTTCCATAAAGTCAAGGATATTTGTAAATCAATAGTTGATGAAAATTGCTTTTCCCTACCTATTTTGAATTAAAATATAGTGGGAATCATATATTTGTAAGATTGTAGAAGCCTTTATTGTAGACTAATTTCTTTATTTGATCTTTCTCTTTTGATTAAAAGTTTCAAAATCTGAAAAAGAAGGTTTGATTTGAAGTTCTTGCCTGAAATCCTTTATACAGCTGTAATGAATCTTCACAGTATTGTGATACAGCGCTCATTTCTAGAATAACAGTCTTAGATGAAAGAATCAGCAAAAGTAACTCAAATTCATGATAGACTATAAAATTGTATATGGTGATAATTTTGTTATCCAAGAATATTTAACTGTAAACTTACAAACACAGAAGCAAATTCTTACAAGATCTTTTTTTTATGTCCTGGTGGAAAGTTCTGGTCTTTTTTATCAGTAGGCTTTGTTAGTGAATTCAGTAAATTTAACCCTAAGAGATTTATGGAAGGCACACAATAACTTTCTATTTCTCTCTAGAGCTGAGAGGTGAAAAAGATTCTTAAGGGCTGAGGAAGAAGTGAGAAACCAAAAGGAAGAAGAAATAAAGAAAGCATCAGAACCGAGGGAGAGGAAAGGCCAACGATGTTTTGCATTTACACATTATGATTAATCTTTGTGGCATAATCTACACACCACCACTAAAGTTCAGCATGGGAGAAGCTGGATAAATTACTGGCACAGGACATGTTAGCTTCTGACTATCAACAGTAAAGTAAAAATATTGGTCCCAGACATTAAAACAAATCCTTTTAATTATTAAAAATATCATAGATCTGGAATATCTTTGCTGAACAAAAGAAGCTTAAACCAAAAATATTGAATTTAAGCAGATGAATTCAAATATTTTTCTTGTTCTAAGCTACTTGGAGCAATGAAAACAAGAGTGAGAATGATTTTAACTTCAGAACTTCTAAAAAGGTTTGACCTCGGGGTGAATGGAAGCACAGGTTGGTTTGTATTTACAAAGAATCTGCCAACATCATTAATTACTTGATTCAAACCAGCCCTCAGAAAGAACTTTGTTATTCCCTTTTATCAATTAATTGGCAAGTAAGAGAGACTGTTCAAAATCTAAAACTCAATATACTCATTTCTTATATGTGTTGGGCATGGAAAGCAGTAGAAACTTTGCTAAGCACTTGTGATAGTATAGCCAGATTCAGAGACTCCTGAGAATTTATATGTTGACTTCAATAGGCTTTGGATCTAGCTGTAGAAAAATTAATTATTCTATCATTACTCTTGTAATTTTGTAATTAAATTGCCTAGGAATGGGAATGGGGGAAGGGGAGGGAGGGGATGTCTGCAAGCTTTTTTTTTTTTTTTTTTTTTTTTTTTTTCCCAAATATGCATCATTTGTAAGAGAGTAAAACTTTTAGACCACTATCTGCAGTATAAACAGCTTTTACAGCTATAAGTCAAGCATTAAGTTGTTCCTATAAATGACCTGAGTAAGACACCTTAATGGAAGATATTGCCAAAATGGAGAGGATGATGCTGTTGCTCCTAGAGCTTCTCATCTAACTTGTTATTTAGTACATGAAGTGAGAACAACCATTTTCCAAGTGCTTATTTATCTTTAATTCCAGAACTGAGATGTTGCAGGGACAAAGGGAAGAAGATCCTCTGTGCTCGGCTGTATCAAGATAACATGCTCTGGGATTACTGCAGTTAAAGCTCTGCGTGTTTACTCTAGCAGTGAGTGCTGTGCTGTTCTGTAAGCATTAAGGAGGGGTTCTGCTCAAGACACAGCACACCAGATTGTAGTTGAAGAATCATTTGAAAGGTTTTAAAGGACTTTTGACTGGTCAGCAATTAATGGTGGTGCTAGAATCATTGTGTTTAGGGGTGAATGTGGAACTTTCTGGGAACATTGATAGCTGTTCTGTTAGCTGATAGAGAAAAAGGAAAAGGAAGAGGCCTTGAACAGCATGTGTTCTCTAGGATTAAGCTAGTATTCTTACAAACCCGAGATCAGAGAATAAACTATATCAAGAAGAAAAAGAACTAAAAAAACTGCAAAATAATAATGACATCAGTAATGAAGCTTTTGGTTATGATCTACTGTGGATATCTTGAAAGAGACTTTATTGGAAGCCGTCTTTCTGGGGCAGTAAATTGCAAATCAGATAGAAGAAGAGACATTATGCATTGACAGTTAAGGGCTATGGAACATTGGTAAAAAATAAGCAAAAGAAAGGAACAGTTTGTGGCTTTGCTAAAGCCAATTTCAACATGCTTTTTTCACAGCTGACAAAGGAAACTTTAAAACCTGACTGCTCTCCTTCTGGTCAAAGAGAAACAGTAATGTTGTCAGTATAATCTAGTTTGTGAACTTGTGATGAACTAATACATGTTTTGTGTTTGTGCATTTATGTTAGAATTAGAGAAACTGCTGCTGATTTTTCAAAAGCAAAACTCTAAATCAATCTCATCTTCCTCTTTTTTTTTTTTTTCTTTTCCCACCCCTCTCAAGTGTTTTTCTATGACTTGCTATCCCAGTCCTAACCTCATACGATCAATTCAATTTCTATGGAGGACAAATGCAATTTATTCCATTTCAATTTGCTGAGAAGAAATATTCTGTAATATTAATTCTGGAAGTGAGTTCATAAAAACAATTTCCTCCCTTGCCAAGTTTTGGGTGTTTGAAAGAAATTCACTTAGTCTTTGACATATTAGGAGCTAGTAATCAATATGAAGGCCTTCAACCTATCAGGAAGAGAAAAATAAGTCTTCTTATGAATTCTGTAGTGTCCTTTCTTTGTGCTTTCTGGCAAGAATTAAGACTGCAAAGAAATATTTGATGTCAATGACTTCAATCCCATTGAAAATTCAACATACGTGACAACATATTTTCTCTCTTTGCACCTATTGCAGCCTCTGTCTACCCATATTGATGCTGCCCTTTACAGTCTAAAATTTCAGTGAAAAATGCTCTAGAGCTGCAAATCAAGTCTTTAGTTTATCTAAACCCAGAAAACAGTACCAGTATTTGCATATGGTTTTCTAGTGAGAGGCTGCTCTATTTTTGTCAAGTGCATATTCTAAGATAGGAGAGTGCTTACTAGATAACTTCTCAACTTTCTGTGCCATAGCTATTTGTTCAGGGCTTTTCTATAAATGTGCTGCTTTGTTATGTGTCTGTTTGCAGTAGGTGAGGAGAATGGACACAAGACTTTGTCGTTTTCTAATGTAAGGAGTTTCCTCTAAGAACTCTTCTTGCTCTAACAGGTGATGAATAACATGAGCTCCTGATCACGTGAAGCTGTATTTATTATTCTGAAAGACCTATTGCTGATAAACTGACTTTTAACTACATTACTGTGGTAGAACACTACCCGTTAGAATTGTTCAGTAGTATTAATTGCAATTACTCTGCAGACTTGCATACCACTTTCTGTAGCAGGATGTTGAATTAGTAGTACCAATGATCTGATCTTATATGGGTGGGGTTTTTGTTTTGTTTTGTTTCATTTCTAGGATCATCCTTAAACAGCTTTCCTGCCTCTTCATGTAGGCTACAGCTTAAGATTTGATGATCCATTCAGATAAAAGACAGAAATGTGAATAGCAACTATGTTTTTGTGTCACAGTTTTTGCCTAGGTATTGGAGTGTATGTCTTTTCTAATCTAGCAGTCACCTATGCTTACAGATATAATCTAGAGTGCAGACTGTACGGAGTTGAGATAAATGAGGCACAGAATGTGCAGGGGTTTTACTTGAACATTAAGTGTGAAAGGTCCAATTACTTAAATACAGAAAATGTCAGATACTCACTGGTGATGCACATTAAAAAGGACCTTCTTGTGCATAAAGCACAGGGAAGCTATCATCAAGTACAAGTTAGCTTGGAAGCAGCTGCAACCTTGGTACTTCCAGTCTGAGTAAATAATTGGCTACAGTGAAGAGCTGTCTAATGCACTGCATGTGTATCTGTGAGATACATTAAAAAAAATGCAGATGAAGGGTAAGTGGAGATGAACTTAAAATCAAAGAAAGAAAATTATCAGCAATGCTTGTCTGCCCATTTTACATAGCAGAGAGTGTACCTCTGCGCATGTGTGTGCATTCACACACCAATAGTACATGTAAAAGCTGGTGGAGACAAATAGGTAGGATTACGCACAACCAGGACAAAAATGTAAAAGGGCAAAAATACAAAAGCTACAACAGATGGATATTGCTAGGGTGCAGAGTCTGAAAGGTGAAATCTTGATCCCAAAGTAAGTGTGCACACAAACAAAGGGAGCCTGTTGATACTTGAATCCAAATGGTAGAATCACCATTAATTTCAGTGGGACATGTCCACATTTGGCTGTAATGACGATATGAGAAGACCAGAAACTGTTGGAGAAAGAATTGTAAAGAATTCCGGTGTTTTCAGATCTACTATGTCACTACTACAAATCCCACTAGTGATTCCAGAAACAAACAAACAAAACACTGTAAAACAAGCAGAAATTAAAATCCCTAAACTAAGATACACCTTCAACTGTACTTTTAAATCCAAGAGTTCAGGCCACTCTTTATTTTTCATAAAAAATTGCATGTTTAGTGAATAGATAAAACTAGTCTTTCTTTGATGCATTTTTAAAATAGCTCTTGATATGAATCTGTAGGAAAGTGGGAGGTGGGTGGAATAGAGAAGTGTCATCTGGCACCTCGTACAAAGAAATGGCTTTTCAAGAAAAGTATTAGTCACTACATGAGGGTGTGCTTCTGAGGATGCTGAATGTCTGCGTTGAATTATCAAACACCCAGGACTCTTCTGAAGTTCGCTGGAGGCAAAGGGTGGTCCACACCAACTGAACTAGTGAGACTGAAGCAGAGAAAGAAATTGATGCTCAAACGTACGTGATATTTTCAGTATGGTAGGTGAATGGAAGCAGGTATGTACTCCATGAAAAGACAGGACACTGTCTTTTAAAGGAATTTTAGTCATGGTGTAGACATTTACTTTGAAAGATTTTGTCTAAGGGCTTTTTAGCCCTTGATGATTTCTGCAGATGGCACCATGAGAAACAGATGAGATACAGCTAGCTGTTTAGTATTTCTTGCACTCTGGTACCATTTTGTACAAATGTCTCTTTTGAAGGTATACAATCCATTAATCACATAATGGAAACACAGCTGTGCAGTAACTAAAAAGATGGGATACTGGCAAATAGTTTAGACTGTTACAGTGCCTCATTTTTATGTATTTATTTTCTTCATATTCCAACTCATTGTGCGAGAATTTTAGTGTTAGTTACATATTTTGAAAAAGTTTTGACCAAGGTTTTTGTGTGGGTTTTAGTTGATGCTGAGATCTACAGAGAGTGGCAAGTGATCAGCAGTCATGTAAAAGTCATACAAATTAAAAAGCAAACATATACAAAGTAAATTTCAGATTGCAAGAATGGACCTTAGTCAACAGCAGCTCGGTAATGCCAGAAACTACAAAACACCTCAGATTCCTTCAAGCCTCCCGCTGCCCTAAGCCTCTTTGGCTGTGCAAAGTCATTGCTGTTTGCAGAGGAAGGAGAAGCCCCAAAACATCAGCAAATCTGTTAGCTCCCAAACCATGCCAACTTCCTTCTGTCAGGTCAGTGCACATTTGTGATAAAACACTTGATGTTTTATAAAAATCACAGTGTAACCTACCTAACCATGCAAGAAATACCTGTCTTAATTCCTACACCAAACACATGCAAGTGTAAGGCAACAAAGGGTTACAAGAAAGGAACCCTTTAGTAATTAGTAATACCCTCAAATTTAAATCTTTTTAAAACAATGTGCTTCATGCTTCCATTGCATTGTGATTTAGAGGTTGGAAACACTTGGTTTGATTAGTTCGGAGAAAAGAAAACGGAGAGGTGACCTCGCTGCTCTCTGCAACTTTCTGAGCAGGGGAAATGGAGAAGGAGGCACTGGTCACCAAAGATGGGATGTGTGGGAACAGCCCAAGGCTGCTCCAGGGCATGTTCAGGATATTAGGAAGAATTTCTTCACTGGGAGGGTGGTCAAATGCTGGAGCAGACTTCCTGGCGAGGTGGTTGATATCCCAGGCCTGTGTCCGTGCTCAAGAGGCATTTGGGTAACCCCTTTAATAATAGGCTTTAACTTTGGTGAGCGCTAAGGTGGTCAGGCAGTTGGACTCTGATCTTTCCAACTGTTCTGTTCTGTTCTATTCTATTCTATTCTATTCTATTCTATTCTATTCTATTCTATT